>VZSC01007410.1:99737-164840 GCA_013398225.1 Steatornis caripensis | reverse complement strand
GGAAGGAAGGAAGGAAGGAAGGAAGGAAAAAAAATATTTAATACCTAATTTTGCAGAGAAGTTCCTGTCTCTCTAGCACTGTGTTTTTTTTTTTTCCACACTTTTCCTCAGTGATATGTCTGGAAGAGGTCTTTGCCATGACCATCTTTTCTCACTCTGTCTGTATGAATGAGTATCCATTCAATGCAAAACTTTCCCATTCAGCGGAAGAGGTATTTTAAATAAGAGTGTGCAATCTTTCTCTCTACTTGATGGGATTCTGGAATTTGGTGCTTCAGGACAATGCAAATTCCTGACATAGCAGAGTGATTCCCCACACAGCACAGTTGCAGTCCACATAAAGCACAAAATAGTCTCTCACATGAGAGAAATGTCTTCCCTCAAAATGGAATTTACAGAATATCGAAACCATCAGATACATTTAAGATCTATTTAATATGTACCAATCTATGAACTGTAAAGATTCACAGCTCAATAACCAGAATCTCCAAAGTGTGTAATCAAATTTTGGCCATATTTCTCTGCTTTTGATTCCTCCCTGATAGAATGATTAAAATATTGGGGGATTTTTGATAATAAAACATTTTTCCAGGCATTCTAAAGAAAAAAACACAAGTGATCTATGCTTGCCCACACTGATTCTGACTGTAATACCCTTAAACTTTATCATTAAATGGCACCTTTTTCTGGACACAGTGTTGTACTGCAAGGACTTGCCACAAACAAGGATTAGCAGTGATTTTTCTTGGAGAGAATGAGGGCTTCAAGCAACAGATAAGAGGGTATGAGGACCATATAAGTACTTAATGAAATAAGCTTAATTTCAACTGTGGCAGACAATGAGAAATATAATTTGTCTTCTTATTATCATTTTTATAGGACTCTAAATTGTGAATGGTGCTTTCTGGATAAGTGACGTGACAGGTTCCTGTAATATTAAACTTGATTTAACTTAGTAAACACTATAAACTAAAGAAATTTGTGCAGCTACAATGGTCAACGGACAATGTTGCATATTCACTAACGTATGGATCATGTTGACTCCTTCTTCACTCTTACAGACAATTTATCAAGTAACGTATGGGGAAATATGAGTGTGGACTGATGCCCAGGAAAGACTTCATTGCTGAAAAGTGACACGAGGAAAGTCTTTGAGCTGGGTTCTGGGCTGCAGCTCACGGTGCTTGGCATGAATGCACATTACAATATGTCTTGTAGACAGACCAGGAATTCACAGGGTAGGAGTTCATTTCACCTCTGATCATGGTGTGCCAGACACTGGGAAATCCGTGGATAGCAACAATTAGCTAACAGGATTTGTCCTTGTATGCAAGGGATGCAAGGGATTACTGTACCAGCAGGAAAAATCTGCAATAATTGGAAAGTTCACAGTGTGGAAACTGAAGCATGAGAGTGGGAAGGAGATTTCCCTAGCAGTAGTCCAGGGCAAGCCAAAGGCCTTTTGCTTTGCATTTTACTTCAGTTTTGTGTTGGAGAACAAAACGTGTGCTTTGGAAGAGACTCAGTCATGGCCACAAACATCTCTAAGGCTGGGAAACCTATAAGGATGCTCCTTACTCACATTAAACTATGAAGGCCAGTATTTTTTTAGCTGGGAGAGCTTAGTTTTCTACAGGTATTTTTCAAACAATAAAATGAGTTTTCTTCCACCATTAAAAATGCTCACAGCTGTCAGGATGAAGAGTGTAGGGGAAAGTCTTTTTGATATATGGCAGGGCTAAAAAACTAAACGTTTATCTATTTAACAACACTTCACAATTGTCAGATTTATGCATATATTGCAGTTAGCCCAGTAGCAGAATTTATAACTCTCCTTTTGGACACCGTAATTCTTTCCGCCTGCTAGGAGAAAACTATATCCAGGGGAAAAGGCAAATTTCCTTTAAAGATCAGTCAGTTGTTTTGTGAAATGTTTAGTGCTTATTTAGAGACATTACTAATCCTGTTAATATTTGGTTGTTGGTAAACCTGCATAGAGATTTTGCCTCTATTTTTATTCCATGTCAGGATGCTTGGTGCTATATTTGGAAGAAGTATTTACACGTCTTGCGTGACACAGGTGTCTAGTGAGGTTTTCAAAAGCAATGAATTCTTTGGAAGTAATAGTGGTAAGAACCAGGGTTCTTTGGTGCTTTTGAATGAGTGCTAGCAGCTTCTCTGAGTCATTAGGCAGCTCAGTGTCTTCAGAGCTCTTCCTGCGTTCATTTATCTGGTGCTCCAATGTCAGGTGTTGTAAGCTGTGCTTCATGAGGGATGTGGACAGACCATGCGTCTGGGCTGTTTTGGAGGAGAAAAAGCCTGCGGAGGGATGTGGGAAAGACACTTCGAGAACCAAGGAAGAGGATAAAACCATCTGAGAGTATAGAGACTGATTCCTAGGAGGAAAGGGGAAGGGCAAACAGTGATGAAATTTAAGCAATTTTGGATTTTCTGAATCTGAGTGAACTGGCTCCAGCAAGTTCCTTTAAGTGCTTTGGATGCACTGAAGTGCATAGCACTTACTTGTGCAGAGGTAGGTAGGTCTAATCAGGACCTCATCTCCTCCTTGGATCCTCCTGAAGGAGACTACAAGAGCAAGAGGTAATGGTAAAAATTGACTGTATTGGAAATTTTATGTAAGACTCCAAAATTTGCTATAAGGGAGGGATTGCAGTGAAGGCTCAACTGGTGCTGGGGGCACCTGGGATGTTCTTTAAGGCACAGAAACCTTCTGGTCTCAACTCCATGCTTAGAAATCCTGACAAGTAAAGAGCTACAGGTCTCAGTGGTCTCTGTTTCTTGTCAGCTTTCCAAGAAGGCTGCTGAGGAGCTGATGGTCAAGTTGTCAGGAAATAAGGAAGCTCTCTGATGTCTGAAGCTTCAGTAGATCAAGCTGCTTCTTCTTGGTGTTTCGTTTTCAGTCAGCCTTGGCATCTGATGAAAACAAAGTTCCTAAATGGCGTAGACAGGTGTGCTTTTGTAGAACTGTTCAAGGAAATACTGCAATCAGAGGCACAGTAAATAATAATCTGTTCCCTTTCAGTGTAGAAGAGGACAAATCTGCCTCAGACAGTCTCTGGCCTAAGGCAATTTCCTAAATGATCTCTCAGAACTTTGTACAGAAAATGATATAAAAATGAGAACAGAAAATCGTACCCCTTTCTAGGAACAAAGTTTCTAAGGGCCAGGTTTGTGAAGGTGGTTGGACAGGGAGGTAAAGGCACCTGGGTATCTAGAGAGGTTCTCAAGAGCTTCTAGTTGTGTAATTTTCATTTTAAAAGGAGTTAGAGAGACTGGGCACTTATGAAAGTCCCAGCAGATGTCTTTTTGTGTCCTACGGGACCTTTGTAACTCTAGCCCTGCAGGGCTAGGGACATTTCACTCCGTTCTGCTCCATCCACTTACAGTATTTCTGCTGTTACACTCAACTAAATGCTCCTTCTGCAGTCAAATACATGCTCCTCCATCAGGAGATGCAGGACAGAAATTGTCTTTCTCAAAGACGTTCTTCACACGAATTACAGGTGTTGCACACCCAGGCACAACTCAATACCCAAATTTCTGTACAGTCTTATCTAACCCTGCTGAGTTCATCTTTTGTTATAACTGATTTAATAAAAAAGGGCAAAATGCAAAGAAAAACCGTTCAGGCTTTTAAGATTCTTTAAGGCTAAAATTGATGGGCGGTTTCCCCATCAAGAACGAATCTCAAATGAAAACTATACGATAGTTTTACTTTGATCTTGCATTTTGTCTGAGGCATTCTGAATCAACCCCACAAAATGACTGAGACTTAAATGGGATTCCTCTAAACAGTCATCACAGCCTCTTAATCCCAGCACTAAGCTACTAAATGTGAAATGGTACAGAATCGTCTAATTGCAGCCAGGCATTATAAGCAATAATTATCTGTAGTCTGTCACAATACTTCTAGTTTTATACCTCATTGTAGACATGCTGTCTACTCTACGTTCCACATACCAGCAGCTGTCTGTGGTAGTAAACTGCTCTGAAACCTTTTTTTTCCCCCTGTATTTACATGATTAGTTAGGTAAACTTGCTTCATACATAGCTGAGTGAACAGAAATGTTAATACTGGCGTCACGTTTGCTGTGATTAATCCAGTCTTTCCGTCAGTATCAGTATTTGCCTTGGATTTGCAGTTTTCTCTGGAATCCCGCAAAGACGTCTGCCCTGTGCTAAGTGTGTGTATCAAGTCTTGTTGATTATTATTCAGTGTGACAGTGGGATGACTGATAAAATAAATGAGGAGAATAAATAGCAGAATTAGTTTTTAATTTCTTTTTCCCTTGATTGCTCTCACTGTGTGTTTGAAGAAGCGTGAAATTATGGTACCTCTCCTGTGTTAAAAATTATCAAGAATTTGTATGGATTCACTTGTGGAAGGGATGATCTCACAAGATCTATTACAAAGACAGAAGGACGGAAGGCAGGTAATCCAGAAGCAAAAGTAAAAAATGGCCTTTTTCTTAAGCATTTTGTTTCTAAGCATTCATGTCAAACACCTTTCTGACAGCATGATGCTAGAAATGTTTGTAGCATGTAAGACTTTCATACTGTTAAGTTCTGCTCATTAAATTCCATGTTTGCCTGAGTAAATCCTACAATGTTCACGGTCTTATAGGCATGGCAGGAATTGTGGGTGTATTTATCACTTCATATAATCAGAGACTCTGAGGTTTGCATTTATCTGCATTGGTAATATAGTCTCTCTAAAGACATACTGAATTGTACAGATAATGAAGTTTGCAATACTCATTTTATATGATGAACATTTAACAAGTACCCCTGTTCACCAGACTAGTCTATGAGCTGACCCACAGGCGAATACGTTACTTTATCTGGTCCACAGGGCAGAGTGGCTGTGCATATATGCATCTGCTCATGAGGTATTGCGCTCCCTTGAGTGTGCTGGCCTCACATTTGACTCTAAGGAGCCAGCGTTGCTCTTGTGCAGCTCTTGCACACATAAATCAGTGCTCACTTTATTTATTTTCTTATGTGAATGATTGATAAGCATTTGAGAAATCTATCTTGTATTTTATGATTGGTATATCTAAAATTCAACACCTTCCCACTGTGTTTTATACCTGTGATTTTATAGCAGTTTATTTTACACAGAACTCAAATGTATCATTTTTTATTTAATCTTATACTGAAAAAGCACCAGCAGTTTTATTGGATATATTCTAGTGTACTTGAGAGAAAAGAAAAATCAATAACTTTACGGATCTTTCTTGCTAAAATGTTCCATCTCTATTTGATGAGCTTGTTTTGATAATGGATTTTTACATTAGCTGGCCCTTGTGATTTATTTAAATAATCCATATAATACAACCTTTTTCTTTATTTTTCTTTTTTTAAAAGCAGTTGTAACCATTTCTAAAAAGAGAACTAAAAGTACCAATTTTTTTCCACATTAAATGTCCAGTAGACGGCTGAAATTTGGACAGTTTTGGTCAAAACTGTCCTGCCCTTAAACTACACTTAATTACTTTATTCTGAAAGCCATGGGCCATGCCATTGCTAATCTCTTATGCTATCTAGTAGCCAGCACATGCTTCATTTACAATGCAGTATGGATTCAACAGACCATACTAGCTTCTATGGCCCTGCTGCAGCCTATGGAGCAAACCAGCTATAGAAAAAACTTTTTCCATCATTCCCTCATGCTTGTATATAATATTCACGTTTCTGAGAGAGATGTGTTCGCACTCAGAAGAGTACTTAAAAATATGGCTAAGTCAAAAAAGATCGCAAAAAGAAATCTTGTAGTCAGGGTTAGAAGCCAATTTGTAAATTTATAGCTTACCGACACGTTCTTGATTTAATAAAACATAATAAGCCTAAATTCAGCTTGACTGTGGTGTTTAGCAATGACATGCCACTTGAATTGTAAGTCAAATACAGCTTGTATTTCCTCTGCAGAGATTTGCAATTTAAAAAGATACTTCCAAACACTTTTGTAGTAATTGATTTATACCTGGAGCTGAACTTCATCACAGTGAAATGGTTACTAGGTTTGCAGTGACTTCTGTGGAAGAAGTATCATACCCTAACGTTTTTATTCAACTGTTTCCATCAACATTTGTGCATAGAAATCCGTACTGCTCTCGACTGCCGTCTTTTATCCTGGTTATTTGAACTTTTAACCCTAAAATGTTTATTGGCAGGCTGTAAATTCCTGAAATAACAGGAGGCTTTGCTGACATATCAGTGGGCCTGTGATTGAGGGGATGAGGGTAACACCACGCGTTAAGTTTAGTCATGACATGGAAAAGCGATGTGGTTGAGATGTGTATCCGTACCTGGGGGCTCAACAGGGTGTGCACAGACACTGAATCTCATGAGCAGTAAGTGTGGCTAAATAAGTATTTTTTTATGGTTTTGAGAAGAATATTTGGATTTCTGCAGATTCCAATAAAACAGCAGCATCACAATATGGAAAATATGCGCTCCGTATTTGATCCCACGATAGGTCTTGTTGCAGTAAGCTGCACTGGAGGATGCGTGATGACAGCAGGCGGTGCCTCTGAGTATGAATGTTACCTCTCTCAGCACACACTGAACAGGAGGTGTGGGCTGACAGAGCAGGGGAGGAGCCCTATCAGCTGGGGATTGTGAGGGCTCTGTAAATACCATCCTCAGTGCACAAGGGCTTGCAAAGTCTAAATATTTCTCTTTGGTGATCGTTAATCACTAGGAGATGTGAGAGGTGGGAACTGCAGGAGGTGCATACCTGCCCAGTGTGAAACCGTATCTTCTGGCAGCAGTTAGGGGAATGTGGATCCTATGTGACTTGTGCGGGCTAAGCAGTGGATTTACTGTGGAGATATTCCAGTGCGTATCTGTATGAATTTTCAAAAGAGAGTATATTTGCTCAGATTCCAATGAGTTTGCTCATTTGTTGTAAAAATAGTAAAAATTGTCTTTTAAGGCCTAGGTTATGTGTTCTATCTTGTTCTTTTCAATCGTACAGTTAATATACATGCATCACTTAGATTTAGAGAAATGTTTGGTCTCATTTTTCTGGCAGTGACAAATGCTTTTACAGTTAATAAGAAAAAAATGTTTATTTGCATCACTGACAAAGGAGAAGAAACATTTTTTTTTAATGGTGCAACCACCAGCTCTTCCAGGGCAATGTTTAGATACTTACTAAATAAAACGTTTTACCAGTGACTTGGCAGAAGATTCTTCTAAAAAGGTAACGATGTGAAATTGTGATTTCTAGGCCTGAGAGGCCAGTCCTGAATTCCACAGTAGTTGAATGCATGTGTTTACTATTGCTTCGTCACATGCTTGTTTAATCATATCAGTTAATATTACATTGCAAGACCACTCCAGGTTCAGTTTATTTGGATTTTGCTATAGTTTATTTTTGCACATGTTACATTATTAATGAGCCTCCGAGTACTTTGTCATGTATATTGCATCACATAATTATTAATTTATGTTTATTTTTCCTGCCTGTTTCCATGTATCTTCAGCATGTGTACACAAATTCTAACCTTTTACAGAAGCAATAAAGGATATTATGTTGCAGATTATGTTAAGCATTATTCTGAATGCTATTTTAAGAAGACTTGTACAGAACTTCACCCCTGTTTCTCTTTCTGCGGCTTCCAGCTGCAGTACTCATCACCATCAAACTTCTTTCTTTCCTCTAGCAGTAGTCTTGCAGATTACCCTTATTTGCATTTCTTTTGCCTTGGACCACTTCTCTTGATCTTTCTGCATCTTAGACAGATTTGTCATACAGATTCTACAGCAAAGACACTGAGAACCAGTAGACATAGCTGCTTGAAGGTCAAGGGTCCATACTGACCCATTCGTACTGCCCTTTACAGGATGATTATGGTGTTCCTTTCGTAAATAAGACTTCGAATGTGCTAGTCATATGCGATGTCTAGGACCAAGTAAGAGTTGTGGCAGGAGGTAGTACGTACTCACAGAGAACGGTGTCCTTCACTGCCAATTCCTGCAGCCCCTCAGAAGAGAGTTTACGTGAATTCAGATTCATTAGAGGTTCTGAACTTCTGCATGCCTCCATGGGAATGTCAAAAGGCATGTTCTGGATAGAAATTTTATTTCTTGATGAGTTCCTAGCTCAATCAATCAATCAGAGCTGTTTCTTCACAGTGGAAGCAGATGCAGACTGTCATCTGTCATGGCAAGTTAGTACTGTCCAGGCCAGCAGTGGTTCAGGCGGTTGCTTGTAACTTGGCTCTCACAGGGCCTCCTGGGCCAGGCTGCTTTCCGTAACAAGCAGAAAATATTATGTCACCAGGGGCTCATGCGAGTTGTCACAGCCACCGGCAATATGACATTCTCATGCAGGAGCAATGGTGTGGTTCTGCTCAACATAGAAACTAGCAGTTTGGCACTTTCTTGCATAGCCACTCCATCTCAGACTCAAATATCTATTAAACCGTCTCTGAATTCACAGAGTTGCATAGCATCAGAACCAGTCCTTGGCAAACTGCTTTCAATACCATGACAGATGGAAAAAAAAATGCGGTAATGTTTCTCAGTTTGGAAAAAGCAAAAAAATCTCCCATTCTCTACAGAGAAACCTAAATCCATTACACAATTAGGTTTTCCCAATATCTGCTTTTGTCTGCCAATTCAGAACAATCACAGACCCAAAGACCACATCTATGCGGGTTATACTGAGGAAACATGGCCACATTTGCCATTGGCCTAAGACATGACACTGATTTATACCCACTGATGTCCTTATCCAGAGTGCTTTAGTTTTTATGTGCTAATCTTGCCAGGAAGATGAGCAGAACGCTGAACTGTGTGAGTCTGTCAATATCTCTTTTGCAGTTGCTGTACAAGGTTACAGCAAATTGGATTATGAGATCTTTCTGGAACCAGAGTTTTCATTTAATTTTAAACTTTCTCTACTATCTAATGCACTTCCTCTTTTTTTCAAAACAATGAAGAGTAGATCCCAGTTTAACATACAAAGTTTTTGAAATGAGGGATAACAGCACATCCATTAGGAGAAAATCTCTAAACCATTCTAAAGTTTATCCTTATTTTAATGGTCAATGTTCTCAAATAATTTTCCCCTGACTGGATAGTTAATAGGAGGGATATATTTCATTTTATTTATACAGGTTTATCGCCTGCACCACATTAAAGACTGTGTGCTAAAATGTGCAGCCAGGGAGTTCCTGCAACAAGGAATTGTGGGCAGAGATGAAGAATCAGTTTCAGTCTTTAGAAGGCCAAATAGAGGTTGTAATGGTTGTTGAGGGAGACGGTACAGCTCACAGGCTGGAAAAACAATAGCATTATCAGGAAAGAAAGAAGCTACAGACTGTTAGAGAAAGGTAAGAAATCTGGGTAATGGTTTGGATTTGTGAAGAGAGCTGCATTTTCTGTTTTACTAGTACAGATAGAAGCTATTAGCTAAAATAGGGAATGGTAAGAGAAGACTATAAACTTTTTTCTCTGTTCAAAATGGGATGATGCGGAGACACTCAAGAGGAAATGTTACTAAGAGGTGTGAGAAAGAAAGGCAGGAGGAGCCTGGAATGAAGAGTGGTTACCAGGTTATCAGCAAAGAGATGAAAAGTGAATCTACCTGATTAATGTTACATAGGGACTGGGGTTAGATCACCCCAGCCACTCATCGCAAATTCCTTCTGGGGTCTGCTCCTCTCCTTTTTGATCTATGTAAAAAGCTCTTCAGACTGTGGTTTATCTCCTCTCATAGTGAGGGAATGAAAAGTCAGCCTGGAGGGATTCAGGTCATGCAAGATCCTGCTCTTAGAAGAATCATCAACATTTGTGCTCTTTAGATGATATATGCTCTGTGAGATTCAAGTGGCATACGTGGCTATGAATGTTACGCAGTTTTCTGAAATATGAGTGAATTTTGTGGTATTTAAGTGCAGCACAGGGTAACTCCGTTGTCTTGATACTAGTTACAGAATAAAAAGATCTAAAAATATAATTATTTTAATTACTTATATCACAATTTTAATGGCAATATTCTGTTTTAATATGATGGACACCTAGCAACGGTATTATTATTGTGTTGAGCTGAACTGGACAGAATTAGCAGCTTCAGAGTACTTGTCTTGGCAGCTGTGGCAAAACCTAAAGTCAGCAGTACTCTAGCTGACTGTTTTTACTGGAAGATCCTGGGAGAGGAACACCCAGCAGACTGAGAGGAGATCCTAGATTAAATGTTAATTTCTTAAAAAAACAGGAGGAATGTTAGTTTCATTAAAAACAGGAGCAGGAAAACGTGTATTTAAGAAGAGCCTAATACTCTTGTGTACTCTTCAAGTGGTTTGCATAATCCAGCTGCTTTCCCTTAGGAGACTTTGATTTCCACACTTTTCAAATGTAACACAGTTGCCTTGCTTACAGTGTCGATGTAAAGTGAAGGTAGGCAAGGGAGCAGGACAACCACTTTCTCAATGGAGCAACTGAACGACTAGATTAGAGGATCAGGTACCTGTTGTGTCTAGCTTGATGGATTCACAAATCTTTCATTGCTGCCTACAGGAAGGACTTTAACAAGACAGATACTTACTCAGAAACCCCATACCACAGCGACTGGGGTTTTCTCCTTGATGGGGAGGTTGGTATTTCTAAACTCTTTCAGACTGACAGGTCTTAGAATCTACCTGTCTCATGTCTGAGACCAGTGGTTTCACCACAGTTTTAAAATTACTTGAAAACAGCCCAAAGATTTGTACATGCTCGGATCATGCCCAGAATATTTAACTATTAAAGGGACTTAGATCCAAAGATTTCTGGATTTTGGGTTCTAGATAGCCTCTTCTGGAGGTCAGTTCATGAAACATAGCAAGCTTTTAGGGGTGCCTAAGGAGTTGAATTTATGAGCCTGAAGAAAGTTTTTGCTTCTGAGTTGCCTCCGCAATATGGTTGGAGCTTTCCTTAATTTTGCCTTGAATGTGTCTGAATTTTGCCTGAGGCTCCTACATGCTTCCTAGGATCTGTTCCATAAAGTTCAGATATGCAGAAGACTTTAGAAGTATCACCTATTTAAAAAGACCCCCAAAAAATCAAAACCGGAACATTCAGAATGTATGTCCATATAATGTATTACAAGAATTGCTTCTGTTTTCTATGTTCAACAGCCAGCTTAACTATTTACATGGGGCAAAAACCTCAATAATGAAATTACCTCAGGCTTAATTTCACAAACCAGCATTGCAGAACAGTTATGGATTTCTGTGCCTTGACCACTAAATCTTCTTATGAGAAACAGCCAAGGAATAAATGATATTTGCTTACTTAACTGTGATAAGAACTGATCCCAGAACCCAAGTTAATAGAAAGCTGGAGCTTTGACATGGTATTAAGAAGGCTCTGGTGTTTCCTCATGGAGGACAACAGTGTGTTAACAGCCTTTGTGACTGAATAGTCCTTTGGTCCATTCCATACAAAGACAGTTGACAGGGATACGTTCCAGCTGCTGTAGTAATATTTTGCCTACTTTAAATATATACTGCTAATAACTTCAATGCAAGACAATTTTTTAAATTTCTTGTCCTCTGCTACTGGATAATGTTGCTGTAAGAGTCTTTACGAGGAGTTCTGCATTCCTCTAGAATTGATATTTCACTGGTTTATTTATTAACTCCTGCAATAAGGACTAATTTGGTGACCACAGCAAAAAAAACCCCTCAGAGGTCATTGGACCACATCTATAATTTCTAAATCCAGTAGAAGAATATGTAAAACACTCTGGGAAGCTTCAGGATGAAACCCACCATAGTAATGAAAGATTCTCATTATTAATCTTAAGAAAAAGATTTTATTTATAACAAAGTATTACAGTGGAGTGTAAGTAGTTGTCCATTATCTGCTGAATGCTAGTAAAGTGTGTTCCGCCAGAAACTAATGCTTCATTTATCAATGCTTTTTACTCAGTAACTGACCTTTAGTTCCTGTAGGAATAATTAGGATCACTGACGAGAGTTATTCATGTTTGCAGACTCCTGTGAATAACATGATGATGTGATTTCCTGACTAGATGTAACCCAGGAGCATATTTGCATGCACTGAAGAATAGCTGATAGTGATTAAATGTAATTTTATAAGTTTGCTTTCATTTCCTACAAGGCTCAACCCACCCTCTGTGTTATAGCAGTTAGCTCTCCTGTAGACCTTTAGATATCCAGGTTACAGGGGGAGTCAGTCATTCATGCTGAATGGTGAGTACAATTATAAAAGGGGCAGTTGTTCTGCTACTTCTTTTCAGAAGTTTTTAAGGAAACATCTTTCTGCATGCCCAGGTCAAGCGTTTCTCTGTTGGTACTCCCTGCGTGGCTGTTCCTTGACCATAGAACACCAGGTAGAGAGGACAGATCTTTTACACCAGGTTGTGTTGTCTGTACAAGGCAGTAACTTTGGCCAATGTTACACTCCCAGAGGAGAAGAGTAACCATTTCTTTTAGTATTATTATACATTAAATGGGCTGTTAGTTTTCCACCCTATTAAAAATTCCTAAGTTTTATAGCAATAATATTTTACATCTCACCTATGCATTAAAACATATCTTGGTAGCGGTTCCAAAGTTAATACTAAAAGCTTTTTCAAACTCTTTGCATTGTCAAATAATCCTTGTATTTTTGCTGTAGTTTTCTTCACATGTCCTTTTCCTCTGGACTCCTTCCAGACTGAAACACCCCAAACCTCTCTGCGGTATAGAGAGAGCTAATCTTGCACAGGAAGAGCTGGACTGGTTTAGTGGAACCAGTTTGAGACATGCATATATATCTGTGCCAATATACATGTCTGAGTGGACATATTATTATCCTGACACCTTTGTTCCAACTGCCCTTTAATACAAAACTACTCTTGTGTGTATGCATGCATATATGTCTCCCATCGTACGTCTATTACAAACTTTATTAAACTTCTAGAGACCCTGGAACTCTGCTGCTTCATGGGTGTAAGGCAATGGCTCCTTAGTAATGCAGTTATGAGAACAAATATTTTTTGTCAGAACTTGAGAAATAATTTCTTAATTCGACACGTATATTCATTTCTGCAGTTCTAAAAATTCGCTAATCTCTTTTCCTCTAGGTATAAGCAAAAAATAGATACCTGTCATAACAAACTGAACTACAAATAAAGAGCTTATTTGCTCCATTTTTGCATTATTTCGCTTTAATAGCAGACGTTATTTTCAGAGTTCTGGGAGCAATCGGAGCAGATCACCCACACATCTCTCCTAAAGGTTGTCCAGCTCCCCTCTGCAGTGGTTATAAAATGCTGTACTAGATGATCTCTTGGGTTGCTTCCTTTAACCAACATCACAATGGTTTCAGCTGGATTAAACTTTCAATGACTCTTTGTTGCCCAGAACCACATTTCACTCAAACTCTGGAAAACACATCATTGCCTGACTGTAAAACAGTGCAGAGAATGCAGGTCACCTGCTGTAAACAGAGGATGTAGCATTCCAAACCATTTTGCTCCCCTCCTGGAAGTCTCAGTGATATTTTGGCAAACACATGTAAGTGGGGGGGGGAATCCCCTACCATAGTCCCTGGGAGTGAGAGATGAAAGAAACCATTGCCACTTTTGAGTGCCCAGGCTATACCTTTGCCATCAGCGCGTGGAGAGCTTGCCACTTCCTGGGTGAGGGTGCATACACCATCCACTTCCTGACTTCCTATGAGGCTGAAATTCAGGCCTGTCTTAACCATCATCTCACTCCCATGTTTCTGCAGAAAAAGTGTAGATTTGTGGGCCAAAGGTGAGCTATGGTGTGTCGGACACATCAGTTTAGGCACAGTCATGGCATCATTTGAATCATCCTATGCATTACATTACATGACCCAAAAATTTCTGCAGTAAAGCATGGTCACAGACTTAATCAGCAGTCACTTGATGTAAGATAAAATCATTAAGTAGTGGTGTCTTCGGGGGCATTACATTTGTTTTCAGGGCTGAACTTAGAAGACTATGCATAGTGTCAGCACTGTTTAAACTTCTTGCTCTGCTTGCTTATCATCTGATCCCATGTGCTGATAAATATCTTTCTTGTCCACCTCTACCCCAAGTTGTCCCTTCAAAACTGAGACCAGAAAGTCTAACAGAGCAAACAACAGTGCAATCCCTACTCCCATAATATTTGGCAGCTTTGTCGAAGAAGAGAGCAATGTATGAAGGAGAATGTATCTAGAAGTGTACTGTATGGAAATGGAATGCAGTTATTCAGCTCAAAATTAATGAGTTGCCAGCCACAGTCATTCCTTCATTATCAAGCTATGCTTCTTTACTCAGAGTAAATGGCAAGGTCTTGGGTTTATGTCATGTCTTAAAGAAGCTGCCACGTGTCTTTAATGACCATAAATGCCAAAACCTTGGGTTTATATCTCAAGGCTGATGTCCACTCTCTGTACATGATTAGTGTGCTTTACAAATAGTACTTCGGCCACAGAAGCCATCTAGAAATGGGAGAATAATTGGAAAAAAAAGTTCTGAAGAGCACAGATGAAAGAATGATCTGACTAAAATTTCAGAGCAGATACTGTATCTTCCTGTGAGTGTCTGGATTTGTCTTTCTTGTGTTTGAAGCATAGTGTAAAACAAATCAATAATAATAATAAAGGTGTTTACCAATTTACAGATATAGAGGTCCGTGGGAATAAATTGCTTCAGACTGGCTTATAATTTTTTGTGCTTTGTTCCAAGTAAATTAAAAAACATTCCTTCGAGCATGTTCATTAGTTTGTATACCTCTTGTTGTGTAACGTTCGCTCATCAATCTGTCAAATCAAACAAAAGTAGATTATGACTTGGCCAGATGGTTTGCAAAGATTATCTTTGAATATTAGGTGTCAGGAAGCAAAAAATGGGAATAAATTTGTTGAATGCTTGATGTAGCTCATGTTCAAAATCACTGAGTTAAGTCCTAGTCACTTGTCTCGACTGACTTAAGTAACAGTGCTTTCTGAACTAAGTCTAGAAAATGTCTCCTTTTTAGCCACTCATCTACTGCTGTCAACATGTACAGGAACAACTGTTGTTACTGTCAGAACTGACATGAAACATCAACTACAATTCTGGATTAACTTCTCTTTGTATGTCTCACAGACTGCTTTCACAAGCAGTAATCCAGTCTCTTTCTTGTTTGCACAGGCTTAGTTCTTACATTTTTTTGTTTTGGGGTTGTTTGGGGTTTTTGTTATTGATTTTGTTCTTTATGTATAGGTATTGTCATTTGTCTTTCTCTCTAAAATAGTGACTAGGCTGCATAAATTCATACATAAATTCCTCTTTGAGCCTTGCAAAATGGGAGGAGAGGAGCTGTGACGTTTGTCAGGTAGATCTCGGATAGGCAATGCATTGCTCTGAGAGGCTGCGAGTAGAAGGGTGGAATGGAAGTAGAATCTGTGCTTTGCTCAAGCAAGCATGAATGCCATCCTTCTTTACTGCCTGAATTTACACTGAGCTCCTCACTGATGTTCTCATACATAACTTTTACTGCATTTGGATAAGGGCAAGAATGCTTCTGAACGCTGACATCCTGCAGATGAGCAGTAATGAAAACACAAGTCAGGTTGTGCAACCTGCATGGACACTACACCAAAAGAATCACTGAATGTGACCAGAGACAGCAAATCTTAATTCCTTTGCTATTGTTGCTCTTAAAACAAGTTATGCCTAAATGTGGCTCAGCAACATGTGGCCAATGAATCTTCGTCTCTCATTGGAATGAGACCCGCTATGCAGCCCCATTCCATTCCCTTTGCAGACAGGGCTTGGAAACTGGAAACCTAGACGTAGGAGCAGGTAGAGAAGGGTGGTGCAATCCCAAGGATCAAGATCTTGGATCGCCATGGCAGAACATACCTTGCTGTAAGTAAAATGCTGCCTGAATGACCAACTTACTTGTAGGATTTAAAAACATCTTGTTTTAGATATTTTAACGATAACATCAAGCTATCATCTCAGTCTAATGAGGTGATAACTGTATTCTTGAATCCATATACTGCAAGGCCAGAGACTCAAATTTTTTTACAGCAGATCATATCTGAGCATGATTGCCAAATAATTTCTTTTTAGCTTGGATAGAATGACAGCTCCACAAGGTGTTGAGTTTAGTGGAAGTTTTTCAATAGATTTATATGGGCTTTGGATTAAGATGTAGTATTTGCTAAGCAGTGCAACATAATGTTCTGATATTTTAGAAGGAAATATTCACATTTAAGTGGTAGCGAAACCCCAACATAAATTGTTATTTCTCTCAGCCTTTTTCTGATGGCCTGACTGTTAAAGCAGAATATATATGTGTGTATAGACTGCTGTCAGAAGTTGTTCTTATGACCAAATGCTTCTTGGTCCTGACAGAAATTCAAGTGTACCCCAGACAAGGCAGTAAATACCTTTATTGCCTAAGATGGCAGAAAAACTGGGGGAAAATTTCATTCAGTCCAGCTGTAGCAATTTGGGGGTTTTGTTCTTCATGTCCTCACCTCTACTGATGGAAATCGGACTCATGCTCACTGAAAACAAAGGGCTATATTTTCATCTGGTGATACTTTAATACCTCTCAGAATAGGTGCCTTAGAGGAGCATCAAGCCCGGTGGAGAAACTCCTGTAAACTCCAGTGAGTGAGAGGAGAGTCAGAGCCATTCATGGTGGTTAATACAAGTCTTTTGGCAGATATTCATTATACACATATTATATAAACACATATAAAATCAGGGTTTGCATGATTTTTATACTATATCACACTTTAAATTAAACACGTACAAATCATAGGTCAAGCTCATAAGAGGCGACATTGAAGCCAGTGGAACAAAACTGGGATATATAGTCTTTTAAAATTACTTTTGCTTTATCCTACTTGGATATTGCTCAGAAGAGAATTTACTTCAGTGGGAGTAGTTAGGTGAGTAATGACTGCTTTCCTAAGGAAAAGATTTGAGAGTAGACTGTTTGAATCAATAACAGAGCAATCTCTGGCTTTCTGGGTATATAACCAGGGAACAAACGAAGCAAATATGATTTCTCATGCACTGCATTTTTGTTTTTCATTTGGAAGAACAAGCACACATACTTAAAGAACTCTTTGCCAACAGCAATAAAATACTTTGTGCCAGACTGCTATTGCTTATATTATAATATTACATTGTGACTTGAGCTGTATTTCTTGTATTCCGTACTTTTTGTTTGTGCATTGTTAGGTTTGTCTGGCTACAGTACTAGTGTACTCAGGGCTGGCAGATTCTTTCATTCATTTTAAAGTGCAATTAATAATTTTCAGAAAGAAGTGATGATTTTTTGGCCTGACGAATTCAAACTCTTGACTGTATACAATGGTTAGAGGAGAAAAAAAAGGGAGGAGACTGCTACTAAGATTTTTTGTACCTGTAGTTACTGTATTAAATGACTGAGGCTAATTAGAGGCCAAAACTCTGGTGGCTCTTTTAAGTATAACCCGGGCAGTTTTATGAGAAGAAAAACAATACTGAATAAGCAAACTTTTTTTTTAATATCTTCATAAGTGATCTGGATGATCGAGTCAAGGGTACCCTGGTGAAGATTGCTGATGATACCAAGCTGAGTGGGGAAGTGGACACTTTGGAAGGGTGAGCGACCCTGCAGGAAGACCTGTATAGGCTGGAAGAGCAGGCTAACAAGAACATTATGAAGTCCAACAAGGACAAGTGTAAGGTCTTGCACCTGGGAAAGCATAATCCAGAAGTGGAGCACGCCCTGCAATCTACCTGGCTGGAGAGCAAGTCGTGGAAAGGGACCTGGGGGTCCTGGTGGACAACAAGCTCAGTATGAGTGAACAGCGTGATGCAGTGGCAAAGAGAGCCAACAGGATGCTGGGTTGCATGGACAAGGGCGTCACCAGCAGAGATAAAAAAATCATTATCCCACTCTACTCAACGCTTGTCAGGCCACACCTGGAACACTGTGTTCACTTTTGGTCCCTGCTATACAAAACTGGAGTAGACATGTTGGAGAGGGTCCAGAGAAGGGCCCCAAAGATGATCCAAGGACTGGGAAGCCCACCACGTGAGGAAAGGCTGAGAGAACTGGGTTTGTTCGGCCTTGAGAAAAGAAGCCTTAGGGAGACCTCACCACCATGTTTCAGTACTTAAAGGGTGGCTACATAGAGNTTTTCAGAAAGAAGTGATGATTTTTTGGCCTGACGAATTCAAACTCTTGACTGTATACAATGGTTAGAGGAGAAAAAAAAGGGAGGAGACTGCTACTAAGATTTTTTGTACCTGTAGTTACTGTATTAAATGACTGAGGCTAATTAGAGGCCAAAACTCTGGTGGCTCTTTTAAGTATAACCCGGGCAGTTTTATGAGAAGAAAAACAATACTGAATAAGCAAACTTTTTTTTTAATATCTTCATAAGTGATCTGGATGATCGAGTCAAGGGTACCCTGGTGAAGATTGCTGATGATACCAAGCTGAGTGGGGAAGTGGACACTTTGGAAGGGTGAGCGACCCTGCAGGAAGACCTGTATAGGCTGGAAGAGCAGGCTAACAAGAACATTATGAAGTCCAACAAGGACAAGTGTAAGGTCTTGCACCTGGGAAAGCATAATCCAGAAGTGGAGCACGCCCTGCAATCTACCTGGCTGGAGAGCAAGTCGTGGAAAGGGACCTGGGGGTCCTGGTGGACAACAAGCTCAGTATGAGTGAACAGCGTGATGCAGTGGCAAAGAGAGCCAACAGGATGCTGGGTTGCATGGACAAGGGCGTCACCAGCAGAGATAAAAAAATCATTATCCCACTCTACTCAACGCTTGTCAGGCCACACCTGGAACACTGTGTTCACTTTTGGTCCCTGCTATACAAAACTGGAGTAGACATGTTGGAGAGGGTCCAGAGAAGGGCCCCAAAGATGATCCAAGGACTGGGAAGCCCACCACGTGAGGAAAGGCTGAGAGAACTGGGTTTGTTCGGCCTTGAGAAAAGAAGCCTTAGGGAGACCTCACCACCATGTTTCAGTACTTAAAGGGTGGCTACATAGAGGATGGAGACTCTCTTTTTACAAGGACTCACATGGAAAAGACGAGGAGTTATTGGTACAAGTTACTCCTGGGGAGATTCTGATTGGACACAAGAGGACAATTTTTCTTAATGAGAACAATCAGCCATTGGAATAATGTCCCCAGGGAAGTGGTGGATTCCCCAACATTGGACACTTGTAATATTCGGCTGGACAGGGTGCTGGGCCATCTTGTCTAGAGCGTGCTTTTGCCAAGAGAGTTTGGATCAGATGATCTTTGAGGTCCCTTCCAACCTGGTATTCTATGATATTTTTAATTCAGTTTTGAGTGGAAAGGGGTTTCAGAAATCAACACAGTTTTATTATTCTCAGTGGAATTTCTCTGGCTAACAGGGTTTACAGCTGAGAATCCTATCCAGAATTTAAATTTTTCATGTGATTTTTTTTCCCATGAGAAAAGGAAGCAGATTTGCCCCTTCTGAAGAAAGCAACAGAAACAAGAACAACAAATCCTTAGCAGTCTTTTACCTAATAATCTACATTGTAGATGTGTGTGTTGTCTTGTATCTATTTCACCTCAAATATGCCTAAAACCCTGAGCACCGCATCTTGGAGAGCCCTTTGCACCTCTGGAGCATAGAAATTGGCACTTTTTAAATTACATTTGAGAAGCAAAATTGGACTCACATATTTCAGAGGGTTCCACCTCCCTGCAGAGCGCCTGTCTTAAAATACAAAAAAGGTCTGCATTTCCTGCTGCAGTTTGTTATCCTTTAGAAAGTTTCTTCACTAATAGGTTGTACCATCTGTTGGGAAATTTGCCTACATGCCATCTTGCCGGCAGCACTCCTGTATTTAGTCCTGTTGCAATGTGTACTAACAGAGTAGATAGGCACCTGTCTCCCTTTTCCCCGTGTTTGATAGGGTAGAGGGAAAGAGCTTTGGGTGTTTTTTCTTTTCTTTTTAATAATTTCAACCTCTCTCTTTTGCTTCCTCTGTGTAAAACACAGAAAAGGTTCTGAGCCTAAGCATCTAAGCAGATCCTTTAAAAAGTTTTTTTTCTTTCTAAACTTTATTCTTTAGGGGGAGGAGAAGTAAGGGGATGATAACTGGAGGTTTTAACAGGTTTTCTTTCTCTTAAAACTACATCAGTATACTCAGGCAGGTTTCTGATTCAATGTTACTCATTCCAGGGCTTTTTTCAAAAAGTTAGTGTTTCCTTTGTATCCAACCAATTCTATCTAAAATCACAAGGATCAGACAAACTGGCCTCACAGGGAGTAAAATAACACCAGAGGTTTCCCGTTGTCACATTCAGCCAGAGGGTCAGCTGCTGGCATTACATATACCTACTGGGACATAGCAAAGATGCTCCCAGATTCATCGAGGCCCTGCACAGTTGCAGGTCATGAGACTGTCTGTCACACTGCATGGTTGCCATGCCACATGGGTGAGTGCAATCTTCTGGATCTGTGATGTTGATAGTGTCCTCTGGAGGATAATCTAGTAATCAACTTTAAATTGGCAATAATCTGTAATGAAATACAAGGTACCTCTGGATGGTAACATTTGCCATACCTGCAGTGGCATACGCCGTGTGAGTGTCCTGTATCCTTGATGAATAGCTGAAGCCTCAAACATCTAATTGACCTTACTCATAGCTGGGGAAAGGATACTACACAGCAATGGCCAGAGAAACCTTGTTGAAAATTGATCCTTTTTTGTCTTTCTGGATAGTTTTTATCACACTGTTCTCCTTTCATCTGGGAAAAGTAAAAAAAAAAAACAAACACAAAAAAACCCAAACCAAAAACGTTTAAACACCCCATAAGAAATAAAGCTTGGAGTTAGTAGAGTGAAACAAAAGTATAGCAAGACTCTAAGGTTATTATGAGAAGGAGTTGGAAAGACAGAAAACATTTAATAAAATGTTAGTGGGGCAGACACAAGACAGAAGAACCCATGCTTATTCTAAAACACTCAGTATGGTTGTCCCAATCACTCTTTCATCCCCTCCCTCTTGCGTCAGCTAAAATGCTACTTTAAGTGGCAGTGCAAGCTTTAGGTTCCGTAAGCACAGTACTGCTCCCAACTTTGAGTATCAAGACGGGTCAGGAGAAAAGCGTAGTACTTGCATCTGACCTTTCAGTGGAAAATGATTGACAGTTCTTGTTTGGCTTAAAACTTCAAGGGTTGTGAGATAGCATAACACAGTCATTTCTCATTCAGTCCCTATAGGCACATTAAACGTTTCATATTCTTTCAAAAGTCACTGAAGTTACAAAACTCATTACATTTTATTTTAATTATATCTGCTTTTTTTTTTCCTTTTCTTCACTAAGCAGCAATTTTTGGTGAATATATATACATTCCAGAGAATTTGCATTTTCTTTCTAGCCTGAAATTTAATATTCAGTTGCATTAAAATTATTCTGTTACCAAGAGAATATTCCAATAAAAGCTGGTAATAATGAAATAATTCTGTTTCTATTTAATATAATTCCATATTTAATACATTAAGGGTTCTTCCATAATCTCTTTCCTCCTTTGATATTTTTTTTCTCCTCTTTTTCTTGCTGTTCACCAGCACAACTCATGAAGGCAAAATCTTTCCAGTGCCTTCAGGGAGCGAAGTATGTTGTTGCATGCTGGCTTCTCAAAAATTGTTTGTACTTTTAAACATGTCTATACTAACTCTTGTGACCACTAAGCCCCTAAAATGGAAGAAGGCTCACAGGAGATTGGCAAAGGCAACGCGCCTGTGAAGCTCAGGAAATATTGCAAGGTGTGACTGACCACAGCTGTTACAAACAAGCTTTTGTCTCAACAGAAAGGGGACCAGAGGGCAGCCTTTGTTTTAGACAAACAGCTATCAATACCCGAGTCGATCAACTGATGGTGCAAATATTTCTCCCTGAGTTTTTTAGAAGAGTATGTATGTCTGCTTGAGTCAGCCAGACCAGCACTAGGAGAGTGAATAAGTGGCTCAGACCAACATAGAGTATAAAAACTAAATAATTAACAAAAATATTTCAAAGAGAGCAACAGGCTTGAGCTGGCTTCAACCCACGTATTGCCTCCCGGCGACTTGGGATGCCCAGTGTCATGATGGTGAGCATATTACAAAGATAGTAATGGGAAACACATTGGTATTGTGGTTGAACTGTATATTGCAATTGCTATATATTTTGCCAAGTGAAACTTACATTTGTATTGTATTATGCAATATGGTTTTTATCACTGTTAAATCAGAAATCTCACCTTTAAATAAGTAAAGTTGATATTAAACCTTACCCTCTTCATGTGTGGCATATCTAAAAGAACTTGATGAGAGAGTATCAGACTCTGAAAATGTTGTACAGAAATTCTGGGATCAACATGAGACTGTTAAAGTGCAATTGGACAGTAATAATGGACAGAAAACTAAGACAGAAGGTAGATTCTTGCAAAATTTAGATCAACAGAATAAAATTGCACATGGCAGCATTTGGCTGAAACACAGTGCTAAACTAATCATTTCTTAGAAAGGATGACTATGCTTGCAAAGATCAGGGCTGTTCAGCAGTTTTTCTTTAGGATTCACTGAACTGGCAGAGATGCCTCAACGTTACCAGGATTGGTTCAAGGCAAAAAGGAATATCTCTAGAACTATGAATCACTTCCTAGCTATTTGGGGCTGGTTGGGTTTAGTTGGTTGATTAGTTAGTTTGTTTTTCAAGTTCTCCTTCAAATACTTCAGTCCATCATTTCTCTCTTTCTTTTCTCTGGCACTGTTACAGGACAGGATCTTGAAACACTTGTCCAGTTCCTGCTGACATGACTTATCACGGCAGGCCAAGCACCACCAGCTTGTCATGTAATGGGACAGTGTAGCCTGGGCCACTGGCCAAAATCCTAAAGCTATCTTCCAGTCTCTGCTGTGGGCTATGATATCTCTTGCCTATTTCAAGCATCTGGACAATGTTGCAGAGTTGCTGGCAGTCTGCATTTTGGACAGTTGGTCACCAGATTTAAAAGACATGAAATTGCAGTGAAACACCACATTCTGATGTTCCATTTCATAATTTAAACAGTCTATAAAAGAAAATTATACAGTTTTTAAGCTCAAGCTTTTGGGGCTTTAATAAAAACACAGCCCTGCCTTTCTGTCTGTCCTCAGATGTCAGAGGTTCATTACCACTCATTGGGATCATGTCTTGTAACAGTGTAATTTTAATAAAAGATTGTATTCACAGTAAGAACAGTTCAGGGAAAATTGAAAAAAAACCTCGTAATACCCAATAAAGCAAGTGAATGTAACCTCAAACTTTGTGAGCCAGTACCTTTCATGGCAAAGGCTGAAATGAGAAAGGTGAGAAGGTTTTGTCCCTTTCATGTACATCTCCCTCATTGTTATCTTTCATTGCAAACTGCCCAGTCATGGGGGATATCTGTTGCTTCACTTGTGCCTGTGGTGTTACTGTTCTCTGGATTGGATGTGTGTATGTCTTAAGACCCCATGGAAATGACAAATTCCCACTATTTTATTACCATTATCTCCCTTGAAATTCAAGCTTATGAGGAGCAGCTTTGCGGATAGGGCCAGAAAGCAGAACTAATTGGAAAGAGAAACTGATTGAACCATTTTTCTATCACAGAATCGCAGAATTGGAGAATGGTAGGGGTTGGAAGGGACCTCTGGAGATCACCTAGTCCAACCCCCCTGCTATCAGTGTATTCAGTTTCATCAGAATGAAAATGCTTCATAACATAGTGTTGATTTCAGAGGAGTATTATTTCGGGAAAAAGTTAAAAAATTTTCCACAGTGTCAAAGTACCCCCTTTCACTCTTTCAGCAAAATCTACTCTTTTTGTTTAGGAATCACTTTTAGTTTTAATTTTTGACTTGTGTATTTAATTGCATAACCTTATATATTAGTATATTGGATTAATGATACTCTATATTATATCTTTGTAAACACATTGTACATATTTTATGATGTAGTTTAAAGAGGTGAACAAATTGAAATGTTTTGATCTGCACGAAACATTTCTAGTCATGCAAAATATAATGCCGGAGATACCACAATTGTCTTTGCAGATTTTCTGAAGTTCTTCACAAAAGTGTAATTGCCACACTCTGCTCCTCCTTTTACGGACACACCTTAAAAGCTTAATCAAAATTGCTCAGAGTAGCTTGAATACTTGAACGGAAATAAATTACATTAAAAAACCTGTTAGTATTATATTGGTATTTCAGATCTGGTATTTACCAAATACCTGGTAGTTACTGGGTATTTATACCTGGTAACATGATACATCAGAAAATCCTCAAAGATCATTAAGATTCTTAAGAAGATATATGCTAAAAATGGAACATCGTACAACACTTTTTCACTAAACCTTTTGCTGAGTGTCATTTCTTTGTGTGCATCACAGCAGTGGAGAACACCTGGGTCCACTTGTTCCCCTGTCCTATATTTTGATTATAAGCTCCCTGAGACAGACTCCATGCTTCAATCTGTTTTTGTACACAGAGTCTGGTATGGTGGATCCTGGTTCCTGACTCAGGGCATATCTGCACCAGAACAGGCTCAGCTAGCATTACTTTAGGTTGATAAATCTGGTGGAGGGGTGTAGGCCTCCTGAACCTAGTCACTCAGGTGTAGAGGCTTGATGGCCTTGCTTTTAGTCTGCAGTGTAGACATACTTGGTGTGTTCACACTCACGTGAATGAGACTGTATGCCAAAAGATGTATAGTCCCATTTCTAGCATGGTTGTAGAAAGAAGAGATAATGGAATAACTGCCTTTCTGAATGTCTGCATCTTTCTTTTCCTTGTTTGGAGGGATACAAGTACCTCGCTGAGCTTGGTGGACTGCATCTTTAGAGGTCATTGGATCATGCTTGGAGCTGCCATCCTTGACTCTTTTCACGGAGAGGCAAGGTAAGTGAGTGTCTGGATCGGGGTCTGGCCCTGGTCTTACCTGACACGGAAAATCATTGTCAGAGCCATGGGAACCCCAAACACTGACTTCTGGGTTTTTTCCCTAACCATAGAAATATTTTGCCATGCAAGGTCTTCAATACAAAATCAGGTAGTGATAACTTTGACACCGTTCTCACCCTGTGTAACCCAGAGTTATGTTTGTAGCTCCATAAATACTCTGATGTAGTGCTACAGATACTGTCAGCTTTAATAATGTCTAAATGTAAGGTGATGTATTAAATGGCTAGCTCCATTTCTAATGAGGCTTTAAAAAATACATATTATGTCTTTAGATATATTACCAATTCTTTTTCGAGTTTTCACTTACAAAGAAAAAAAAAAACATGGATTTTTCAAATCAGATATAATTGGCTTTTGCTTTAGAAAAGTAGTCTGAATTACTCCATAATTGCACTGATTAAAAAAACCAAGTTAAGACTGTGGAAACTGTAATGAAAGTACAACCTCAAAAGGATTATAAGTTAATACCTCTGAATCAAAAGACAGTCTTTGAACCAGTAGCCTCCGCAGATTTGCCTTTACCTTACAGCCATTAACCCTGAGAAGTAGTGTTAATAATACTAATCAGCCTACATTTTTATTCTAATGCACCTATGTCTAAATTCTTTTGAGTGCATGGCAGAGATGCAACTGTAAATAAACCCTGCGTCTTCCTCAGCAGAGGCTGTGACCCCCTCCACGTGTTCTGATTAGTAGATGCATTCATTGCAAAACTCCATTCTCTCTAAACTACACAGCCACATACTGACCCAAATGCCACCCCTACAGTGATGAAGTATGACTTCTAACTTGTGAAACCTCACCTTTATCACTCAGTCCCTGGTATCCTCTGGCACTGGAAGAATGGTGCCTTTTCACAGGCAACAGAAAGCCAGAGCTGTGAGGAACAGGAGGAAAAAAGGTACAACAAAATCTTTTTCTCATGCTCCCTCACTCTCACCGAACAGATGTCAGGAGTGAGTCTGGGGAATGGGTTTTGTGAAGTAAGAGAGACACATAGGACAGGCTTGTAAAGCCTGCAGAGTGACTATATGAGGTTGGTTGTTAATTTATTATCCCTCTTCTCCTCTAGTCCTCTCTGTGAATGTCCAGTCTCAACGGTAATGCTTCTGGATAAAGACAAAGCCTATTCCATATCCTGTGAGTGACTGAGCACATTTTGGATGCTGGATAATCAATGCCTTTGGTGGGAAAACATAGAAGAGCTTTGCTGAGATAGAGCCTTTCATCCAGGATCTTCTCTGTTGTCCTCCTGGTGTTACGATGAGGGTCTCTTTTTCTTATCCTGGAACACCGTCCTAGAGGCTGCTCCTTTAAAATTCTGCAGATACAATGGAATTTTTTACTACACTCTCCAGTAATGTTGATCTCTCCATGTGCTTTCTGAATAATCAGATCCTTCCAGCACTCGCTGAATATCAGGCTGCCAGCTCTGATCCCAGATCATAGCCACGGCTATAGTGCACAGGAGAAAAACCTGTCCGAGCAGCTGCGGAGTTTGAAGTGTGGACCAGAATCATAAACACAGTTGGAAATACATGTTTTTGGCCACTGGAGGGCTCACAATTTGTTCATCAACTCAGTAGAGAGACTTGGAGAAATGGGGTGGGGGGGAAGTGAGTGAACCGCTCAGTTCCAGGGAACAGTTACCGCTGTGCATGGACTCCAAGGTCTCTATGAAAATGTTTTACAAAGTCAGACTTTACTTCCCGTGTTATGCTCCTGCATCAATCACATGAGGAAGCCAGGAGGGAGATAGGGGTCATCTTGATATTATGTGCAGTTTTAACAAACCTATATAGGAAATTATCTGCTGATAAGTGAATCCTCTGTACCTTGTTTTCTCATGGCTATATTTCTTCTGGCTCAGGAGCTTGATCTAGTTTCTGCATTGCACTGTGTAGACATGCTTTGAGCAGGTAAAGGGTTTCTCAAGTGTCCCTTGTCACTTGACAATAAAGTTATTGATAGCTTGATTTATTCTCTGCAATTACCTGGGGAACTGCCCAGGGAAAGTTCTTTTTCTCTCTTGGTGCAATTCTTGCAAGGAAGAATTATAGTTTGCTGTTATTTGGCTGGGGGCTCTAGTCAGTACCCGTGCTTTGACTGTAGTCCTTCTCCATCCCTCACCGGCATAAGAAAGAGTTTTATGATTGTCTGTTATGTCATCTTGGTTTTGCTCTGGCACTTTGCATTGTGTTCCTGGAGCAATCAAAGCCTGAGTTTGGCTCGGTCACAATTTTGTGGACTCAAAGCCGAAATCCCAGAGGAGTATCTGACAACTTGTGTAGTGAATAGCTTGTGTAAGCATCCAACTGGATGCTTAAAATTACCATGAGCAGCTACAAACCCACCACAAAAATAGCAGGATGGAGCAAGACTACTGTCATCAGAGTAGTACTTTTCTTTACCAGTCAGTCTTCCTTCATCTTTTTTGAGATGTTCAGCTGCCAAAGACAGTGATACAGTCTCCTAGTAAGATTATTTTAAGGCTAATTGCTGCCATAAATTGCAGCTTGTGATTCCAGTCCTCTTGAAGTCAACCCACATTTTTCCTCTGATGTCAAGAAAAACAAACTTTAATTGCAATGGTTACCATATCAACTTCCTCTTAATCTGAGTTGCACTCCCCAAATAATTTTTCTCCTTTTATGATAATGTAGATATAGATGTTCATCTGTTCGTGCAAGAAGCTATTAAAATATCTCCATATTCATCTGTGTCTATCAGTCAATGACAAGCATAGATGCATTAATACTGAGAGCGCTACAGTGGAATTCAATTAACTTATTAATAAGACATCAGGATGTTTTAGAGCCTGTTAGTGCTGTGCTTTGGGATATGATCCACACTCTGATAAATCTTCTAGTGTGTGTAGGCAGTGAGCGGAATGCATCTCGTTGTCAGTGACTTTGTGACCATGGATAGACAAATGCCTCTTAGTTCATTACAAATGGGTGTTGCCATAGTTCTTGCACTGTACAGATTTCCAGTGCAATCAGAGCTGGTATCCCTCCATGTAAATGTCATGACACAATACTCATGTTGTCTACGTTCAAGCTTTTAGTGTAAGTTCTTTGAGACACCTACCCCTGCCCAGTGTTTTATGAGAATACTAAGTTACCCAAGCAGACTTAAAATTCAAGTTGGCTGAGCTCTGTCTCAGATACAGCCTGTGGGGTCACTGGCCCTGCGTGGACATGTCTAACCCAGTCAGATAAATCAGATCATTCCCATTCTCTAATATGGAAAGCAAGTGGCAAGACACAGCTTGTACCCGGACAGCAGAACTCCCTCCCTCCTCTCCCAAAAGGCAAGTTGACCTCATTCATGGCACGTACTGGAAAGACTTTCTTGCCTCCGTGACGTCCTGAGCCATTCCTGGGCATTGGCTGGAGGACTGTGAGGTGGATAAAACTGTTTCAGAAGCATGCTAATAATGAGAAAATGGGCTGCCATGACACAGGACTCGAGGTTTTCCCTGGCCTTGTTTCATTGATTGCTGCAGGTGCAGCTCCTGAAAGCAGTCTGTATGTCAGTCCTTAGAGCCACTCCTCAACATAGCATTGGCCAGTTATGTTTACCTTCTTAACAGAAATATTGTGAACTGCTTTAAATGTGGAGACAAATATAGTTCAGAAACTGGGAGTCTGTGTCACAAATTCAAACTCTAAAGGAAAGAAACATCACCTTTGAAAGCATACAAAGAGTCCTATGTCCTTCCTCTAAACCGGTAGAGACAGGCAAGCACACCCAAATTAAGTAGAAAAAAGCTTTTCCTTCAATTGTACCTTGTTATGCACCTTAAAATATGCATTGAAATTTATTCCCATAGACAGAATGCTATCATAATTTTAATTAAATTTGGGTTCCTTATGGGACACTAACTTTTATGTCAGAAAGTAGTTGTTTCTTTTTAAAAAAATTAATTTTTATCTAGCTCAGTCTTCTGAGGGAAGTGCTGAATCCAAGTTTCTTCATAAGATTTACTAACGAAAGGAGCATTTATCAGGAGCTAAATCAGCACCGCTTTACATCACACAATGAACTTGTGGAGGGTGTTGTGGCACATACATCACTTACAGTTTCCACAAGCATAACTTGATTTTGACCACTGGCCTTCCAGGTTAGAGAAGCAAAGTCCCGGGGGCAAATATAGTGAAAATAAAAGAAAATCTGCCTGGGTGTATGCAATTCTATTTAGTGTCAAATGGTTCCATCTTTTTTTGAAATTGGTATTTCTTGAAGAGGGACTAGATTAGTACAGAATGAAATTTCTAAGCATTTGAGAAGAGAAGCCCCCAACTGCTGCTTCTTACCTACCCAGGGAATTTACGTCTGTGTGTCCAGAGATTCCAAGCACCTGTTCTCCAGTTATAGCCCTTAATTCATGTGGAGATTACTTACAATTACTTATGAAAATGGAGAAGCATCTCCTCAGTTTTATGGAACTAACAGTTCTGGATCTTGGAATATTTCTAAGCGCTTAAGTTTGTGACATAACTTCAGATGAACTGCTTCCAAAAGATAAACAATTTGTACTCAGTAGCAAGTTAGCTGTTTAAATTATTGATGATGTCTGATCAGACCGTTAAGGTTTTTTAGTACGTTCATTAGCTACACATCAGGGGAGTAGCAAATTTATTTCTATAATTTGAAAATAATTAACTACAGTGTAATATATTGTAAGCAGAAAGTGGACATCCTGATGATGTGAATGGGGGGTTGGCTTTTTTGTATTCTCTAATGTAATGATTACCAGCCTCCAGCCTGTACAGACACTTAACAAAAATAAGTCTCCTGAGTTAAATCAGTCTTTCCTGTACTGTAGGCATCAGTTTTTATTTACAAACCTTTGCTTCACAGTAGAAGAAGTTTGAGGACTTTGCTGGAGACCCAAACTTATCCACAGAAGATTATTACAGAACAAATGCATCAACCTTCTCTTATCCTTAGGCAAACCAAAACAAAGGGAGATTTAATTCGATTTTACAGCAGGATTCAGTGTTGACTAGGATAGTACTTACTTAGAACAGAAACTGAATTATTCTCACTGCCTTTACTAAGACAAACTCTGTGATTAATATGGAGGCTGTGCAAAGCTGGGAATCAGCAGAGTTGTTTTGTTAGCCCCTCTTTTATGCTGTCTGGAAAACAGAGTGGAAGATACGCAGAAGCAGCCAGATGCTTAGTTTGTTTTATCTGATTAAATCAGCATTGCTGAAATAACCCATCCACCTCAGGGTGCTCTGTGCATGTCTGTATTTGGGGAACCTTGTCTTTTTACTTGAAATATCACACAGTACATTTTGAACCCGTGTTCTGCCAGGCGTGAACTGTGAATCCATGCCCTACACACTGGGAAAAGGAGTCTCAATAGAGATGCCCTCTGCAGTTTAACTTCATCTTGCTCCATGGCTTGTCTCTTTCTTCCCAGCCTCCCTGCTAGCCAGAACTGGCTGTTTGAGACCCTCTCCACAGTGTTCTTCTTATGTCACTTAGTCCCTAACAATCTTTCTGCAACATAAGAGGAATGGTGTGGTATTAAGCTTCTCCTAGCACCTACTAAAGGTTATCCCTCCTCTTTGTCACTTCCACAGCTGAGTTTTAGGAGTGCTGAGGCAGAGGTATGGATTAAGTGACGCCCTGCACTGTGAGTGTAAGACAAAGATTAAAACCCAACGTGTACTGACACAGCAGTGGAAACACACTGCTCTCACCCATTCTCCTGATGGTGAGGTAGGTTTGGCAAGCATGGTATGGTCAGAACAGTGCGTTTGGGTTATTGTCCTGATTCAGGCTGTGTTGAATGGGTACAGAGCTGCCAGACAGGTACCTCCCTCATTTGCATGTCTTATCAACACATTTATTTTTTCTTAACCCTCCTTTTGGCCACACTTTGACCTCCAGGCCTCTTCCCAAACAAGCAGCTCAAAACCCCAATCACTTTTCTCCACTTTTGATATATCTGTACCCTAATGGGGTATTTCTAACACTGTAATTGTCATCACAGTGGACTTTTCTCTGATATTTATCTCATTTCATTGCAATTTTCTTGACTTCTGGGAAAAAAATGCAGTCACTTTTAACTCAAAATGGCATTGAATCTGTAGGCAACATTCCTTTTGCTGTCAGCGGGAAAAGGATTAGGCTTGCAGCGGTTACTACATCAAATTTTCTAATGAAAGATTATTATGTTCCCTTATTAACTATTCCTCTTTCATGATAGTTCAGCTCTAGCAGTTCATCTGCTTGCTAAACAAAGGATTGGGCACTTTCAGCTGAAATTTTGCTTGATTGGAAGAGAATTTTAGTCTAAACCCTTCAAGACATGGATTCAATTTTGATTTATGTCTATGTCCCTCAGTTGCAGTAGAGATGCTCTTAAGGATATCTGTGAGGTAGATTTACCTAGAGTCACGTGGGTTTCGCTGTCTCTCACGTAACTTCCCCTTACTCACCTGTGAAATGTCGTCATCCCTTATGGCACTGCCTATGATATTGCCAGCTGCTCACACGGCTTTCTGTCACATCTGGCAATTTCTCATCATGTCCAGTAATTTTCCACACGCTGTTGAATTTGCTTGACCTCAGGTCATGACCTAGACATTGGCCTAGTCATTACCTGCTGCCCAAACAATCTCTACGTATTTTCAGAACATCTCCTTTTTTGAGGTATTTCCCCTTTGATCTTGCCTGGACTCTGAGCTGACTGCTCTTTAGCCCAAGGAACGTTTTCTGGAGGTACACTGTCTTTTCACTAATAGTGACAGCTGAGGTGTACAGCTGAATGCTCTCAGGATTGTGCTCATAGCGGATCCCTACAGGTGTTGCTGGTGCAAAGCAGGGATGATGTGGGATCAGGTTGGTGCCTTCAGTGCTCCCTAACGCTGCTCAAAAGAGCAACTGGAGATGTTTAGTCATCCAGTCCTGTTTCAGGTTAGCAGTGTACCGTGTATGCTATGTTAGCAGTGGCTGACCAAAGCAATGTAAAAACAGATATAAACCATCATTAACTCCTATATGGAGATCACAACAATGATATGTAGTGTTTGTGTTTGAGCTAAAACTGACATGTTTTGCTAGGCTGGTGGGCTCTGAATGAGGGCACATCTTGAGAATATCTTTAGGACATCTGGATCTTTAAGACATTCAAGGGCAGTTATGCACCACAGATGCAGCATCTTCTGTTAGTGAGCTGTCCTGGATGCATCTGGCATGTTCTTGGTGCCACATCCTTCTTGTGTAAATGAAACTGTCTCAAAAAGCGATCAAAGTTTTGGAAACCAAATTCATGGGGCCAGATGAAGATAAGGTGAGGAAATCTCTTGTAAGAACAGAAATGTCCGCTCTCTGATAGAGTAGTGGTTTTCTTTAGAGTCAAAAAGAGAGTTTTAAGAGCATTCATATGGGACTTTTGTCATGTTTTTGGGAGTGCAATGGGCTCTCTCTGCCCCAGAACAGTAGAAAAGGTATAACTCATTGATGTGACTGTATCCTGATGCTGGATGTTAAGTGGGGAGATAGTGAGTTGGACTGATCTCCACGTCAGTTTTGGAAGTTTTGATGTGCCTGTGATACTACTCAAGCCCTCAAAAACTAAAATTGTGGATTATAAATAATCTACCTTGAAATTAAATGTATGAGTCACTTAGCAACCACATGATATAGTTAAAGCTGGCTTTGATGGAGTTTTCTCTGATATTTATCTCATTTCATTGCAATTTTCTTGACTTCTGGGAAAAAAATGCCATCATTTTTAACTCAAAACGACATTGAATCTGTAGGCAACATTCCTTTTGCTGTCAGTGGGAAAAGGATTAGGTTTGCAGTGGTTACTACATCAAATTTTCTAATGAAAGATTATTACAGTCCCTTATTAACTATTCCTCTTTCACCATAATTCAGATATAGCTGTTCATCTGCTTGCGAAACTCTTAAATATCTTCAAATTCATCTCTGTCAATCAATGACAAAGTGAGCTGCATGAATACTAGGAAAATTACAATGGATTCAATTAACTTATTAATAAGACATTGGAATATTTTATGGCCCAGTAGCAGTGTGCTTTGGGACATGATGCATTCACTGATAAATCTCACAGAGTGCTGAGCAGAAAATGGATTCCTTCTCAGTGATTCTGAAGTCACACTTAATCAGACAAAATCAGATATACAATTCTCAGCTGCTGCCTTATGTAATAATAGTGATGGTGGAAGCTGCGGACTAGCAGAGATGAGATGTTTTGAAAGACTGGGCATTTTCAGCTGAAACTTTGCTTTATTAGTAGAGAATTTGAGTTTTAACCCTTTAAAACATGGACTCCATTTTGGCTTATGTCTATATCTATCAGTTGCAGTAGAGATGCTCCAGGATATTTGTGAGGCAGAGTTATCTAGACTCGTGAATCTTTGACATTACATCATTGTTTATAATTGATTGGTCTAGTAATACACTAGTAATTCAGACTGTTAAACACCTCACAGATGGGAAAGGTAAGATTCATAATGTGCAAATTCTGAGAAAAATGGAACTTCTTGTCTGCTAATCTGTGCATGTTTTTATAAGTAGGAATGGAACCAGTAGTTTTGTGTAACTTGCATTAATCCTAAATGCACAGGGAATGTATTAATATTGTAGAATACTGATAACTAACATCTTATTTTCTCTTTTACCATCCAAGATCCTAGGCTTGCCTTCAAAGCTTATTGCCAAGCTAGAGCTGGAAGAACTATTGCTAGTGCTCAAATACTGCAAATGTGCTTGCTGTTGTTTGAGAGACTGAGCAGCGTGTTTTGGCCTGAGGAGGTTTTGTCAACTACCCACAGCAGAGATTGTGAAATTTAGGAAAAACATTAATCTGAACGACTGGGGTGGGCAGGAGGTTGGAGAAGGCTACTTATACACACACAGAGATAGTTGCAGTACATATACATTCTATTATTGGTATCACTGTTTGATTAATTAGAAATGGGTAATCATTTCCTTAGTTTGATCTTTGTAACTTGTGAGTTCCGAGGGCGATGAGTTTGCTTTCCTTTGCAAAAATACGTTGACTCTTGCTCCCCATCTGTTGGAAAGTATCTGTGGCTACCTGTACACTTGAAATAAAAGAGCCAAGGCCTGTTCTGTGCCAGTGAGATAGATAGGCAGCACGTCATGGTTTATGTCCATATGGTTAGACTTGTTCTTAGAGCGGTCTGGCCCTGATCCTAATGCTATTTAGGACTAGTTCCTCATTTATGTTGTCCTTGAATTGTGCCTGCATATTGTCCAGGAGCATGGTAGTTAGTTAGCACAGGCAGTTGCATGCCTTTACTCTATCTGAGTCCCTGACTCTGTTCAGAACAGGGCAATCAATAATTCTGTATAGGTTGCTCCATCTTTTCCATTCTGTGTAGTTTTCATACTATTTTGTGACCTGTGAGTGAAATAATTGTTTTCACCAAGAATGAAAATAAGGATTTTAAAATGTGCTATAAAAAAAATCTTACCGCTTGTCATTATTAAGGGAAACAAATTAAGGGAAATATAAACACTTTTTTTTCTGTATTTCAATAGATTAATTTATTTCCAAATGTAAGCTGTGTTGACTCTTTAAAGAAAAAAGCATGCAAGAAGACTTCTGAGAATTTCAGATGCAACAGTAAAGACTCTATACTGAAGACTTTAGAGGGGCTTGTGCAGACACAGCTTACAGGATCAGTTCTTGATTCTGACAAATGTCATAACTACTTGGACAAACACTTAGCTTGTTCTCATATTCTGGATAAAAACAGGCCTGCGAGCTAGTCCAAGATCAGGAAAACCCAGGAAGCACAATTTCACCTATACCATTTTACAATTTACTGTTTTTCTGCTGGAAGGACTAAAGGGAAGGGGCTGCAAGATTTGTCGACTCAAATGCCCAGAGACTTTGCAGGTATATGAAAGAACCTGTCATCAGCTACACATCTGCATAAGAACCTGCTGGATCTACCTGTTACTGCAGAACACCATCACTCTACCAAGAGGCATGATTGCTGAATCCAATAGCCCAACAGAGACAAGGCTGCTACACCTGCATGCCCCAAGGACCAACAAGTAGCAAGGTTGAGCTTGGGTTCCCAGCAGGCACGTGCACATGGGATACATTTATACAACATACATAAGCACATATGGTTGGTCACAAAGACTAACATGGACAGAAAACACGGTGGTCACAAAAATGTAAACACAAATGGTTTATCTTGTTTCCTTCTCTGGCTCATAGTGTGGAGTACATATATATGTGTGTATAAATGTATAAATTTATAAACAAATGCATTAAAAATGTATATGCATATACATGTATGTGCACATACATATATATGCACATACGTACAACGTGCGTCCTTCCAGCAGCTGCACTCGGACTTTTGTCGTCCCAACAGCTGAACCTGGATCCCAGTCTCCACAGTTGCTGGTACTTAGGCACATGATCCCTCAGAGGGTGCAGCCTCACTCCAGCTGCTTGTACTCAGACCGTCCCTCTCTCTTGCACACACATAGGTCTCTCAGTCAACCCCCAGACCCTACAGCCTCTCCAGCAGTTGTCCTGGGCACCCTTGCCCCTCTAGTAACAGCCTAGATTCAGTCAGATCTCTGCCCCCTTGTACCCGTCATACTCAGACATGAAGTTCTGATTTCTGGTTGCAACTACAAAACACTTCACTGAGGATAGACGTGAAACAAAAAACTCATTCCAAAAAATGAAATAACTTGATGGTTAGCATTGTTTTTCTGGTAGATATTAAACATTTTTTTCAATTTGTTTTTAACTTGTTTTGGAGAAGAATGTAAGGACAGGAGAATATGCATGAGATCTTTGATCTTCTAAATTCAAGACTTGCAATGAGGAAATTTTCAGCCATTGAGCTTCTCCAGGTTTTCCATATGCATTTTCTTTTGTAAAAAAGTGAACCAGTGCCAGAACTTCAGTGAGTACGAGCTGGATTAACTACATTCAATCAATGTATCTGTTTCAATTTTCCTCAATGGAAGACCTAGCTCTCAGTTTCAAAGGCAAAAGTGATAATTTTAAAAACATAAAGTTTTATGTGAATCCATTCTGCTGTTATTAGGGAAGGTGAAATTGTTACACAGGAGGGAGTGAAATTAGCTTTGAAATGATTTTGCATGTAGCTACTTAGGTTTTTTTTTTTTTTCCCCCGGCTTTCTTTTAGTAGAAAGATTTGAAAAGGCTCGATCTGAAGTACAGAACTTGCTGTTTCGCTGTGACAACGATGTTGTACTCCTTGGATGCTCGGTTGAAAGACCACAAAGTGCCTTCATTACCTACCCCCATTCCTGACTTTCTCATCTTCTGTTTAAACATAGCAACAGTGCTTGATCACCTTTGAACTGAAGCTGTGCACTTATTACCAGTTTCGTAGCCACAGCTGGGTAACTGCTTTCCAGAAGGAAATTAAATCTGCATGGAAGAAATGGAAAAATTTAGGTCTTTTCTATAAATAAGGTATGTTTTCTCTATCTGGTAGTCTTAGGAACACAGAAATTCGTCAGGCTGGATCATGCTCCAGGTCTGTCCAGCCCAGCATCCTGCCTCTAAGAACAACCAGGATGGGGTGCCTCAGAGGAAGACACATGAGCCCCAGCATATGCAGACATGGCATAATCTGTTCCTCTGTCATGTCTCATTTTTACTCTTTGGAGACCTGTATTGGGGTAATTATTGTAGTTCTGGATCTTGTGTTACTGTGTAAACTTCCTTTTCTTTGAATGGGCTATTTTCTCAGTTCTGGTCTGAGACAAAGGTAGATGCAATGATATTCCCATATAAGCACAACTGAAAGGGAAATACTGTTAAAATCCTTAACTGATTTCTATGAACCTTTCAGATAAATGAACAGTAAGTTTCAAGGGGACCATTTTGTAGCCCCTTAGACACAAGTGAGTCAAGCACAGGTGTTATGGCAGGTTTCTTTCACATGTCTGGTGACAGGACCGTACTGACATGGGGACTTCAGGGTGGTGCCATCATATGGAGAAGGTGAACCAGCAGGTATGTGTGGGCTTGCTCCTGAAACAGCCTCCATGCTGGGTCCAGCACCATCCTTCCACATCCACCTCAGATGTCCCTCCTCGTCACTGTGACGAAATGGTGATGCTTGTTGAAGCTCACAGAGTTTTTGCCCCGCTTACAGAAAAGTTGGCCAGCCTCGCCGTATGGAGTCATGGGTTGCAGCCTAGTGTCTTGTCCTTTTAAAAAGACAAAGAAATATATATGCTTGCTGATTTTTGGCACGTTTGCTAATTTCAGCCTTTCAGAGTAGTGCCATTTTCTTTAACAGGCAGCCACAACTAACATTGTTATTTGAAGAATGTAGAAGTCACAGTTCTAAAACTAATATTGGCTAATTAGTCAAAGCGATCTGTTGTTTTGATAAGTCCTGCCAGAGGAGATTGAATAAAACTCCAAGCCATCAAGACAGCCTGGACATAAGAAGCACATAGGCTTTTATTTCCTTTATTACAGGTTGTGATTTTTTTTCATTGATGAACCGCGATGCATATGCATATCTTAAGCTACCTAAAGCACTCAAAACCCACTGCTCAGCTGCTGACTAACTCAAGAGGGTTAAATGCCTAAATTTCCACTGTTGCACATACACAAAGCAGCTTATGTGCTGATCCTGCTCCATATTTTATGAGCTTCTTGGATCTCTCGCTCAAACTGTAGCCCCAACCGGGAGTTAATTCTGCTTGTCAGTCTCCCTTAGTCCTCAGAGCACTTCTCAACTGGAGACTGTTCCCAGCATGCCAACTCCTTGGCACATTACTCCAGGCTTGCTGAAATTTTGCTTCCTATTCAAATCTTCCACAAAGCTCTCCCTAAATAACCTTCTGAAAAACTTCATTTACTGTAGTTAATGGTAAGGCAAAATCCCTTTTTAACTTCAGTCAAATCCATACTCTGCACCCCGTGCTGCTTTCAGGTGAGTCAGGCCAGGATTTGGAACAGTTAACCTGCCTTGCAGAACTGCTCAGGGCCCGACTCCCAGCAAGGAGTCAGTAGGAGAAAGCCAGATATCTTGTTCTTGGTCACACAAGGAACAGAACAAAGATAATATGGCAATTATCTTGAGGAAAAGCCACGTAATAAAACTTGTATATGAAACTGAATACAGCAGATCTCACCTGCAGATTTTTATTTTTACAGCAAATTTGTTGGAAAAGGCTCCTACTTTGAATGATTTAATTATTTTTTTTTTTAAGTTTTCCATAGCTGATTTTTTTTCACAGATGTCAGTAAAATAAAAAAGCATTTCTACCAAGTATTTCTGGTTCCACTGTGCATTTAATAGCTTCCATGGACTCCTATCTGTACTGAGAAGTGAAAAGCGAGGTGACTCTTCTATGGATAGCGCAGCCATTCATGCATACAAACATCAGCTTCTAATGTAAGTATGCACGATCACAGCTGCGTAGAGAGTGAGAATTACTCCTTGATGTGTATCCCATCCATTTCCAAAATAGATGTCAGCCTAGAGCCTTCTCTCACTTTCTGAGGGAGTCTTATAAGATTACAAAAGAGGTTACTCTACTTAAGAGCTCTACACTGTTCATTCTACATCAATTCCAGTGTCCGAAGGCTCAGAGCTTCTGGCTATAATAATTTCTAATACATGCTTTCTTCTATATTACCAATTTACATGTGTATAACCTGTGGGTTATTTGTAAACAAGGCTGGCGTTTCATCAACAGTTTGTATTAAAGCCAAGTGCAAGAAGCAAAAGGAGTATCCGGGAAACTTTTCTTCCCTAATAGCCTCCCTGCTTCTGATTTCCCGTAGAATAATTCCTGTCCCTCCCCTCTCCTCTTGTTTGCCTCTGTTTTTTTTTTTTTTATTTTTTTTTGCTTGTCACCCAAGGGAAAAGTTCCACTGAGATTTTATACTCAGGTGCTTGTAAGTAGGTAATAGTATTGTGAGTACACGTAGTACTTAAGAATACATGGTTGTTATAAGTTCTGCCGATGTAAAATTCAGCTCTTTCAACTAATACTGTCTATCTTCAATTAGTACTTTCTGCTTTCAGAGTCAGGACTGCCAACCCCCCTATCTTAGACACGTTTTCCCCTTTTACATTGCTGTCACAAAAGCAAACCTACTCACATCAACCCCATAGCACCATGTAATTCATCACTTTGGTGAAAGAAACTTCATGAAAGCATCTGTCGAAAGCTCAAGCCTGGAAGAGCAGCTACAGGACCAGTTGAACCAGTAGACAGTAGACACTAATGGTGTCATTATGGAACATCCGAACAGCTATCAGTGAAATGGTGTCAATGGGCTGCACCTACCCTAGGCTCTGTATCTCAGCCTGAATCTTCACTTATGTCTTCTGCCACCATTCCTTCTTTTCTCTCACTACTCCCTCCTTGTGTAACCTTAGTTGCTCATTTCTTTGTATTTGTCTCTGCTGAATTCTCTTCTCTGAGGTCATCTTGTTCTCCTGTCAGGGCAGAGACTGTGCAATGCCCAGCATCAGACCTACACGTGTTGTTCGTCCCCAGGCACCACTGTGGTAGGCCTGTTAATAAAAATACGGGTAGAACCAGGAATTTGCTTTCAGAGCATTGATGCAATTAAACTGAGAAGCCTCACATATTTGCTAATACAACAAACTGCAAATGACCAGAAGCCAAAAACTTTGATCATCTGAGTTGTTCTGCAAGCGTATGACAATGTACAATAGCTTTGATTGGATTGTAATGATGGCACAGTTCAGAGGAACTCTGTCCATATTTAACCTCTTTCCAAGGGAGGACCTGGGCTTCCCTTCCCACAAAGTGGCCAAAAGCTGTGAAATTACCTATATACACCAGACCTTGATACTGTCATTACCAACTTGTCACCTCCCTGAAGCAGGGACAACTCCTGTGCTCCTCAGGTGTAGACTGCTTATTGATGATGAGCTGTTTGCCCAGCGAGGCCATCAGTGAATTAGATTTTAGAAGTCAATTAGTACCCTTGCAGTCCTCGGTGTTGTGCTGCTAGTTTTCCAAGACATCCAGGTGTATCCTGGAGTTACCAGCTGCGAATTAAGTAAATATGATATAGAGCAAGAATGAAAGCCCTGGTGGCCCTGGGAAGTCAGTTCAGCCAGAGTACCATCAGTGCTGGAAATGTTGTACTGATGAATCAGAGCAGCAAGAAAAAGATTGGTAGAATGGCATTTGGCAGCAGCAACATCAGGTAAACAGGATTTTTTTTTTTTTAAACATTTGAAAGCTGGAACATTTCATCATCTTTCATCCAAAAATCACTTTTTTGTGGCAAGATCAATATTTTGCTCTTAAAATGTATGAGTAGATTAACAGTGGTATGTATTTAGAATATATGTTATCATCAGAAGACCATGCAAACCTTGAAAAACAATTATTTTGAGTTTTATGTTATTAAGCCTACCAGTTCAGAAATCAAAAGAATTATTTATTTAAAACATTAGAATTATATCTAGAATCCTAAGGGGGTTTTGGTGGGAGAGGGCTTTTTAAGGTTGTAAACATTGGTACCTCAAAACATTTAGTTTTCAACAACACTAGAGAGAAAACAAAACTCAAAATTCTTCCCAATTTTGATCACCAGATCCCAAAACACTTCGTATGTAGACGTTTTTGAGAATGTTCCAGAGCTTCCAAAAGACAAACTCAGGTAAAATTGAAATATTTAACGCAATAAAAAGGTATATATTTATCCGTGTGAATAATTAAATTTTCTATTAATTAAAATGTCATATGCCTTTGAAAGACACAGTATTTCTTAACACTTACGTGAAAGCTGGTCCGAGTAGCATGGAGCCATTTAAATTTACTTAGTATTATATACTAAAGACAGATTCTTAGTTGTGTCCTTCTCAGCTGAGTTCTTAATCGCTGTACAACACTGGAGTCCTCTGCCACAGCGCTGCTCCAGCGCACAGAGGTGTCAGGTTAACAGTGGATCGTATGTCTGGAACTAGTTAGCAAAGCCAATCTTCTGTTTCTTTTCAAGAGAAACTACTAGCAGTTAATCTATTCAAAGCTTCCTATTCATAAAAGAATGGGTAAACTATTGTTAGATTTTGATTGCAACTTAAGCTGTTTATATTAATAAGTTCTACATTTAGAGTCTTATATTGCAGGGAAGTGTCTCTGTAGATTTACCCTGGTTTTACTCTGTTTCTCTGTAACATTTACTGTTGACCACTGCCAGAGGGAGGTTAACGGGCTAATATTTTCTAGGTTCAATGCTGTGCTGCTTCTTTTATGTTCCCAGAGTTCCTGTGCTTGTTTTATTATCATTGTCTTCTTCTAAACACATAATTTGTAATCCTGTAATTCTTGTTTCTTGCAGACTCTTTGTTTCACAACAGGCAGGGTAAGATTTTGTTGCCTAAATATAGGTTAGCACAATTTTAAGCACAGAAGAGTATCCTTTCAGGCTTCCAGCTGCTGCTCCTGAAGGCTGCAGGTCTTCCAGACCTGCTCCCCTGCATGTGTTTAGGACACTCTTGAGCATCCCACATTGCACTAAGAACCTGTAAAAAGGCAGCTGAATCCTGCCCAGACAGTTTTACACTGTTTTACACTTTACACAGTGTCTACCACAATGAATCTCATATCCTGACAAGTCACTCTGGGTGCTATAAGCAATACTACGCATTTTGTGAGACAGCCATAAATGTGAACTTAGAAAAGACCATGGATAGATCAAATCTGTGCTGTAAAATGTCTTCAGAGTGGAAACATTTCTTTTTCTTGCCAGAATTTGGCAAAGGAAAATACTTCATAGGAACAAATACATTCTGATTTAATTTCATTTTGAAAAGAGGATAAAAATCATATCGGTAAAGGACATTTTGATTGTCTGCCTCCAAATGGTTTTGTTTTCATTTTAAAATGTTATTTTAGATGTATGTACACAAAATGACATATGTCCATATGTCTATATTATGTATAAGTGTAATGTATGCCCATAATGCAAGAGGTGAAGTTGGAATGGAAACTTTGATTTGTCTTCTCATGGAATGTTTACATCAACCTGGAATTAATTTACTTGCATTTCATTTTGGGGGAAAATTTAACAAAAACTTTCCCTTTTGTAACACAAAGAATTGTGTAGGAGGGCTGTTACTTGGGACAAAGGTAAACTCCAGCTCCTCACCAGCTCCACAGCTATAGAATCTCCATAACCTGAGATCATCATGAATCAATTAGTTAGCATTCTCTCACGGTACTTAGATATATTGTATCATGCTTTTCAGCAAGTATTGGATTAGAAGGCATCTTGGGTTCATTTTCCTATGATTCTGTGGGTTAATGTGTGTTGAACCACAAAAACCTGAACTAACCCACATAATTTTTGACACAAAACTGAAGTACCTAAGTTAGAAGCACAGTAATTAAGCCATAGTTAAAACCTGAAGAAGGCAATTCTGTTCTAAGCTGAATTGAACTGGACTCTGAGCTGGAAATGGAACTAGAAATGAATTTTTTTCTGTCACTGCTATCTTTGGTTAGGACAATCTCAATTAATTTCATGTTATGAATATGAATTCTTAAAGATATTTCAGTGATTTTTTTCCTAACCAAGCAATTGACAGTCAGCAGCTATCTCTTATAACACATACTTTTAACACTAGGTGGGACTATCCCTAAGGGCTTAGGTGTTTCCTCCATTTAGGGAAAGCTGGTTGATAGAAAACCTAGATAATATCAGTTACTAAAAACAAAACTAGAAAGGAAATAGATTTATACACTGTTAAGATTTGAGTCATCTCTAGATATGCACTAAATACATTCCACAGAAAATATCAAATTAAAATCATATTTTCAACATTGGCTCAGCAAGGCATGAAAAAAATTAGATAGACTCATTCATTGGGTGCTCAGCTCCTTTTCTTAACACAGCTGAGGAGAAAATACACCACAAATTTTACATGATGTCTACTTCTGTACACTGAGTTGTAATTTTTCCTCCTTTGAGAATTAAAGGTTTTTCACTCTGATCTGATTTTGCAATTAATGTATTTGACCCGTGTGGCAGTGTGTTCCTCCCACCCTCATCTCTGTTTAAGCAACAGCCACCACTGGTGGTCGTGATTGCTGCATCTGGCTTAAGTCAGAACATCGGGAGACAGATAACAGCACAATAGCTGAGAGCTATAAGTCTTGGTCAGCAGCTGGGGGCTAGTTGAGAACGCACTAACCAAAATAGGGCTGGTATGCAAATATGACTATAAGTCAATTATCTTACTCCATAAATAGTGGGCAGCCCAGCGCATATTGGGCTCTTCTGCATTACAGGATCTCCCCTTTAGTAGGGACGCCTCTTAAGGTTACTCCTTGAGGTTGAGAGAATCCTTATCATGTCTGATAGTTGGTGAGCAAATTGGGGATAAGCGCTGAAACTTTGAAATCTTAGCTAAGTGATGTGAAGGATGGATTGTGCAGATATATAATACTTTAGACATAAACCATTGACCGAGTCTGGGATCAGGATTGGATCCAGCCACATCCAGGCTTCTCACTGAGAAGTTTAGAAAGCAAGGGGGTCCTTTCTCAACCTTGTGTCTCAACCAGAGGGTCTCCCTGACAGTTTTGCCTGACCCTGTCCCCTATGTAGTAAATGACCAAGTGTACTTTGCCATTGAATCTTGTGAAACCACTGCTTCATTTACTATCAAACTTTGTTAAATCACGGTTTTATATCAATAAACACATCGCTACTTCTCTCTTATGAGTGAAGTGAGGCCACCTCTAGAGCACTGTGTCCAGTTCTGGGCTCCCCAGTTCAAGAGAGACAGGTAACTACTGGAGAGAGTCCAGCAGAGGGCAATAAAGATGGTGAGGGGACTGGAGCATCTCTCTTACGAGGAAAGGCTGAGAAAGCTGGGTCTGTTTAGCCTGGAGAAGAGAAGACTGAGAGGGGATTTCATCAATGCTTACAAAACCCACCTGGACGCATTCCTGTGCAACCTGCTCTAGGCTAACCTGCTTTTAGCAGGGGGTTGGACTAGGTGATCTCTAGAGGTCCCTTCCAACCCCTACCATTCTGTGATTCTATGATTCTATGATTCTATGATAAATATCTAAAGGGCGGGTGTCAAGAGGATGGGGCCAGACTTTTGTCAGTGGTGCCCAGAGACAAGACAAGGGGCAACGGGCACAAACTGGAGCACAGGCAGTTCCACCTGAACATGAGGAAGAACTTTACTGTAAGGGTAACAGAGCCCTGGCACAGGCTGCCCAGGGAGGTTGTGGAGTCTCCTTCTCTGGAGAGATTCAAACCCCCTCTGGATGCGTTTCTGTGCACCCTGCTCTGGGGGCACCTGCTTTAGCAGGGGGGTTGGACTGGATGATCTCCAGAGGGCCCTTCCAACCCCTACAGTTCTGTGATTCTGTGATTCTGTGAAGTGCATCACTCCTTCTGCGACAACTCACAAAAATAAACAAGAACCACTATACAAATCATTATTTTGAATACTGAGAGCCTTTTAAAAGCTTTAAAAGCAGTGACCATAAACACATGTAAGTAGAGTAGAGCAGTCTAGCTGTAATGCAGAACTCATTAAACTATTTTCTCTGTTTTTTGAGTGCAACTAATCAATGAATAAAGTTGGAAATATATATATATGTCTGAAGTGATTCCCCAAATGTTTCACACAGACAGCTTTCAGTTGATTAATTAGTTTAAAACTGGGTTTTTTTGTGCTGCTGGTTTAGAACATGTTTTTTCAACCAGTGTTGGTTATCAAAGTGACATGTTGGCATTTCTCCTCTTTCTATGGCTCTATGAAACACATGCAAGCAGGACAAAGGCTGAATTGGGTTACCTGTGATGTAAATATTGAAAGAAGTGTTGGACAGACTATCACTGTCATCAAACTTTCATTGTTTGCAGAAAAAGAGCAGAAGGGAAGGATAATCTTGTGATTAAACTGGTGGACTGTGACTCAGGATATCAGAGTTCAGTTTCTGCATCTAAATGTATTGTAATACAAATAATCTAAGCTTCATTCTTTACTTTCAATTTACATTTGTCTTTCCCCATCCTCTCATTGCTCGATTCAATCCCTTTGTGCCACATGAAGGAGGGTACTGCAGGTTAACAGTGAAAGGTTAACGCATTAGAGAACATGCTTTGAAATCAAATGACCTGAATTACAGTTGCATTGGTTAGTATGCAAGAGGTATTTTGTGTGAGTCAGCATCATCCTAAAACAGCCTCATCTAAGTGAAAGGGCATAAAAATATTCACCCCCTGGGCATTTTGAAAATATTTTTAGCTTCATTGGTATGGAACCAATATCCTCAGGAGGTGGAATTGAATGTTCTTAACGCGAGGCAGAAGAAGCAAGTGCAGCACAATAACAGAATGTGACATGTCATTAGCAGACTCACAGTGATTCTTGCTCTTCCTCATTCCCTAAATAAATGTGCATTAGACAGTAACAGAAATCTTAATTTTAAGAACAAAGAATTGAAAAGTATAAACTATCACCACTGGATATCACTGATTTCATATGCAGAAACGGCGTAAACTGCCGGAGCTGAGAAAAACACCATGTGCGCAGCAATCATAGATTTCCCAATTGTAGGGCATCGCTGTTTTTTCCTATGGATTAGTGAAAAAGAGAAGAACAAAGACTGATAGCGAGCAGACATGTTTGATGGCCAGGGAAGGGAAAGTCATAGCTGAGGGAAAAAGGTTGAGCACCTGATTGCAGACAGGCAAGAGAAACAAGGAAGAAACCTGTGAGGGATTCTAGTTGCACCACTCATGACACTTTTCAGATGAACAAGGACTCAAGCAGGATATAAAATAGTGAATTCCATCTTCGGTGGGTAGAACAACAGTAGGCAGTAGTGCCAAGGGGAAAAAAGAAAAAAAAAAGAGAAAAAGGAAAAAAAAATAGAAGGAAAAACTGGAAAGGTGGAGAACTACATGCCTGATTTGCCCCAAAGAGGTGCTGTGTCAAGCATCTTCTGACCTAAATATTCAGTAATTTGTCATGGCTCCTATTTATATGACTCCTATTTATATGGAACAGGAATAATGAACATTCTATTTACTGTGTCCCCAAAACTTGTTTGTTTTCTCCAGAAGTATTTGTCGAATCAAAAGCTTTATCTCATTTTCTCCATCATGTCTTTAGAGATTTGTGACTACAGCAATGTCACTTTAGCTTTCCAGAGGTGAAATGAAACCTTGTGTATCAGAGAGTGACAGTCAGTTTATTTCTTTTCTGCAGCTTTTCACAGTTCAGTGAGCCTCAGTGAAGTTGCTCTTTGCTGTACCTGATTTCCTTTCTCTGCTTTAGCATGTTGAAGAGCACCCTTGTTTCCAAAGAAATTTGGCAGTGTGCCATAAATTGAGCTTATTCTTTCCTAGCATTGGTAGGAGGCAAGGATTAAAGGGATTTCTTTTCCTACGGTTACCTCTGGCCAGCATGGTGTACACTCTCATATCACACATCGCTGTCATCAAGACAGGTAACCCCGTCTCCAGTATGTACTAGAGTTCCAATTGGTTCTGTAATATCCAATTAATATGAAACAAATAAGAATGTCAACTTAAGAATAGAACAAGAAACTAGATAAAATTTTGTAATCTATTGAGGTTTTTTGCTTTATAGGATTTGTTTTTGGGGAGTGATGGGCTGTTTTTTTTTATTTTTGACCAGTTCTTCTCCTGATCCTTTTCTCAGCTGATTATCTCCCTCAAGGCTTGGATGTGGAAATAACCATAATCCACTGCTATTCTTCAGCACGTATCTGCTGTAATCCATGAAGTTCTAAGTTTTGAACAAAATAATTCATTAATTTGGGATCAGGACAAAGTGACATGCAAATTCCTTAAATAAGGGAATGCATTCCCTCAGCATTTCTGATCCATATGGTATTTTAGATGTATAATCCTATTGTGAATATTTTAAAAGACTTTGTAAAACAGTATGAACAAGCAAATATACATGTACACACGTTGCAAAGCCGAGTGTATTGCAGTTTCACTAAGCTAATCAAAAGTGGCACAAAGCAATGATCAAATTGAGGTCACAACCAAGAATGAATCAATGAGTTCCAATGATTAAACTTTCAAACTAATAGTGCAGGTAATCAAATCAAATTATGAGTTTGACACTATTTGAATTAGTTTAAGTTAGTTTTTCCTTGAAAAAATTTAAGGAGGAGCTAGATTTGTTTCATTTATGATCTTAGTTATATCTACAAATATTTCCAGCGAAGGAAAAAGGTTCCTACAAGATGGAAATGTATTCAATCTAAGTGCACCTTCTCTCTCTTAACTTTGATTAGCTGAACATTAGACATCAGATTTAAAGTAGTCATAAAGTTCTTGTGGAAGTGACCCAAAGAGGCACAAAACACAGATCTATTTGCTTTTCTAATCTTAAACATTCAATTTATGGCAAGGTGCATTGCCCTCTGGATATCTCTCTTTCTCTCCAGTTTGTACGTGATTTGCTTGGACTAGACAACTATTTCAGGTACGAAAATTCCTACTTTAGACATCTAACTTTTATTTGGTTTTTAAGGCTAGGTAAAATTGATCTGGGCCTAAGCATTTGTTCTAGGCTTAGCCCATTGACAACACAATTCAGAAAATAAAAGTGATGAAGTCCCTTTGTTCATCTTAGCAGTGTGACTAGATGAATGCCATTTGAATGACTCCTCCTTAAATCTTACTGCCATGCATTATTGTGGTTGTTCTTATTCCACCCCCTAACTTTAGAACAAAAGAACCTTTTCAAAGACTTCACACAGAGGTGATGGATAAATCATACACATTAACTGCTTTTGAATAACACCATTTTAATCTGAAAAATCTATTAATTCTGTGCTGTTTACTTTAAGAAAATTATTTAAGGCATTGTTTATGCATATGCTGACACATGCATATAATATAATTGAAAAAATAATAAGGAAAAAATAAAAGATGAAGGCAATTGTCATCACATACAAAGAGACTGAATTCTAGTTAATTTCTTGGGAGCTTGCACTCAAGTGCATTTTGATCTTTGCTATCTTTATGTAGACAGTAGATTTATGGTCAGTATTGATAACACATTCAGGATATCTTATCAGACTGCAGGTGACTCATGTTGGCTTTACTAGCAAGTCAGGTCCTTCATCTTTCTCTTTTCTGTCCAGGGAAAGGTGGGCAGCTGTGGCTGTGATTTACAACAAAAGAGAAAGACCCATCATTCTTGTGCAAAGATTTGTCTTTATCAGGATGCTATCCTGTCTGCTGTATCCTGTGTATACGTCTGTGGCTTTTTGGCCAGTTAGGTGAACACAAATTCTCATGACTCAGCTCTGTAGAATGAAATCTTTAGTGTATGATAAGGAATTCCATGACCGAGTAGCCCTTATGTTTGCAAAACCACCTATATTGATTGCAGATGTATATACTCGGAGTGGATTTATAAGGGGAAGTCATGATGCTGGCCACCTGCCTTACAGTGATGGATGTTATATAAGCAGTTAACAGAAACTCATCCTTTATACAAAATTTGCACCTACTGAAAAGTTTTTCACAGATTTAACACTTAGGGAGTTGAGTAATTAATATGAAATCATAAGGGAAAAGGCAGAACGTAATCTTGTTCAGTTAGCCTGTTAAATATTAGGTATTTAAGATACTTGTTTGGGTTCCTTCCACAATCTGTAGAGAGTGATAGACCTCTCTAGAGGGAATTTGTCCTGTCTAGTTTAGACATCTCTCTTACCGTGGTATAAATTGTCATGTGAAGGAACCTATATTTATATTAACTGTGGAGGGAGTCCAGGTGATTAGCTTAGGCTTGGTAGTTAATTTTTAGATGACAAATATAGCCAAGGGTTTCTGACCAAAGCTTCTGTTAATTTTTCTCAATATGCTTTCTCCACACTGAATTTTCCTAAATACATTTCAACTCATCTCACCTTCCTTATCAGATGCAGAGCTTAAGCCAAACAGATCTGTTTAGGCATCTATATTGCAGACATGTAGTCATTCAGCAGCCTAGATGTAGATTTCTGGTACCATCTGAGATGCCCCAGGGTATTCTATGGCTCTGAGTAGTGCTCCTGTATCTTGTGTCATATCTGTCAGCCTTTTGTGCATGATTTGGACGCTCCAAAGTGTTGCAAATTGCACCATATGTTTGGGCAACTGAACAGAGCCTGTAGGGTGGAAGTCAGCTCCACATTAAGACATTTAAATTCAGATGCCTGCATGTAGGTATCTACATGTGAGTGAAGTGCTTAAGCTCCTGCTTTGGTCAATGAAAATTTAATCATTACACTGGAGCCTGAAAAGCAGTTCAGCTGACCTGCTGGTTTTATCCAGACTTCAGAGAAATTGAATTGCTCTAGACTCTATTTCCTGTATTGACAAGGGACTAGAGGCCTGTGGCTGGAAGCCAGTCAGAACGCTTAAGGGCATCTCAGATAGATAGCACTACAGGCTTATGTGAGTACAAACGAATTGAGTTAGTCTGTGCTGCTATAATAGGAACTTGGACACTGCCTTACATGTAGACACCTACATGCAGGCATATTAAGTAGTAGTTTTATCTCAAACTGAATCACACCCTGAAGTTGAATGAGATAAATCCTGTGCTTGAAATCTCGGCACATAGCTACAGGTGCTAGATATGTCACCTTTCTCATGATGAACAGTGAATTGTATGTGAGTAAACATAATTTCAACAGCTTCAGACAACATGGGCTAGCAAATCACTGGCAGAGCTGGAGTTTATGTGATTCAAAGTACTCAGCACAGACTTCTGAAACAGTAGACCAAAATCTAATAGACATAAACATAAGCAAAAATGACAGTGTGAAGCTGAAGGCAATTACTGACTTGAAAAAAGATATGAATTTAGTGACTGTACTTGATGAGGCAGACTCAGCAAAGTCTGTGAGCAGCAGACAGATTGATGCAGATGAATGGTGTGATGACTCTGTGTTGCAAGGAAATACTGAACAAAGAGATTAGGAGGCGGAGAAAGAAGCTGAGTAGAAATACATCAGAAAAAGTTATTTTTAAAAGAAGAAAGGTGCCAATTTTGACACTGTGTAGGCTGAGGCAGCTCTATGGACCAACTCTATGAAACAAAGAATCATTTCTCATTTATAACCCTTAGCTCACTCACAGTAAAAAACATTCCCTCTACCCAAATACTTAGATCTCCACATTCATTGCCAAAGGTTCTGTTACTTTGGGAAATTTTGGCAAGGGACATTGACAAATGCAATTAGCAAATATAGCGTAGAATGGTTTATATCAAATATTGTGAGACAATTGCCCTTGAGGTTAGCGGGAGAGTCTTTTGGCTTCCATTTGTAAAGTTGGCTGGGGAAGAATTAAGGAGATTAAAATAATGCCAGTCCACAGTAACGACTCATCAAGAGTGCCGTATGCTCCATACCATGAGCTGTCAGGGAACCTTTAATTCCAAAGAAATATGGATATTCATTTATGTCTTGCATGTGTCAGACACATTGGAGCTGACATTAAAAAATCAAGCTAGGCAAGTGCTGTAGTGTTACATCTTACATTCAAATCATTGTGCTGGCAATAATTTTTCATTTGAACCTATTGGGGTGTGAAAAATGCCTGGCCAGAAAACTCTTCGATCTCAAGGCTCTATTAATAAAAGAAGATGGTATGGTGACTGAAATTGACAGCTTTTGTGGTTTGTTGGGGTTTTTGAGGCGTTTGGAGGTAATATTTTTTGCGGGGACTAGACCATGCTTCTTGCCAAAAAACTTAAGAGAAAACAAATGCTTTTAACAGTCAAAGCAGGGAATTAATTCACTGATTTGTGTTATATGGTAGGGTCATTACATCAGTGCTGGCTGAAAGTGTGGAGAATACCTTATTCATGCTTTGCTTGAGAGTTTCCTCTGCTGGGAAACCATTCACGAGAACTGTGTACACCTTTCTGACCTCTTTCCCATTAGTAGAACTGGACCAATACAGAAAAGGGGCAAGGGGGGAAACCCACATTATCACCCAACCCATAGATTTACTTGCATGTTGTCCACAGACATTTAGAAGTTTAATTTTACAGTACTACCTTCAGTTCTAAGTTGAAATTTCAATCTCCTTATACCAGGTTTTGTACAGGTACACCTAATATACTAATCCAGCCTGAAAGCTAGTGAGAAGAAGGCAGGGTTATTACAGTAACAGCTTAGAAACTGTGGTACAGACAAACAATGCTCTTGAAGCCTGGCCTAAATCTGTGGCAAAGAAGAGATAAAAATGGTATGTCATACTTGAGTCTAATCACTAGGTAAATAGATGCATCGGGAAATAGATATACCTACAGTATCGGCAGTCAATCACGTTTATCTTACTGTCTTCAGAAGGTGCTGCTACTCAGCTGTTAGTTAACACCTTTCCTGCCGAGAGATTACTGGTCATTTGTAGGATGCTAATGAGGTTAGAGCCAAAGGGAAATAGGTTAACTTAAACTACATTCATTACAGCAACAAAATGCTACCTTATTTGTCTAATTGGACTTCTTCAGATTGCTTTTGGCTGGTGGTTTCTCTCTTCATAACCAGTGAGGGGTGCATACAGAGACTCTTTTATTTTTTTTGTGACCATTGCCACACAGGGAACTAAAAGTCATTTTGAACACCTGCCAGGGAACTTCTTCATGTTTGGGTTTTGCAGAGATGCAGCATCGTTCCTTGCTGAAGAAAAGTAAGCTGAGATCAGGTACGAGTACATGAGGAATGGCTTCCCGCAAATATCAGCTGTACTCTGCAAGGCTTTGCCTGTCTGGCAGGAAGAGGCATGAAAATATTGGTGTCTGATGGACATAACTGTGTCAGCAAGCTCTCCATACACTTAGCTTTCAGTAGTAACAGACAACTCCACTCAAATAGCTCATGTTATTATGGGGAAATACTTACCTACACTGCCAAAAAAGCAACACCTATTTTCCTGTGCAACTAACTCAGCAACAGCTTTTCTACCCAGAAATCTTCTGGGCTCCTACCAACCTCTATTGGGTCTGTGTGTGGGGGCTTTGGTAGCAGGGGAAGGGGCTACACAGGTGGGTGGCCCCATCAGAAGCTGCTCAAAGCTCCCCCAGCTCCAAGGCGGCCCCGCCTGGGCTGAGGCCGGGCCATTTAGAGACAAGGGATGGGCCTCTGTCATAACGGATTTAAGGAGGGGACTGGACAAAGAAATGGTCGTTGAGACCTGCAACAGAAGGTGGAGGGGGAGGTGAGGAAAATACCTATGCAGGTACTGGGAGTCAGCAAGGTAGAAGCGGGGATGAGCTGGTTGGAGCAGAGGTTCCCCTGCAGCCCATGGGGAGAGGGCAGGCTGTGCCCCTGCAGCCACGGCAAGGCAGAGAGGGACCTGCAGCCCATGGAGGACCCCATGCCAGAGGAGGTGCCTGCTCCCAAAGCAGACCGTGACTCTGTGGGCAGCCCGTGCTGGGTCGGTGCGTTCCTGAGGGGCTGCACCGCACGGGAAGGACTCACATCAGAGGGGTTCATGAGGGACTGTCTGCCGTGGGAGAGACCCTGCGCTGGAGCACAGGATGTGTGTGAGGAGCCCTCCCCGCCCGAGGAGGAAGGAGTGGCAGAGACAATCTGTGGTGAACTGACTGCACCCCCCATTCCCCGTCCCTGTCCCTCTGCACAGCTGAGGGGGAGGAGGGAGAGACATCAGGGGTGAGGGGGCTCGGGCCCGGGAAGGAGGGAGGCGGGGGGTGGAAAAGGTATTTATTTGTGTTTTAAGATCTGGCTTTTCATGTCTCCTTATCCTACTCTGCTTTGATTGATAACTGATTAAATGGAACATTTTTTCCCAAGTTGAATCTGGTTTTGCCCATGACCATAACTGGTGAGTGACCCCTCCCTGTCCTTGTCCCAACCCACCAGGTTTCCTTATGTTCTCTCCTCATCCTGGTGTGGGGAGACAAGTGAACAAGTGGCCACGTGGTCCTTTGTTGCGGCCTCGGCTCAAACCACAGCACAACCTAAAGGCTCATATGGACAAACTGAAGCTAAACAGCAAGGAATATGAAAGACTAAGGGGTTAAAAAAAGAAACCTAACCACCCTCCAGACTGTCCTATGCATAACAACTATGCATTTACATGGTTTCACTCACCTGTTCAATTCTCTTCCCCCTATAGGCCTGTTAACTAGCAAGGCCAGCATACCTCATTAGTATTTATATTCTATTGAGTGCTTCATTAGCCTTGGCATTGTATTAATGATAGCTGGGGGAAAATAACCCAGAAAGGGAAGCTTTGAAATGGAGACTACTTAGAATGTGATCAATCAAATAAATATATAATTTCATTTAAAAGACGGGAGGAAAAGTTGAGCTGAATGTTACTCCCAATCAATATAATACATTGAAATTAATGGAGGCATCTTTGCTCACTGCTTCCCTTCCTACTTTGCTGATTGACTGATGATCACAGCCATAACAGCTTTCTGTTTTGCTGAAGGAGAGCATCTTGCACCGTTATCCCATTTAGTGACAGGCTTTACTATTGGCCTCTATGTTTTCCATCAGTAGGTATCCATTCTTATAGTGTGTGAATACACGACCATGTTCCAGCCACGCAGAGAGTGTGTGTTTTATCATTTCTGCTAATCGACTAGGAAAGGCAGAGGGGGGTTGTACAGACAGACTGTCCTGTGTAATGCCATGCATGCTGACACATGGAAATCTTCAACACACTCTCCATAGATACAACAGTCTATGTGCCTCCATGCTCTGCACGTCCATGATGCCCACTCTTGATGTGCTTCAAGAGGGGAAGTCTGTGCATGTGTATGTCCCCATCATAGGACATGGACTTTGTAATGAGAGAAGTTAGTACATGTTCACATTTAACTGGTGGCTTAACTACTTGTGTTTTCAGAGCAAAATCGGAGGTATTAGTCTCTGCTGTCAGAAAAAAAAAGGAGAGGAGCAAGTCTGAGAGCACTAAACTGCAACTTTGAAGACTGCAAGACTTTTCATTTGCGATCCACTGTGAGGCTGGGAGCCTTTTCATCTCTCTGCGTCAGTTTTTCCCTCCGTCCTCCAGCTCTTTCCCAGAAGACCTTTGGGAACAAGGGCTGCCTTTTTGTATATGTTTGTCTCCTTTTTTAAAAAAATAATGTTGGTCTGATCTTGAGTAGACTATTACAGCCTTGAAATTCTAGTAATGATTAATAATGATAAGAATTACAGTGTGCAAACAAGTAGCTACTGCAAAGACCTGCGGTTACTGATTAGTGACCACGTATGTTCAAACATGAAATTTTCCTTGGTGTTTGAATATCTCCTGGACCGTACTTATATATACTTACACTTTTTTTTTCCCCTTTGGACAGCTCAGCTAAAATACAATCTGTGGGGTCTTCATAGACAGGCATACAGTAAGCTTTTCACATTCTTTTATTCTACTTTGTTTGTGATGTATGTCTTAGCTGGTTACTGTAAATGAACGTCTGGGAGTTGTATAGGCTGTTTCTAAAGAACATTCTTCTTGTCACTGTTATTGACGTGAAATGTTGTGTGTTTCAGCACTTAATTGGTGGCTTAATATATTTTCAGTGTTCAGCACTCTGCAATTCTAAGATTACTTTCAGTTTGACTGTGCAGGAAAATGGGAACATTGGGAACTGCGTGTCATTCTTATGTCAACAATACCTGGAAGCTACTGCACTCAGATCTTAAAAAAAAAATGATGACACATGAGACCACTTTATTTTCCTGTCATACCATGCCTTGAACTGACATAAATTCATGTGTTGTGTGTGCATGGGAGATGTTACAAAAGCAATGAGGTTCCTGATCCATGTACTCTTCTATTGATCTTCCTGACACTGGAAACAGGAAAAAAAATAGGACGCCATACTTCTCTGAAGATCTTCTGAAGGAGTAATATAAAACAGCTCCCGTCTTTCTCAGTTAAAGCCTTCTGTTTTCTTTACAAAGATTTAACATTGGATTTCCACTCATGTATACTTTACAGAAAGGACCTAGATGAATTCAGAGTGATTGCTCTCCTTGAAGGGGATATTCCATGTACAAGTTCAATTTGACCTTTCACATATTTTTGCAAGTTAAACAGAAATCACATTTAAACATATCCTCTGCAAGGCTGCCCTCTGCACAGTGTAATCAATATTGTTTAGTTAAAGGATGATATTATTGATTCTAATTAAGCAAAATTGCCTACCTCATTCGTTTACAGTTCATATGTGTTCCTAGAGACAAGATGATTTAGTACTCTTAATACTACTTACCATATACAAGAAAAACACACTTCTTGAAAAAAATATTTCAAATCCAGCACCCAGTGCCTATGTCATTTTTCTCTTGATGAATGGACAATTTGATGTGTATAAACATAATTTTAAAATAATAAATTATGTAAGTGGACAATACAAATGTGCAAACATAGGATTTCAGAAAATTGAATTTTAAAATGTTGGAATCATTAGATTATTGAAAAAGCTCTGCGGCTATTAATGGTGCACTTTAATACAGCTTGGAGCTAATATTTTTCACTCCAAATAATCTGTCAGGAAATCGTTTCTGTGAGATGCACGCAAGTGTTGTAGGCTGAGGTGTGCTAAAGAGGAAACCTTATGAGCATATTTATCATTTCATTTGAAGAGAGGAATCTTGGTCATATTGATGCAATATGTAATCTAATATAAAACATGGAATGATTATTTATATTCTTTTTTCATGATGGGAACAGACATGTAACCAAGGATTAATGACCTCTGGTTCTCTGAAATGCTGTATTTTAATTCTCATTGGGTGATCATTTCAAGAGGCCACTATATATGGGAATATTTGTGTGTTAACCCCTAGGGTTGGTATGGCCACAGGATGGCTTGCTTAATCATACTTTTTTATGTTTTCTGTTTTCTAGGTAGAGTCATTAGACAGTAATTAGGATATTATGACATATGCTGAAAAATATATTACCCTTGGTCTCCATGTAAGATTTTGAAGAGAAGGTGCACACTATGTATGAAAAGAACGGGGAGAGTAATGGATTTGGAAGACATTAAGTATAGAGCATTTATGAGAAATTTTAAAATGAAATAAAAGTAAGCAAAAGCAATGAAAATCCTGCTGACATTTAATGCAAGCAGCGAGGTTTGTAAGTGTCAGCTGGTGTACTTGATTTATTCCTGAGATAGATCTGATCTGATTTATTTTCCTAGTAATACCAGCAGATAGGCTCATAAGAACAACTGTGTTATAATCTACATGGAAAATTTCAGCAAAGCAAATGTGGAAATTCCCAACAGGGTTTTACTGATACATAATGCGGAGCAACACAGTTACAGAGGGTGAGCAATGTTGTGACAAATAGTACAGAATAGATTGTTTAGGCAGATACCTGGAGTACTGAAAGCTTGCCAAAATTGCTGTTGCTGTGCCAAAGGAGATTATATAAATTGTTTTATATAAGCCTGCTTGATTTATTGGTTGTTTGAAATAGGTTTATATCTTATGGCTAATTTTACTGAGGGGGAAACTAGCAGCCATGTGATAGCCAATGGATTTCAGATGAAAAGTTTTCGTGAAGCTGGCCATTCAGGAGGGGGACATGGCTGATTTAATGATTCATGCCTTCTTATTTAAGAAAAACAGCAATTAAAAGCTATATAATACAGTTAGTATATTCCAAATCCTTCTTTGTTGTAAAAATGCATTATCAGATGTTGTGCAGTCTCTCTTCAAGCCCTCAGCCTGCAGGGGTGAATTTTGAAAATAGCCCATAGACCCTGGAGGCACGCCAGTATCTTCAAAACTGATCAATCTATTTATATGGCTGCTCCTGTTCTTTGGAAAGTTGAATGAATAAATGCAAGAGGAAAACAAAGTTATGAATGATAAAAGCTTCTTGGGCCCTTAAGCCAAAAAAACCCCCAACCTTATCAGTTATCATTATTCTCTATTCAACAGGCCTGGCAGACTAGTGAGGGATGTTTGCTGAGAAGGACTGATATGATGGGTCCTGAGAAGGACCCATCTGCACTGGGTTTAATAGATAAAATAAGCCAGGTCTGGTTCAGCAGCATAGGGCAACTCACAGCCATATGACTTAACTCCTTCTCCTAGGGGATGACTTTTTCCATACATTCAAGTGAGTGGGAACTGTCACCAGGTTGGTCTGTGCTGTCCCTCACTGATGCCAGGGGTGGTCTGGGAGTGTGGATACTGGCCACAAACATGCTAAAGAGCTCACTGGCAGTTAGCTGGCATGGATCTTCATGCACCGGTGCTTGAAGCTGTGTGCTCATCCTGTTTGATTTTGTAACATAGGAATAATCAGAGTCATCATAATCTCTTCACAATTTTGTCACTTAGTTAATTGAGGTAGAAAAGTGTTGTTTCTGTCTCCTGCAGTACCTTGGGTAGATTCAAAGCACAGGAGATAAAGTGAAGCCACTGGAGAGATGAAAAACAGGGAGCTATTATCAAGAGATCAAGATAAGGGGTAAGGTATCTTGTTATGTTGCATCATGTATCTCTGCAAGTTTCTGCTTATATATAGCCAAATTGTGTCCCCAGATACAGATAACTGTGATGAGCCCTTAAATGGGTACAGACCAGCACAGAAATTAAACTGCTTGGTACATGAACAGAGATACAACCCCTGTAGGAGTTAGAGCATTGGTTTGGAGGAGGCAGTGATGTGTAGTAAACTCAAAGCCATTCGGCTGATGGAAACATTTTGCAGCATAATATGTACCTTATCTCTGATTCCGCCTACTCTTTGTTTGCTGCCCTTGTGTCTCTTGCGTGCTGCAGCCAGCTATCTGATTACAGTGATGAAGAGAGCTGCATGGCACTGAATTTCAGTTGTGTATTGATCTTGCCGGGAATTAGTAAAAAAAAAAAAAATCAATTGGAGCATCTTGGTCATCAGCCAAAAAAATAGGATATAAGTGGCTCAGAGTTACTGTATGATCGGTCAGCTTAACAGGTGCTCTGGATAACTGACATGATAGAACATAATGGTTATTGTGGAGAGGCAGTTATAGTATTGACAGGAACAGAGGCATTTAGAGAAAAAAAGGAAGAAGCAGATTGAGACATCCATGGTGATGCCAGAGCCAAGTGATTTTTTTAACACTTTCTGAATGAGGGCCACTGCGTCTTTGCCACTGGAAGGCTGGTCTGTAGAGTGAGTAGATATCTGATATGTTGCATTTGGTAACCTCAACCAAATACTTATATGTAACCAGACTGAGACAATTAGAGGATAATTTGGGTAGATGAAACAAAATCCTCAGTTGTAAAAATAATAAATGAAGCACCTGAGCTAGGAAAGAGTCCATTATAATTCTCATTGATTCAAAAACTTAGAACTCATTATTAATCTGTAAATTCAATGTATCAAATAATTCTGCAGTTTTTACATGGGCTTAGAGGCTTGGCTTGCCCTGGAGTGCACAAAGAAGAGGGAAAAACTGCCAAGGGCAATTTTATCCTCTATTCTCTGGAAGGCATAGATAACGTGCATGCCTAAAGCTTAATCAGAGAGGCTGAAAGAGATCAGGTCTCAGATTTCCTCCCTTGCACAACTGTCTGTTTATGCTGGGGGATGCAGGCTGTGTTATATTCATTCCACCATGGCCTCACTCTGCTTTGTAGTACACTGGGCAGAACCAGGTCCTCTTGTGTACATTACGCTGAAAGTACAACTGCCCTCACTGTACCCTTAAGTAGAGCATACCAAGGACACATGGAGGGCTTTGAATCTTCAATGGTAGGGTTTATTTTGGAACAAACTATAAGGATGACCTATGAAAAATCTCGTGCTTTCCGTCTCCTCCAAGGCTTAGCAGGCCTATTTCTTCCCTAAGCTTTCAGTGGTTTCCCAATGGGTACTGCAGGCTCCATTATGGTTGGATATCTCCTCTTCCATGTCTCTCTCAGCATCCCAGAGGATCCTCCTGGCTCAGCATCCTCAGATACTTTTTGGGAAAGTGCCCTCATTTTTTCTCCCCAAAAGGCTGCACATGCCCCAGAGTGAAAGAGCAGGGAAATTGAGCACCTAGTCTACACTGAGCTGGAAAACATTGCGAGTCAGCAAAACACATCTACCTTCTGTCACGATTCATACATACATGTTTGTGCAGCTTGTACACAAAATAAGAGAACGGGTATTCTATCGCATCCCAAACGGACTAGATGTAACTGCCTAAAGGAACATGTACAGAAGTGTGTGCTTCTGTTTATGAACTGTCTCATTTTTTATACAATCTCCATACATACTAGTGCTTTAAATAGTAAAACCACCTGGGGAGTCTGTAGATTTCATTTACAGTATGGGGCTGATGAGCACTGTGTATATCTCAATGTGCCTCTTTCTTTTAGGGATAAGATGTAGGTGTGCACCACATCTCTGTGCACTCTGGTTTCGCTTAGGACTCATGAATTGGAAGTGCACTAGAAAGGAACTCAATTTTTCAGACAAATTTTTAACTACAGATAATAGAAGTCAAGGTTTGAACTACATGTTGATTATTTTTTTAAAGCAGGAACTTTTCTGTTATTATTGAAATACACTGGGCCGAACTGACCTGCTGTATAACTCCGAGATTTCAACAGAATTGCAACAGTGAGAAAACTGTCCTATTTTGTACTGTCAACTGTTGAATTCCAGCCTGTTATGGTCTTTTCACATTGCAACAGGATAATTTTCTCAGCAGTAGGCAGGACATTATCTGCTTGGCTTTTCCAGAAACCTCTTTGATTTCCAAGTAACAGCTGATGACCTGAGTTATATTTCCAGTCATGTTCTATGTTGGCAATTCCAAGAGCTGTGAAAAAAAATCCACCCCTTTTTGTTTTGCATGAGATTCAGGTGAGGAACAAGTGAGATTTAGGCTTATGTTTCACAGGGTTCAGTTGAGTTGTTTTACACTGCAGGCTAAGATATCAATATTTCTCAGTATTCTCTCTCATTCCCATGTCCACGTCTCTTATATCATCATTCACCCACATCTCTTTTCTCAGCTACATATAGGTTTCCAAGTAGTTTTCTTTCCCTCAGCCCTGTTGGATTAGGTTACTGGCCCATCTTTTCTCCTGGATCTGAGAGAGGAGTAGGACCTGTCAGGATATGTCCTTTTTGTATGCTTTTCAGCCACTAGATGTCTCTGATGCTGCAGAAAAATAATAATAAAAAAGACCTTTGGACCCTGGTAAACAAGAAAAACAAAGTTGGAAGTCAACCATTGTAGAGACTGCCTCTTTGTGCTGTAGTTCATTGCTCTTTTTCTCTAATAAATAATTCTCACTTAAAAATGCCACTCGTCATCTTTATCTCGTGGTAGTCACATACTCCTCTTGTTACCAAAAGCAAAAAACTAATGTACTAATTTGTCAAGTGTCCTCCTTCACTACTGGATTTCCACATCAGAAATAGGTAGCCAGTTCTTAGAGCTGTGACGTTGTCTCCACTTTTGAAATGAGGCTTGGCTTTTGCAAGGGATCTGAAAGGCCTGAGAATGTGCAGTGGACTGAGGAAAGTAGACTAACTGTTCATAAATCAGCTCAGGATACAGAAACCTCAGGGCAAATTCAGAGGACACAGCATTCAAGAGCAGTAGGATCAGTAGCAGCTGATCAACAGGCTTCATAGCATTTTCTCTGTCTCCTCTTTTTTCCCTCTTTACCATTGAGAAAACCTTTTTTGACATACCAGTTGGAAGCAGAGAGGAGAAAAAAAAAAGGTGAAATGTTAATAGCATTGACAGGATAAGAAATTATTTTCCTGTCCAAGTCTAGTAGCATCCCATAGATGTTAGCTCAGTGGTATGCTTGGATACAGAAGCTCCTAAGTGACTTTGAAGGATCTGTCCTTAGATTTTAGGATCTTGTAGAACCAAGACATTTGCAACCATGATCTTGAAGTTATTGCAAAAATTCGAGTTCATGGGACTAAGGCAGACTGATCATTGGTTGAATTTTGTCTATGTAACTTGTGGCTAGGCATCAGAAAAACCATACTGGGATATTTTACTGAGGAAAGCAACATTAAGCTTAATGGGCTTCCAAAATAGAAGTTATTTGGAATTTTTTCCTTTTTTTTTTTGCTTTCAGTCTTTCTTAATAAACCTTGTACTTTTGAATAACCTTACTTCAATCTATGGACTAACCTTTTAGAGACAGATTTACAAATTATTTCTGGGACAAACTTTCTTAATTTCTTCTGTAAACTTCCAGTGCTCACAGACTACAGTATCTGAGTGCCAGGGACTGAGAAAAAATGTATTCCTACTTGTGAACTTGCACTCTTAGTTATGAACTTCATGTGATTATCAATAGTAAGCATGAGCATGACATTTTACACATCACTTTCAGTATTAACATTTCCATTTCATTTGACTTCTAATAGCCATACGTGTGTTCCAGGGGTATTTCCAAAATGCTGATCAAAAGAAAAGTGCATAAACCAAGCCTGTTTTTCACTTAAGCCTCAACCAGACTCAACAGTGGCCTGCCAGATTGATGTCAACAGTTCTTCCTGTCTTTTACATAATTTACTGTGTACAGTTTTGCCTCTTCCTAGAAGTCCATACACCTTCTTTTCTGCAGGGGATGTTTACATTGATGCTTTCCATCACCCAGTTATTGATACACTTTTAAACTTCTTCTTTACTTCAATATTTTACTCTTTGTTCCTTACTTGGGTCTCCTTTTCTGTTTCCTCAGCCATGGTATGGCTCTTGTAAGCAGCGTTCCTTTTCTCTTGCTGTTCATTGTTGGGATGTCTATGCTTTTTGTCTCTACTTACACTTATACATAAATTAAGTGTAATGGATGTTCTCTTTGCAGAGGTACGTGGGACCACTTGCTGCCATTTTGATCTGAGTATACTTGTGTCCCTACATTTCATGCTGAATCACATCTTGGGAGCACAGTACATCACAAAACCACATTGAATTTCAGCAAGCAAATGTAAAAATACAGCTCTTTATGGGTTTTGGCAGAAATTATAGGCTGCAAAGATACTCCCAGTGTTGAAAAGAGGGAATATTATAGGAAATGTTGTCTGGTTGTCAGCAGAATAGATGTCTCATTTTCATGCATGGCTGCTTCTCTTTGAAACAGAGCCAAATTTGATAGGATTCAATAACAGAGAACTGGATCTCTTGAACTCAGACAGTGTAGACATTGACTTGAGTTAGTTGCCAACACATAGATGTCTAGTGTAATTGGATATGTTGGTTGGTAGATATGATGCAGAACCTACGTAAGATGTCTGACCTGGAGTGGTAGCTAGTGTCCAGATAGGATACTCCAGAGTATCTGAAATGATAAAAGACTCTATGAGCAAAGTATAGTCCAAGATACCCAAACTGAGCACTGGAGGCAGAAATAACCTCACTCAAATTTAGCCATCTAAAGGTAGAAGTTTAGTCCAATCTAATCATATAGGGTGGACTCAGCTGCCCACATGCAAAGTGTCTTCTGTCATTTGAGATGATCTGAGATATTCCATTTTGTTTCTCTCTACTGTGACGGAAGAACATCTGTAGATCCTGCGCCATACCTGCCAGCCTTATGGATGTCTGTCTTAGATACTCTAGGGTTTCTGAAATGGGAGGAAATACATGTATGTAGGCAACTGAGTATCTTTCTAAGGCTTCCTTTGTAGACAAGAAACAGAAAAAAAGATAAAGTGAGCTCCAAAGAGCTATCCGTCTCATTTTAAGGAAGGTTTCTGAGATGGTAGAATGAACTGTTCCATAAAGCTGCCTCTGATTCTCCGGTAATGTCGACAAAGTATACAGAAATGTTTTATAATAGGTTCCTAACTTTTAGAATCTAGATGGAATGGATCTGAAACAATCTGATATCTCTGGAAAAAAAAAGTAATCCATTAAATATTTGTTGATAGGCATCTGTTGTATATATTTTGATTGTGGTGCTTGATATTTCCAGTCTAACGCCAATTATATTTGGTTTTACCTACAGATCAGTAACTACATCCTCCCAGAGATCTTTTTCAATATATAGATAAAACACAAAGCTAAGTAAAAAGTGCCTTGGAGCATAGCCAATGGGGACACATGGGTACTTTTAAAGGGCAACTCAGAATGTCAGCATCTTAGATGTCCTACGTGACATGGGATAAATTGAAGCCAAAAGGGCATTGCTTAAAGATCCAAGGTGAGTATCTTGGAAAAGGCTTACCAAGTGGTGTCTCCTGGCCCAGCAAAACTCTGGAGAAATCATGTATGGGGAGAAGTCAAAGTTTCTCCAGTATGTGGTTTCCACATGATCAGAGAATTGTCACTGACTGCTGATATGCTTTTAGCTGCACAAGAAGTGGCTATAGTGTAGCTGATTTGAATAAAACAAATACAACTCAAGATAGCAAGATCCTTGGTCTCCCTTATCTTCAAGGTAAATTTATCCTGAAATGGTAAAAATGGAGAGCTGGGAAATGGATGTGTGCAGAATGTGATATACAAACCAGTAATGACAGCTAGCTCTTTTATAAATCATTATTACCAAATGATATCAAAGTGCTTTAACAGCAGGAGTAAGAACAGTTGTCCTACTCTTCTTTCTACAGATAGCTGAAAAGAAGCCCAGAGTTGAAAGCCACGTAGAAGAGGCCGAAGATAAGGCAGCCAGCAGTACGCTGCTGCTGCTGACTTAGCTATCTTGCCTCCTATGATTGTTGTTGTTGTGTGAGGATGTCAATACCAGCCATCATTTGATAATATGTTTTCTCCTTATTTAGAAGGTGTTTTTAGTGGACTGACAGAGATGAACAGTGACCATTCAGAGAACCTGAGCAACTTTTTCATTCTGATTCTTGTTTTGGTTTACAAACAAGTTCTTATAACTACATGTCATTTTTTTCTGATTAATATGTCAAGCATGGCATCAGATTTCTTGAGTTTTCTTTTAATTTAAAAAACGTGCAATAAGCTAGAAAAACAGCATGTATCAGAAGAAGCAGATGCAATGGATTCAATCCTATGAACACAATTTTCTAAACATCTGCTATGACTGTAAAGTACTAAAACCAAAAGGCGAGAACATTAATGGCTCAGTACACTCAAGAATATGGCTTAGAATCTATATAAAAATTGTGCCAAATGCACTTTCACAAAATAAGACTCACCTACTGCAATAGACCTAGGCCAGAAGTTGTTTTTCAACAAATCTGTGGGAAAGGCTGAAGGAGGGCATAGATTTGGCCTCCTGTTTTGGCTGTGTGTGGCATACTTGTAGAAGAAATTACTTTTAATTACACTTCTGTAGAGGTGATGCAGGATGGGTTTGTAAGCAAGAAACTACAGGACATAAAACTACATGACCTAGCACTTGCTGGGTTTTAGTATCCAGATGCTCACACGCAGAGTAGGGGGTTGCATCCAGTACCTTACTCCAAAGTCTTCACTAAGTAAGTAACTAGAGGAAGTGTGTGGAGCCACAGGAAAATCATGTTATTTCTCTCTGACACAGCATCAGTTTAGATGAACTGATTTTGCCACCCAAAGGCACTTGTGTGCTTCATCCAAATAACGTACTAATCTTCAGTTGAACTGCCTAGCAAGAAGACATCTGAGGTGGTAGGGAAATTTCCCTTCTGTGTATTTTTCCCTATATCCTGTGTGGGGCTTGGCAAATCCCTTGTCTTTGGCATGTGTTCAGATAAAGAAATAAATACCTCGATCTAAACTGTCAGACAGGGAGAATTGCAGCCCTGCTCTGTTGTTAATTATGTGCAAGTATATTCGGTTTGTGTGGCACGGGTTTTGTAGAGGGGGTGGTTACAGGGGTGGCTTCTGTGAGAAGCTGCTAGAAGCTTCCACCGTGTCTGATTGATTGATAGAGCCAATGCCAGCCGGCTCCGAGACAGATCCACCACTGGCCAAGGCTGAGCCCATCAGCGGTGGTGGTAGCCTCTCTGTGATAACATCGTTAAGGAGAAAAAACCTGCTGTGCAACAGCAGCTGGGAGAGAGGACTGAGAACATGTAAGAGAAACAGCCCTGCAGGCACTGAGGTCAGAGAAGAAGGAGGGGCAGGGGG
>VZSC01007410.1:31642-99303 GCA_013398225.1 Steatornis caripensis | reverse complement strand
GCCGGAGCAGAGATTCCCCCGCAGCCCGTGGTGAAGGCCATGCTGAGGCAGGCTGTGCCCCTGCAGCCCATGGAGGTCCACGGTGGAGCAGATCTCCACCTGCAGCCCATGGAGGACCCCACGCTGGAGCAGCTGGGTTCCTGAAGGAGGCTGTGACCCCGCGGGAAGCCTGCTCTGTTCCTGAAGCCTGTTCCTGAAGCAGCCTGTTCCTGAAGGGCTGCACCCCGTGGGAGGGACCAGCACTGGAGCAGGGGCAGAGTGTGAGGAGCCCTCAGCTGAGGAGGAAGGAGCAGCAGAGACAGCGTGTGATGAACTGACCACAACCCCCATTCCCCGTCCCCCTGAGCTGCTGTGGGGGAGGAAGGAGAGAAATTGGGAGTGAAGGTGAGCCTGGGAAGGAAGGAGATTTGGTTCTATTTCTCGTTATCCTACTCTGATTTGATTGGTAACAAACTAAATTAACTTCCCCAAGGTGAGTCTGTTTTGCCCATGACAGAGTGATCTCTCCCTGTCCTTATCTTGACCCAACGGCCTTCCATTATATTGTCTCTCCCCGCCCAGCTGAGGAGGAGGAGTGACAGAGCAGCTTTGGTGGGCACCTGGCCACCAGACAGGGTCAACTCACCACAGCAAGACAACTTTCCCAGGGCCTGTTCCAGTCTCTGTATGTTTCTGGTTAGCTGTGAACACCTCTCTAATCACCACTTGTCCATAATAAATTATAACAAAGGAAGGACACCACCACAGGGAGATGAAGGATGCAGGAAAGACTGTGTCTGGGATTACATTAAGTGAGTTTGAGTCACAAATGTATGTGGAGTGAATAGAGGGAGAGACTGGTGACTACAAAATGGATTATCGTCCTCTAGATTTCAATAAAAAACAGTAACCTTCCTGTAAGTTTTGACCATAGAATGTAATACTCCCCTTATACACTCCTTACACAATAGTAGAAATATTACCGTTCTTCATTAATCGCAATACAGATTTGGGACTAATTTCTGACTGCTGATCTCACTGGACAATTTTATAGCAGTTAGTTTGACCAGATGTAGACATATACAGCTAAGCTAGTTGCCTTGGCTTCCTTTGCACTCGGTGAGGAGTAACTGCAACTTATAGGATGTGATTCAGTTTGTCCTAAAACCAGTCAGATGGATCTGACTGGCTCTACTTTCCAGTGACAGTAACAAGTGTTAGTTTGAGGCGAGTGGCTCACATGTTCATGAGTGTATTATAAATGTCTGAGGATAGCTGAGAAGGCTACACTTATTCTGACAATCCCTATGAGGCCTTTAGTAGCAATGTACTTCTTAAAAAATCCTCCAACTCATACTTAATACAGATAATGGAAAGGACCTGAAATGTCCCCTGGAAGATTGAGTACTGATGATTTACAGATGAACTTTCTTAACTGGGAAAATGGCCATAATGAATTTTCTATAGGATAAATATAAATAACTAAATAATATTTGTTGTTGATGTCAAAGTCAAATATAAATGGCTTAATATTAACATACAGCAATTAGAAATAGTTTATTGTGCTTTTTTGCTCTGTTTTTTTTCCATACAGAGGGCTCCTTGATGCAGCTTCCCTTCTCCATTTTGTCTGGGATGCCTACTCTGTACTTCTTTGAAATGACTATTCCATAGTTAGGAGTGACTTTGATATAGTACATAGCACTATGCATTTATCCATAGTAGAAAGCATTTTTTTTAATTATTCTAGTACATTTCCCAAAAGCTGACAAACGACAGAGAAAATCCTGAAGTTTAGATCTAAAATTCACAAGAAGACAAGTAATTTTCATGATTTCTGATAAGGAAGAGTTTTGTGCTAAAGTAAAGGCAGCATTTGCACATCTAATAAAAATGTATTTTTGCATTTAATATTCCCTCATTTATACAAAAATATTTTCACATCAGTGCGCGTTTCTACTTCTTAAAATCACTGTAATTGTCCCTGGGACTTGCCTTCCCCTCCAAAATATTTGTCAAGCTGCAATACTGTACGGCAAAGGCTTTTCTCTCAGGACCAGGCATGAGCAGCCAGAGGAAGGAAAGTGCAGAGTGATGACACAGAGGAATGTGACCAGAACTTATTCAAAGCTGTTTGCTGAATCAGGTTCCTTGTTTGAAGTGCCTGAATTGCCAGAAGATAAGAAGACTTAATGCAAAAACTGGAGACAATAACTTTGGGGAAACCATGCACACATAACCATTTGTCTCAGGAGATACTTACTTTGCTTTAGGAGCGGCTGTGGATTGGGCCTTAGGTATTTTGGGGTTTGGATTAGGGAAGATTTACAAGAATCTGTTTTATGATTAGACCTTTTTTTTTCCTTGGTAGTGCTGGGGTTTTGCCAGAGTAACCCATTCTTGTGGTACTAATTTGTTAGATCTAGGAGCGTGCTTTCTCCACTGCCTAAAATATATGTCTGTAATCAGATGTAAAGGTGAAGAAATGGTGGTGGTTTCTGAGACCATTTGTGTCCTAAGGCAGCAACATGTCTGAAGGTACCCCTGAAATATTGGATCAGGACATGAGTGAATGTCTACCAAGTCAAAAGAAAAAAATCCTCTTTTAACAAAGCCCGAGTGCATCTGAGAAATGTCTTCAGGGGAAATTTCCCTTCCACAGCACACAGCTTCTCTGTCTTGTTTAGAGTAGCCCACAAACGCCAATTTCAGTTTTGCTTTGGAAAAATCAGCCTACATTTTTTCATTGTTTCTTTCAAAAGGCTTATTATCATACTGAAGTAACATCCAGAAACAGCCTTTGGTCTGTCTGCCTTTTGGGGTTTGCTTAGCCTTACAGTTAAATGATAGCAAGGGTTGATACCAAAGGCAGCTGTGGAAGAATGAACATAAACACATGGTTTTTGTCCAACCTCAGGAGATTATAAGTGATCTCAGTACTTTCTCAGGCTCAAATAAGCATTCTGGCATTCAAGATGAAGACTCTAAAGATTTTTAAAATTAATGCTAACATTGTCTCAAATGACCTGTTCAATAATCTTAAAAATTAAGCACAAGCTGGTACTGAAGGGAACTGTAATAGGTGACTTAGTACCTTCATTGTGTTGCACTACAGACAAGTGATTTCCAGGTGCATTGCTTTGTAACTGGCTGACTGCTGAGAGTGCAATCAGCAAGAAATTTCAGCTTCTTTCTCTGTGTAACACAGTCAGTAACTAATCGTTTCACAAAATGGAAAGTCTTGCCGAGGAGTGTAAGCCACTGGGAGTGTTAAAGTAACCTTGTAGCTCTGATTAACAGGCTTCCAGATGCTAGATTAATGAGCAGATCTGAAAAGTTTGCATCAGCATAAGCTTCACTCTTGCTGAAAGCAGAAAGCTTTGTTGCTAGCACAGTGCAGTAAAGGATGAGTGGAGCTGTAGCAATTGGAAGAGCATTTTGCAAAAAAATCCTCACATAACATCTAGTGAGTGAAACGTGTGGGTTTTTTTCCCCAGTAATGAAGCCTCTCCAGGCTGAGATAACTCTCCTTCTGCTGCTCAGTTTGGTCTCAGAAGTGCAATGTGTTGTCCTATTTGTATAGCTGTTTCATTTATGGTTGCACTGTGGAGAAGAATAATCTCACTTAAACAAAAAAAAATAGCCAAAGATAATAGATTCTGTTTAGTAGTGACAAGAAACTCCCTTTGCTCCATCTCCTTCCCTTCATGCCTGAAAACACGTCAGACAAGAAAAATGCTGGCTTTAAAAGGAAGAAGCATACCCTAAACATACACACTTTGGAAAGATGCTGGATAAGAAGTTGCTAGACAAGAATGACAAGAGGTAACAGCAGTGAAGACTGGGTAGGGTTGCATCAAAATTAATCTTGTCTTTTTCTACTTCAACATTCCACAGCAGAGCTGTCACCTGAGCATATGCCAATTTTTTTACTTATTTTGTGCAGAGGCCAAGTGCAATTTTATACTTAGGGTTTACTGGCTGATTAGTTCCATCCAGTCAATGGCAGCCAAATAATGGGGCCTAAGCCCTTCAATGCCATTCCTACACATTGTTAAGAAAGAAAACTGTGTGGGAAGTACTCTGATGATCCGTTTGTCTTCCTCTGTGCAGCTTGTGTGATGGCATGAAAGGACATTTCACACAAGTGCACCTTTCTTTTCGAAATTTGCTCTCTGTCTCTAGTTTTTGTGGGTCCTTAAATTAACGTTAACATTGCTGCTTGTGCTAAGGTTCATTTATCTGTCTGCACAGGCAGCTTTGGTTGCCAACTCACACCATATATTTTGCAACACCTGCTGCAAACTTGTTTTATCTCCAACAGTCAGTCTATTCCTCTGTGGAAGGGAAAGATTTAACAAAGAATGGCAAAAAATGTGGTACCACAGCAATTTATTTCCTGTTCAAAGAGTAGATTTACTGGCAAGCAGTATCAGACTGCTGACTGTAGGCTAATTTTGATCGGATTCATAAATGTTTGGCTGACATTATTCACACTTTCTATGCTGAGTAAGAGTTAAGACCTGTTACTGCTTGTATGTCATGTTATGAAGTCCTTTATTTGACCAAGCAAATGATGCTACTTATTTTTATGAAGCTTCAGGACAAACAGTCCATGCTCTTTTTTCCATGTAGGATGAAAGGAAAGAACATTGCTGACAGTGAGTGATGACCTTGGCTTTTGAAGGGTGCTTTGACCATTCTGAGGTGAAAGTGACTTTAAGTTGAAAATAGACAGGGAGCATTTCTTCTCCTTCCTATGAGGGAGAACGTACACAACAAGACATCTCACCAACTGTGTGGACAACAGAAGGGCCTTGTAAAAGGTATAAGGTCATGGTTCATATTTATAGCAGTTTGTAGCAGCAGTTGTCTCCCAAGGCTGCCTTTTCTCCTCTGAGGTTGCAGTTCATGTTTGCCTCCAGTGCTCCTGGGAACTCACTGTCTGATGGTTCACTGCATCTGTGTCTTACAAAATGTTTGTCCAATCTGCCTTTCCCCAAAGATTTAGCCTCTTTACAAGTGAAAAATAGAAATAATTCCCTGTCTTGGCCTGGATTTTAGGATGCAGCAAGCCCTCTCCCACTTTGTGGTTAGAGACTAAATCTCCCTAAGCTTTCCGTTGTGAATTTCATTCCCCTCCTGCAGGCCTGTGGTGGCTTTGTGGCAGCAGACTTACACCAGGGTGGAAGGAGGAATGAGAAAATGAGTGTTTCCAATAGCTGACAGGCAGTGTTCACAGCTGACACTGATGCTTTGCCATCTGTGTGCTTGGTGTTCACAGTACTGATTGCAGCGAAATTATAATCGACGAGCAGCTCAGTAACATTTTCTGTTGGTCGATTTTGTTCCAGAGTATCTGCCTCTAGGGCCGATTTGTGACTTCACCTGAGCAAGCGAAGTCATCCCAGATTCTAATTTTATCTTCTCTCTTTCAACCAGTAGCTGTAAATAGCAGTTTTCAGTCTCAAAAGTATTTTAGCCCTGAAGCTGGCAGTAGCACTCTAACAAATAATGTAAAGCAAAGTTCAGGGACAGAAATCTTGCATTAAATAGAAGATTATTTAGTACAATAATTGAAGGTTGAAAACTCTTGTCAGCTTGCATACATGTCAGACAATTTACCATCTGTGGATTAAACCCTCTGGTCTCTAAAGGTACTTGCATGTGTATTTGTGGAAGAGAGTTTGTCTAATGCATTTGCTCTGCATCAACCATTATTTGCTCTTTTCATGTCACTTTTGGATAGATTTATTCAAGTACATATGAAGGAGGCATCTCTCAACAGTTCCAGCACTGGAAAATTTGTACAATGGAGCCATTGCTTGAGGGGCTTAGGGGGGGTTCAGCCTTTATCTCACAAACTGCTCATTTATTCTCTCTCCAGAACCTACTTGCAACCACTAATTTAACAAATACAGGAAAACAAGCAAACCAGGCTATGACAAAAAAAGCAAACAGCTACTTGATATGGGAAAAACAGATGATGCTACTGACCACTGTTAGAAAGACTCCTGTAACTCTTTGCACCTTTTGGGATCACCCACACCTAGAAATTAATTATGGTTTTCTGTTTTGCTACAGACCTTGCAGTGCTCCTGTCAGGCCTTGCTGAGCTGGGGTTAGAGCCACCTAGAGAATGGTAGGAAAAAACACTGGGACCTAAACAGTCAGTGGTCCCTGTGCTGGAACAGGGTGGTTTTAAGAAGCAGTTGCCTCTTTACCCTTGTTCTTGAAGGATAAAACTGAGATCCTGTCAACCTGATGAGGTAGAGTAGCCTCTAAAAGAAATATGGCTTATTTTAGAAATGATTGAATTGGTGTTACACATCCTATGAGAAGCAAGTTAACAATATCTGAAGAGATAGAAGGGCCTGTGTGCATGCTGAGGGAAAGTTCTCAAGTAATTTTTTACTGTGTCCACATTAGCCACAAATTCCAGATATACAGCTGAGCAATGGGAATCAATTTTTCTCAGGTATCTATGGATAGACCTCGATAGCTATGTGCAATCCTAACAAAACTAGCCACTATCTATTAATTAAATCCATTTTTCAATAAAAAAAAATGAAGATTTGTCAACACTGAAGTATTTTTCTCAGTTCTTTCAGTTTTAGCAGCTTCAGATGCAAAAAGGAGCAAAAGCCGTTCCGGGAATGCTAAATCACTTTGATTCAAGATGAAATGTTTTGCTTCAGACTTCCATTTTCATTCCAAAAGAAGCTTGACTCTCAAATGAAACATTTCACTTCAGGATTGAATGAGCTCCTGAGTTTTAAAAGAATGAAATTCAGATAGATAAGAATATAAATATAAATATACACATAGATATACATATAAAATATAAATATAAATTTGTCAACAATCAGTGATTTGCATACAGCAGAACAATAAACTTCTTTATGGAAAGAAATCCTTCTCTTTTATGAAGGCAGGTGGGTCATCTGATTCCCTTGCCATCTCTGGCTTCTTGGTGCTGATGTTTCCAGAAACTGTGCTCACAGTTACCTGTATGACTTAAAGGGCCATCATAAGATTAATTTGCTTTAGCAGTGAAGCTGTTATAAGAAGTTTCTCTCTTGCTGCTTGTTCTTGCACTATGATCCAGTTCACTGCTATCTTAATGATGCTGCTATAACTGTTGGTGGGATTGTGCCATACACCTGATTTGTTTACCGCCTGTCCTTTCAACAGACTTATGGTGATGAAGGACAGTGAAAGAGGAACACCAAAGCCAGCATGATGAATAACTTCACTTTATGATCCAACAGGAAACACGCAAAAGAAAGTGCATGAAATTAGATTTTTATGCCAGATCTTTTATTTTAAAGTGAAACATAAAATGTTTTACACGTTGCTATGTATAGTTGAGTTGCAGAACCCGAAACTTCTCCTTGGCTTAGGAGCTTAAGTCGTATATTTGGTAATAAGTAGCTGAAGTTCTGTCTTCTGTAACTGCTGAGTGGCTGGTAGATTGCTCCTGCACACAACCATGTAATAACCTTGCAGTGAGGTAACTGTGCATGAAGTGGATCTAGGAGGGGGTGGAATAAGATAGTATCTTTTTTCTTCACTTCTCTGTTGAAGCTGAATGACCACTGTAGCCCACAATGTAAAATTCATGGGTCCAGAGCAGGAGATGGAGATGAAGAAAGATCCTGTACTCCACTGATCAGTGCAAGAGCCTGGTCCCTTTCTCCAAGACTGCATGTTCATTTTATGTTAGAAAGTAGAATCTGCTGAGGAAGTAGTCTTTGCCCATAGGTACAGAAGCGTTCTCTTCAATTATGTTCTGCCACCTAAATAGAGAAATTGCTTACGGGGAAAGAAGGAAAACAGGAATTGTTGAAGGCTGGACAATAGGCCAGTGACAGAACTGGGAATACAGTCCTAGTTTTCCAATTCAATTATTTGCTCAGTAATCTGTGCTGTTTTTTTCTCCTGATAACCAGAATCCTCTCTGTTAAACTGCCACCCGTCCAGAGGTGAGATAGGAATCTCGCTAGCCATGGTTTACATCCATTTAGGTAGCTTTAACATCTGTGGGTACAAAGATGTATCTGAACATCCATCTTGCCCTTATCTCTTTTTGGCAGATATCTGTAATGAAAGATTCTGGGTTGATGGTTAAATTATTAAGAGGTTTCTTTCTTAGATCCTTGATATATTATTCAAAGACAGACATGTGCCTGCGGTTTATATATCAGAACAGCTGATTTTCTTTCTCAAATTATACAGCTGTATTTCAGGTTTCTGGAGCCAGAAGCCAAAGAACAATCCTGTCCAAACTTATAATCACTTTGAAAGCTTAAATATTGGATGAACACATTTGGAAATGGCTAAAGCCTATATTAATTTTATATAATTTCAGACAAGGGGGAATCCTAAATGACTGAGTGACATTCTGGGAGAGTTCCTTTCAGCCATAGATCCTGGAACAAACCTTGCAAAATCCACTCCTCACTGTTAACCAACTCAAGGAAGGAGAAAAGAGAAATGCAAGTACACAAATTTTCTTCACAGTCTTCATGATATTACTCTCGCTTCCGAGATACTTCCTTCGTCTGAGACAGAGGCAATAGGATTTTGATGGAGGGGATGAACAGACATGATGTTAGAGAAGGTTGGTCTTTTATTTCCCTGTAGGCACAACATATTCCAAAAATTTCAAAGTTCATGCTGGAGCTAATACTTGCGAAAACACTACTAATTGATGCAGTTGTCACTGGGGCCTGTGATGGGAATGCATACAATAGCAGCTCTGCTTCTGGAGCAGCTGGGAAAGAAATAAAGATCTTAATTAGTCAAGCCTTCAGCGATATAGACCCCAGAGACCAGTGGGTTTGGGAGATTGTTTCCCAAGGGAACCACTCAATACTTCTTCCTCTAGCAGAATAACAAAAAGAAACACCTCTTGTTGCATCTATAGTTTTCTGTCTGCTTTTGGATTTTACTGCAGGACATATGTGGTGAACAAGCCTAAACTTGAAGTGTACCAGACTGTAACCCAAGCACAGTGATGTTATGCAGTGTCTTCCCCAGTGCAGAAAAAGGTGGCATGTAGTACACAATTATTTATCTGGAAGAAAACCAAGCCACTGGGAACAAGTTCACTACTCCTATTGCAAAGAGGATATGGGATTTTTATTGTGCATAAAAGATCGTTGGCTATGTTTTATGGCTCATCTTAAACAGAGTATCTAGCATTTAACAACTTGGTATGGTGTTTCAGTGATGATTCATGAAGAGTGTTTTTAATATTAATTCTGTTTGTTGCAACTCCTGTGATCCATAGGAGTCACCTATTCAAATATTGACCAGGGTTGCTTTGTTTGAAGATGTATTGAAAACAAAAGCTATGGGACTAAGGTGGTATATCTCCAAATAATTTTCACCTCATTTTAGTTTTCAAAAATGCAGATGTCTGGTCTAAGCTACCTGTATATCTTCTTGTTATACTTGAAAGAGAGAGCAAGATATCTCCACATAGTTATCCATTCCACAAATTTTTCATGCTTATCTGTGGAAAAGTTGAATTTTCCTATAAATGTGTCTGTCACTTTCTACTGACAGTAGTCTGATCACTAATTACTAACTTGAATTATCATCATTGAATTGTTGATGGCTAAAGTCAAATAATACCTATCTTACCTTAAACATTGTATTTTGAATCATGCTATGGAATTTTGAATTCCTATTTTCCTGAGAGCACAAGACAGAAATTCTGTTTCTGTTTGCCTCCAAAAAGTCTCGGGCCTTTTGTTTTCAGTTCATTGCTTTGAAAAACAACTTCGGAATTAATTTAACCATACTCAGATCAGAGATTTGAGATTCCACAGTGATGGATGCAGTATAACAATACAAGTAGAGCAGAAAAAAGTAATTCCTTTAATGCAGTGAGATGGCCTGACACTGAATTGCAGAATTTATCAGGAATTTTGACATAGCTTTCAGTGGCACCAGGATCTCCATTCCTAGATGTCCCTATTTCTGAGAAAGTGTCAGATCTGGGACAATAAATAAATAAATAAGTAAAGACTATAGCTAGAGGCAGGCATGGAAAGGACCTAAGAGCAGGTATTAGTTTGGCTTGCACTGTGATTACAGTGTTTATGCCATTTACACTCATAAGCTGATCATTACTGCTTTGTTCCTGGAAAACATGAGGCATGTCTCCAGTGTCAAATACTGTAACTCCAACATTCACACATGGTTCCTGGTTCACTGATAGTCAATATTGCCTGGAAGTAATGTCATTCCTGGGCTTTCTTCTGAAGTTTCTCTAAAACAAAACCAGGTCTCAGGTCTATGTAAGAGCCAGGCCCAAACTGCAGCTGACAGATGTTGCAGTTTGTGCAGCAGTTTCTGGACTCTGCTTCTTTGAGATATTCTTCCTGTGAGATTCCGGGCACTTTGCATGGGATCTGGAACCTCTCAGTAGAATGGGAGAGTATTTGCTGCTGTCAGTTAAGGCTAAGAATAAGATAATCGTAGCTCTAGCAGTTTCTCACAAAATCTGTCTGCTGTCCTTGATGAAAGGGTGCCTGCAACGTTTGTTCTAGCTGACCACTGATTAAGGATAGTCAAACATCCTTTAAGCCTGTGCTAGGGGAGGCCTATATGAGAGCCAGGCCTAGAGACCAGCTGACAGAGGCAGTCAACAAAGTAGTTTGTGCAGCAGTGCACCAAGAAGAGACCAGCAGACTTTTTCTGTCTTGCACACACATCCTTAGCTATGGCACAGTTCCCAGGTGCTGCTGGAGTAACTTGCTTTACTATAAATCTCTTGGACTCAGATGGGGTTTCATAAGGAGGATGAAGTTCTGCAAGCTTCAAGCTGCTGGAAGTGCCTGAGTTCAGTTCAGGATCCTAACAGAAGGGAGCAGAGTGAAAAGCAGGACTACAGCCATGGATTTCAGGAGAGCAGACTTCAACATCTTAAAGGGAGATTGAAGGGATCTGCTTGGAAAAATTCCATACAGTGCTGCCCTGGAGACAAGAGGGGTCTAACAGAGCTGGATGATATTCAAGAAAGACCTACCCTGACAAGTATGAAATCAAGCCAATGTGACAGGAGCTCTGCATGGGTTAGCAAGGAGCTCCTAACTGAATACAGACTTAAGAAGGAGATGTACAAGTGGTGGAAGCAGGGACAGAGGAGTACTGAGTTGCTCTCTGATCAGCAGGAATGGAGTCAGGAAAGCCAAGGACAACCTGGAGCCGAATCTGACAAATGATGTGAAGGACAAAAAGAAAGGCTTCTACAAGTGCATAAACAGACAAAATGAAAACCAGGGAAAATGTCAGACAGTTTCTGCAGGTGGCAGGGGAACTGGTGACAAATAGCATGGGAAAGGCTGAGGTTCTCAATGACTTCTTTGCCTCATCTTTGTTGGTATGATTGTCTTTCAGAAATCCCAGGCCTCTGAGACCAGACAGAAAGTCTAGAGCAAGGAAGATTTCCTCTCAGTGGAGGAGGACTAAATTAGGGAGTACTTAAATGTACTGAACATACAAAAGTCCATGCAGCCTTCTCTTTGCACCCATGAGAGCTGAGGGAGCTGGCTGATTCCATACCCACTCTTGATTGTCTCTGAAATGTTATGACAGCTGGGAGAGGTTTCTGAAAACTATCACTCCTACCTTCAACAAGGGCAAGAAGGAAGATCCAGGGATCAGTGGGTTGGACTAGAAGAGAAGAGATGAGAGTCCATTCCATTCTAAATGATTCTGTTATTCTTTTGTAGGGTAGTTTGCTCCAGCAACTCTTCTTGCTAGCCACTTGGATCAAACTGTGTAGTGCATTGGGTCTGTGCCCTGTAGCATCTTCCGATACTACTCAAGCACTCCTTGTGTTCTCAAGCACTTCCACAGTCTCCTCGGGGCATATAATAATCCATAATTTCATACTGTAAATATATCTGTCAAGTAGTGACATTGTTCTTTCTTAATTCTGAGAACCTTCAACTGAATTACACCTGCAAAGTAATAATTACTTTGATAACATAGGACTTAAACCAAATTCACTGCCATGGCATGTGTGGTCTTCCTTTTTTCCCTTTTTAAAAATGGGGGTTATGTTTCCCCTTTTGCTGTCAGTGGAAACTTCACCCATCTGTCACAGCTTCTCAGAAATGATGGATAGTGACTTAGCAACCTCATCCACCAGTTTTCTCAGAACCTGTAGATGCATTTCATCAGGTCCCATGGACATGTGCACCTTCACATTCCTCAGATAGTCTCAGATCTGATGTTCTCCTACAGTGTGTGGTTCTTCGTTCTTCCAGTTTCTGCCTTTGCCTTCTACAATTTGGGTGGTATGGCTTGAGCACTTGCTGGTGAAGACTGAAGCAAAAAAGTTGTTGAGTACTTCAGCCTTCTCCATATCCTGGGTTACCAGGTCTCCTGTTTCCTTCCAGAGAGGGCTCACATCTTCCTTAGTCATCCTTTTATCACTGATGTACCTATAGATGCTCTTCTTCTTGCCCTTGACATCCCTGGCTGGATTTAATTCTAGCAGGGCTTTTGCTTTCCTAGACTGATCCCTGGCTACTCGGACAACTTCTCTGTATTCCCCCCAGGCTACCTGTCCGTCTTCCACCCTCTATAGGCTTACTTTTTGCATTTGAATTTGTCCAGAAGACCCTTGTTCATCCATGCAGGCCTCCTGGCAGTTTTGCCTGAATTCCTCTGTTGGTATGCATTGCTCCTGAACTTGGAGGAGGTGATACTTGAATATTAACCAGCTTTTTTGGGCCCCTCTTCCCTACAGAGCTTTATCCCATAGGACTCTACCAAGCAGGTCCCTGAAGAGGCCAAAGTCTGCTCTCCTGAAATCCAGGGTAGTGAGCTTATTGCGCACCCTCCTTGCTATCCTAAGGCTCTAGAATTCCACCATTTCATGATCACTGCAGCCAAAACTGCCCTTGAGGTTCACACTCCCCACCAGCCCCTCCTTGTTGGTGAGAACAAGGTTCAGCATAGAACCTCTCCTCACTGGCTCCTCTATCACTTGAAGAAGGAAGTTATCATCAATGCATTCCAGAAGCCTCCTGGATTGCTTATACTCTGCTGTGATGTCTCTCCAACAGGTATCGGGGTGGTTAAAGTCCCCCATGAGGACCAGGAGTTGTGAACATGAGGCCACTTCTATCTGTCTATAGAGGGCCTCATCCACTCAATCTTCTTGGTCGGGTGGCCTGTAGCAGGCCCCCACTATAATGTCACCTGTCCATACCCTCCCTTGAATTCTGACCCATAAGCTCTGTGCACATGTCTTAACTCCTCTTGTTTATTCCCCATACGTGTGCTTGCATAGAGGCATTGAAGTTGAGCCCCCAGTGAAGCTGACACTGGCTGGAGTGGCTGGAATCCCTTTGTGCTGCACTTCAGGTGGTCTCCAGCTGACTGTGATCCTTCAGCAGGCTCTGGGCATCTATTGCTGGCACTAGCATCAAACTTGTAGAAGTGAGATGAATTGAGGTTCCCCTCCCTTAAACTTACTTGACCAAGTAACATGCAGTGAACAAGTAGGCGCTCTCATCATCCTGTTTTACTTTTTCATCTCTATCAATGACTAGGAACAGCATGGAGCATGGCAAACTTCAAAGTTGAATCCGGTTTTTCTGGGGATATTTCCTGCAGTAAACTTAAGATTCCTTATGGAGTGAAAAATACTTTGGCGTACGGTGAAACGATGTTTTTCAATTTCTGATTTGCAGGAGGTATGGACTAATTGCAAGGGAGCTATGAAAAAAATAGCTAAAGAAAGTACTGTTAGCACAAATTTGCTATATTGGAAAAATCTGAGAATTTTGCAAAGTGGAGGGAAAAAAATTTTGAAAAACACTACTCTACAGACAGAAGTGTGAGGTCATGTTCTTTCCATCATGAGATGTATAAAAGGCTCTTTGTTCTAGGATGGATGTGGTACAGGTGTGTTGTGAAACATAAGTGATTCTCCAGAGTTCACATTCTCAGTTTGCAAACAGGCCTGTACGTATCAGCTGGCTGAAAAAAGACATTAGTCCTCGTACATAGTGACTCAAAGCTCCATAGTACTAGCAGAAATCCAGAGGACATTTCTCCAGGAAGCAGCACTAGGAAAAAGATGGATTTGTTCTGGTGTGGGAGCACCATGGACATTCAAACTGACTTGGAACTGTGACGTACAATTATGCCAGCAGCAGCTCTTGTCCCCTTTCAAGGTTGTTAAAAATTGACGCAAAAATAAATTATATATGAGAGACAAGTGGAGTAGCCCAGGTGTTCTTGGCAAATGCTGCCATGAAAATTAAATAAAATAAAAGCCCTTTTTAAGAGGATCTGAATGAGCAATCTTTCATGTTTCATACTGAAGCCACTTGCCCACCATCACCACCTCACTACAGACGAGGAAAGAGACATTTTGAGAGCTCTTGAGCTTTATGAATGATCACAGTGAATCAGCACAGAATGATTTAGCACAGGTGTTCTGTAATTGGGCTGCACAGGAAAAATTCCAAGTTCATTCAGCGATTCTCAATGTCACCTTTCCAGTGGGGAGTTCAAGTGAATAGTCTGCCGACTGGCATGTGAATAAAACAGCTAAATGTTGTGAATATACACAACCACAGTATTTCCCCTCCTTTACATTTTTATGGGCTTATTTGTTAGAGGTACTTATTTTCATTTCAATAAGAAGCATTTAACAGGTGGAATACTTTAAAAAGACCAAACTAGTTCTGAAAAATTTACTACTGAAGCGCTTCTGATCACCACGTTCATTCTGAAAGGACACTGCCCCTTTGCTTGTGCTCTGTGGCAATTCTCAGCACCTCATCAAGCATCATTAAAAAAATATATGATTTCTATGATTGAAATTCTAAGGCTAGTTTGAAAAAGAATAAAAAAACCAAAACAAAACAGGAAAAATAGAAGTGAGAAAAAAGCATCAAGATGCATGAAAACCAGATGAATACATTCTCCTGGAGTGTTTGCTGTATGGGATATTTTTGACTACCAGAGCTGAGCAGAGATTGGATTTTTCACAGATTCAGACTGAAAACCAAAAGCGATGTCATGAATTAAATCTGGAAACAAAATGGAGCATTTATGCTCTGCAGCGCCTGGGAGAAACCCAGTGAACTTTCCATTGGAGTTTCTTCAGCCTCTTTCAGTCCTAAAATTAAAGTGTGATTGTTCCTACATACTTTCAGTAATTAGAATATATTATTTTTGTGCCAAGAGAGACGGGGGTCTGTGAAAAACATGTCTCCTTAAGAATATTTCTCAGCTGCTTTCCAGCCTCAACTCTTTATATGTCACGTTGCCAAAGCTCCTGTTAATACATTAGTGTTTCATATGCTTGGAATACAATTTTCCTTTGTTGAATTTTCCTCTCAAAGCAATCAAAGTTCCAGGTAAATTAAGCCTCATAGCACTGAGGTGCATGCTGTTACTTCAAAATAACAAATTGGAATAGTAAAGCCTGGTAGTTCTTTACTGCTGAGAAAAACCTGATCCAAAGACCCTGCCACACTGAAGATGCAGTTTCCAGCCTATATGCAAGCTCTGCAAGCCCTGGCTCCTAGCCATAAAGGTGGCTCCAGTCCTCCAAAGGACAGGCCTCCCTGCTCCAGTGTGCCTGCCAGAGTACCAGCCCAGGGGGTTGCTCCAGTACATGGGATCCCAAATGCTTTGGAGGGTGCACTCTGGCCATAGTGAATTAATGCAGTCAGATATGCTGATTGAATGAAATTACCCCCAGTGTATAGCGTATAAATTGCCAAAACAATTGTCTGCCGAAAAATGAGTCCCAGGCCAAGATACTGATTTATTGTCCATTTTCTATTGTAGTAAATGACATTTTCATCCCCTTCGGCAAGTAATCAGGCACCCTTCACAGCATCCTTCCAAGAGCTTTTTGACATTCACTGAGCATGTGGTACACTTGGGACTAAAACTGGGTTTCTATGCTACCTCCTAACTGCCAGACTCCTTAGAAGGAAAAGCTGCTGAGATTCAAAGTAGGTATTCTACCTGTTGTGCTGCTAGATTGGCTGATAAGACAGTGTGTTGGAAAGAGTCCGTTATTTGGGAAAGTGCTAAATTGATCCTGGCCAAAGCCATGCAATGGGCTGTGCTAAGGATTTATCTTTGGACCTGGATTATCTGTGTATACTTATGTGGAAAGGCTTGAGATTCTGCACAGATTCTACTTAGTTTATTAATATGGATATAGACTCAGACACCATCTTATCCCACTGTGCAAGAATGTTTGTGTGAAAGACAGGCAACACTGCTAAAATGTGAGTTTATTTGCATTTAACACAGTGATGAAATAAATGACTTTGTTTAGTTTGCATGGAATGGTTACACAACATTGGGATTTGTTTATGTAGCAACAGACACATTTTTTAAATTCTCCTTCTCAAAGAAAAGGTTTATTTTATTTTTGTCTTCAGAGCAGAAAGGAAGACGACACAGGCAAGATGTAGAGAAAGGGAAGCATCTTATCAAAACTGCCAGAAATGCATATCTATAGCTTGTGAAATTCATATATTTAAACAGATGAACATATGCTTTGCTTTCATGCAATAGAGGGAGAAGACACAAAACAGTCTTTCTACAACTTAATGTGAGAAGTAGAGAGGATTGCAGTAAGAATGGTATTGACATCTTAAAACTCTGAGGCATAGGTAAGATTTGACCCGATCACTTCACCCTGCACACACAAAAAACAGCTTTTGAAGTGTTCCTTTTGTCTGCTCAATTTTATTTATCCCAGAGAAAAAATTCTTAGTGTAGCTTTAAAGAGCACTACAAGATACGAACTCCAGAAAAGGGATTTGGGACATTCAGAGGTCATTAGAAAAATAGCAGAGTACCTTAACTGTCAAGTTCAGGCTCAATATACTTTATTTTCCATCCTTTACCAGCTGGCTGGTACAGACATCTCAGACTCTCCAGAGTCTGCACTCCTTCCTTAGCAATTTCAGTGCTGCATGCAAGGATCAAGGTTTCAATATAAATCGCATTTATAAATCAGATTCACTAAAGTTTGCAGGTGTTTGGTACTGGAGCTTTGGAATGAATATCTATTGAGGTACATAAACATTTGCATCTGGATTAGCATTTTCTGCATATTCCAGCAAAGCTTGAGGCATTACTCTTTCAACAGTAGGAAGAGATTGCAATGAAATTCTAAAAAATCTTTCAGAAAGCATTTCCACTTATCATATCTGTATGAGAAATAGAGGAAGAAGAGTCTGAGAACAGAGTTGTAGAAAAAGATGAAATTCCCTGAGGTACCTGTCAGGGAGCCATTGTGCAGAACTACTAATGACTGGAGGCAGCTTACACTATGCCTAAATCCTCCCCATGTATAGGGTTAGGCCCTGAACTTACCCAAGGTCTAAAAAAGCAATCTACTTCTTAACTAATTTTAGTTAATCCTATAATCTAAAGATTCTCCCTACTTATTTTGAAATTTCTAACTTCAGCTGCCCACTGAAATATTTATGCTTGCCCTGGGGAAAAAGATGAAAGTTTATATCTCTTCTGTAAGCCTCCAAAAGTCTTATTGCTTGCTGTTTTTCTGAGTTCACAGGGGTCGTGCAGATAGGCCAAATTCTACAGAATGAATAGGAACATTTTAATCTGGGATACCCCTTGGCATTAGAAGACACTATGATCTATTGTGCAATAAGAGTTCAGTCCCGTCAGGTTGAATGAAGCTGAAATTACTGGATCTCTTGTTTCTCTTCTAACCCTCTGTCTATTATGGAAAAGGTCTTGAGGAGTGGGAGTAGATTCCCACTGTTTCCTATGTTTACAGCCGAAGAGAAGGATCTCTAATTTAGGTAGACTCAAAGATCTTCAGAAGTGTCTAAATTCCCTACTTAGTCAAATACATACATATACATACAAATACATACAAATACATACCATTGTTATGGTATGGGATGAGTTGCCCATGGTGGTGCCAGTCTCTTGCTGTCCATTAAAGCAATATGTTTCAACTTGATATCTAAATTTTAGGCAGTTAACGTGAAGTGAGATGAAAAATATCCCAGGAAACTGTGATTGAATAATCCCTCTTAGCATGATATGGTTACACATTGGGGTTGAATGAAGATTTGCAAAAGCAGTACTAATTCTACAACCTAACTTTTAAGTATTTGAATTCACGGTCCTAACATTTTAAATATGTATACTGCATATATAAACAGTTCCTCAGTTTCGCTTAGAAAACATCACATTACAATGCTGCCGAGGAGAAAAATGATTGCTTGAAAAACTCTTTCTTTTTTTGCTACTAGGTCATGTCCAGTATGTGGAACATCTGATGGCAGGAAGAAGCTGGTGGGAACATAGTCAGAGCAGTCATAATCTATGGAGAATGGATTTCCCAAAATAAAAAAAAAATCAAATTTTGAAAATTTTCAGAGGCAGAAACTCTTGGGCAGTTGGCTTGTTTGTTTCATTTTACGTAGAAGAAGCAAAAGGTTCTGCTATTGGGACTTTTCCCCTCTCTTCCTTGCAAAATTTCAGGTTCTTGATGCATTAAGTCAAAGTTCTAAAACTTAGTGAAGTGGTCACAGGATAAATGCAGTTCTTTTTCTTTTAAGCATGGGGAAAATATATCCTATTTGGATATAATTTGACTGTTTTAGTTAAAATTTCAAAATTATTTAACCTGGAGCAGAACCTTAGTATGGAGATTTAAGCCTGTAGTGTTAAAATTTGGCAGTTAGAAGACAATGAAATGGTCTCATGATGGAAGTCATGAAAGAAGTTTAATTCTAGACATAGTTGCCTGTGCTGCTTAGTAACCAGCTTTGTTCTCCAATCATGAAGCACAGAGACATGGAGTGATGTGGTCTGCAGAGTGACTCGCTGTCTAAAACTCTGTAGATGGTCCTCCCTTTATGTTTTTCACTTTCCACATGGTATGAAAAATAACCCATTTTTAACATTTGAAGTTACTTACACTGAAGGAAACTCAAGTGTTTTCCTGACTGAATATCAGCCACATGCTCCCATGTTTTGTTCTTTTTTTCCTATGCCCTGCATTGTTTACATTGTAGTTTATATGTAAGTGCAAGCAGTAAATCAAAAGAGAAATGAAACATAATTAAGATTGCACAGATTGATCTAAGTAAAAATACGGTCCCCTTTATTTTATCATGGCTCTTAAGAAAATACCATGAAGGCTTTTACTACTGTAACTAGACTCAGAATGAAAAATAGCCAGACTTGAGTTCCAGCAGTCTCTTACCTTGCTGTTAGAGGAGAGTCTGCTCCTCCTGCCAAAAGACATCACACCTAAGAAGATATATGAGTTCATCTGTTTTACAGGCTACTCTTCTAGGAAATTCAGCTGAGATAGCTTTGTTAAATAAATTGTTGTGCATGCAGAATTCACAGACAAGTGCTGATTCTTCACAGATGTGTTCAAAAACATCTGGTCTCACTGTTAGAAATGCTTACCACTTACCGCTTGCTATTAACAAGAGCTGAGGATCTTTAAGCTTTTAACTCAAGACATTTGAAAACAAGCTTTGGTTTATCTGAAGGCATGCAGAAAAGACATAAAATAAGAATGTGCTACTGACTCTTCCTTAGTAAATGCTTTTCCATGTATGGAAGGGATCACTGAGCATCAGTGAATACTCAGGGAAAGACCTAACACTGTAGGAAAGATATTACTGACCAGCAAAGCTAGAAATAAAAATACACAGGAGCAATTGTCTTTAGGACACAGAGGAACAATTATCTTTAGGAACTTTAAAGATTAAATTAGGGAACCTTTGCCCTAATTTAAAAAGGAGAGGCTACACTGGAAGAATCTCTTGGTCATGTAGCAACTTCAGTCCTGGCTTGATTTGCCAAACCTGTTAATCAGTCATTTTACTGTAGAGATTGCAATTGTAGGAATTGTTTTAAGATAAATATCAAAATAAACATAAATGTAGGACATCAGCTATGTGATTCCTGCTCAGAATTGTCTTGTTTGGAACATGTTTCTGGTGTAAAAAATTTGATCCTCTTTGAAGTCTATAAATATTCAGGGAGAATCCAGTGTGTTAGGTACAAATAACTTAGACATCAAGTTGCCTTGGCAACAAGAAAGCACAGAGTTTGTGTGTTCATTTTGAAAGCACATGAGATCCCAGGGAAGAGCAGCAGGAATTGGAGTACTTGGAGGGGCTGCAGAGAAGAAAATGTCTTAAATACTGGTTTCTGCCTGCTCTGTCCCAAGATGCCAGGGCTTAGCTCTTGGTAGTGAAAAGATAGGCACACACTGCTAAGCCGGGCTAGCTAAGTGAAAGGAGCAAAGTAATATTCAGAACTAAATACAGCACTTGCTGCAGTGTCTACTGGGAATTTGGGTTCAACCTAAAGTTCAAAATGCTGAGCATACTTCACATTTCTGGCCTGAGCTTTGTTCCTTTATCACCTGTTTCTCTCCCTTGCTATGAAACAAACATGGGGTTGACATCTCATTTCTCAGCTTCCAAGGGCTGTTTGGCCTGTTTTACCCATAATTCAGGGACTGTTTTCCCCTGAAGTCGGTTTTGTCAGGCCTTCCTGACAATGAGCAAAAACCTGCTAATTTTTCTCCATCTTGAAACAGGGGTTGGATGTGAGTGGCATTGACCCAAAATATGGAAAATCTAGTGGTTTGAGCCCAGCCAGGAACACAGAACAACGCGGCTGCTCGCTCGCTCCTCCCCACACACTGGGATGAGGAGAAAGTGTAGCGAACCCTGGTGGGCTGGGACACGGGCAGGGAGGGGTCACACCAGTTATGGTCACAGCAAAACCAGACCCAACTTGGGGAAAAAGTGTTCCATTTAATCAGTTATCGATCAAAGCAGAGTAGGACAAGGAGACATGAAAAGCCAGATCTTAAAATACAAATAAATACCCTTCCCCCACTGCCTCCCTCCTTCCTGGGCTTGAGTCCCCTCACTCCCGATGTCTCTCCCTCCTCCCCCTCAGCGGCGCAGGGGGACGGGGAATGGGGGGTGCAGTCAGTTCACCAGAGATTATCTCTGCCACTCCTTCCTCCTCAGGCAGGGAGGGCTCCTCACACTTCCCCTGCTCCAGCGCGGGGTCCCTCCCACGGCAGACAGTCCCTCACGAACCCCTCTGATGTGAGCCCTTCCCGTGAGGTGTGGCCCCTCAGGAATGCACGAACCCAACACGGGCTGCCCACAGAGTCACGGTCTGCTTCAGGAGCAGGCACCTCTCCTGGTGTGGGGTCCTCCATGGGCTGCAGGTCCCTCTCTGCCTTGCCATGGTCCTTCACGGGCTGCTCCACTGCGATCCTCCGTGGGCTACAGGGGCACAGCCTGCCCTCTCCCCATGGGCTGCAGGGGAACCTCTGCTCCAGCTGCCTCCTACCCTATCCTTCCTCACTGACTCCTGGTACCTGCAGAGGTGTTTCTCTCACCTCCCTCTGCTGCAGGTCTCCATGACTGCTCCTTTGTCCCCTCCTTAAATCCGTTATGGCAGAGGCCCATCCCTTGCCTCTAAATGGCCCGGCCTCAGCCCACGGTGGGGCCGCCTTGGAGCTGAGGGAGCTTTGAGCAGCTTCTGACAGGCGCCACCTGCCTGTGCAGCCACTTCCCCTGCTACCAAAGCCCCACCAAACAGACCCAACACATGGGTGTTTTTGATTTTCTTGATGATCTATGACCTGTGATGTAGGAAGGTATGGGGCTTTTCTTTACATTTTAGTTATAGTTATATGTTAGTTATATAGTTATATAGTTATATATGATCTATTCATCTGTCAGCAGCCCTGCAGCATAGCAACACTTAATTGAACTTTGCTTTTGTTATCAAGATCCTTTGACTTTTTCTGTCACTGTAATAAAAGTAACAATTTATCAACACAATGATCTTCTGAAGTAGTTTGTCTATTCAACTTGGTTCTACAGAAAGGAACAAATAGTTTTACAAATGTGCATAGGTTTCTAACTCTTGCATAGGCATCTAACTCCTCCTGAAGAGAGGAAGGCAAGAAGAGTTAGATGCTTAAATGTCATTCAGTATCCTTGGTTAGATAACTTGTCTGTGGCTACACAAGAAATCTGCAGCAGAACTGACCACTAGCCCAGCCATACACACACAACCTCACCCATTAGGCCATCATTTTGTGACTGTTTTGATTCAGATTGGAAGAGACTTTGGGACATCTTTAGTTCACACTTGTGCTCAATTCAGAGCAGGTTACGCAGGGCCTTGCCCATGTAGGTCCTGAAAACCTACAAGGATCAAACATCCCTGGGCAACCTTTTCCAATGATAGATTCTCAGCTCCACACTGATTGAGCCCAGCTCGCCCAGCCTCTCCTCAGAGGACAAGTGCTCCAGCACAACCGTCTCAGTGGCCTCCCCTGAACTCCCTCCTATTTGCAAACATCTTTCTTGTACTCCATGGAGTACTTGATGGAGTATTCTGGATGCAGCATAACAAGTGCTGAGTAAAAGAAGAATCGTCACTTCCTTCAGTCTACTGCCTACATGCCACGTGTTAATACAGCCCAGTGTGTTGCTATCTTTCGCAGCTACCAGAGCATGCTCATGACTCATGTTTAGCCTAGTGTCCACCCGGACCCCAGTGCCATTTTCAGCACAGCTGCTAGCTAGTCTTTAATGTGTTTAGAAGTGATGGTATCACGCTTCAGTGACCCCTGGGGGCGCAGAGACCTGTCCAGAGAGTCCTCACAGCACAGCACTGAACTGGCACCAAAACTGTGCAAGGGGAATAGTGGATTGTTTTAAGGTGCTGTGTCTGGTGTGTAAGTCCCATCACCCAGAAAGGTTTATTAGCTTGGGCTTACCATGAGAAAGTCTCAACTGTTCTGGGCAGCAGCCTGCTTCTGCATTGTTCAGGTGTTTCTCTATTTCTGTTTTGGAAGGGAAGACAGCAATCACCAGCTGGATACATAATAATAACAAGAAAATAACCCACCCTATAATTTGCTCCATGGTGAAGAGGGTCCAGACTAGTAAAGCCAATGACTGGGCTAAGCCAGCGTCCGTATCTACTACTCATTTCTGGTGTTTTCTGAATCAATGATTTGGACTCTTGCTTGTCACTGCAAGCGATCAACTGGCAGGGTGGATCAAATCTGAATTTTCAGATGCAGTTCCCTCCTCTCCTTCCATAGCCTCTCCATGGCTGGCTGCTCTTGTTAGCAGGCCCATTTTGCGGGTGTGTCTGGAGGTGAACGAAGGCCATCACTAAATGAGTGTGTAACCTTGTTTATGCTATAAATCACTGGAGCTTGCCTGATTTGCTGTCAAATGCTGCTGGTAGCTGATGGCTCCGGTATACTGAGATGAGCGTATTATCTTAATTCAGTGGTTGAGGAAGCATCTTGACATTTGTTGCTAACAAATAGGTACCTGGTACATTAGGAGGTTTCCTTCAGCGCTACTGTCTTTTTTTTTTTTTCTTTTTTTCCCCTCTGTCTCCTGTTATCAACTCACAGCCTGAGACTATATGTCTGAATGCTTCTCTTTACCTCTGAGATCTTCTGAATTAATTTCAGTAGAACTGGGCTAGGACTCAGGACACATGATACTGCTTTCTGTATGATCTGACTGGGTAAATCACTTCACGTCCTTGTACCTCACGTTCTCAACATGCAAAATTTTGCTGGTGATTCTGACCCACTTTAGAAGCATTTTGAAAGCTAACAATGAAATAGACTGTTATGGATATGGGCACTACACCTTGCTTTCCATTCTTCAATTGATTTCAGTTTTGACTTGTTTGTCGGCAATGAGAAAGCATCAGGGAACTCATAAAGTCAGTGTGTAAACTGGCAACGAAACTGAGATTCTCCTGGCAGCCTTTACCATGCCTGCCTGGGAATTCCTGCCAGAGAATATAAAGGTTTAAATGAGGTGCGGTTGTGACCATCCTGCAGGAAGGCAAGATGTGTGTACTGGGAATCAGCCAAAGGTTACGATCCACAGATAACGCACTTAAGGAGATCTCAGCTTTCTCTGAGGATTAGAAGCAGGTTTCTCTTGATTCAGTCTATCAGAAATCAGAGGAAGAGTCCTGCATGAGTGAAATGTTTCCTTCCCTAGGTCTGTAGCAGTGGACAAGAGCCTGTGGTATTCCCTGGGTGAACTGATTTTACTTCTGGCTGATTACTTGGTCCTCTCAAGAATCTTTATCAAAGCAGCTGTAACTGTTGTTTTCTTAAACTGCAAGATGGTGAGACTAGACTACAAGACCTTGAGCCATACCTGTCATTACTGGTGATAGGCTCACTCCAAGAAAGTAAATACTCATTATTGCTGTTTTACTTCAGAATAACTCTAGTGAGATCAATAGATTGGTAAATTGGTCTCCTTTTGATTCTCAGCTGGTTGTTTCTGCATTGTGATTTCGGGAGTATGCTTATGTCTTGCTCTAAGCAACTAAGGATTGGAATTAGCCTCAATTTTCAGATAATCAAGCTTCTGAGAAAGATGGCATGTTTCTCAGAAAGTGTTGTGGAGAGCAGACACACAAGTCCTGATAAAAATATTTCTCCCATGCCAAAAAAAAAGGCTTTGCAAAAGTGATTAAAATTTTCATACTCATGTTTTCATCCTTTGAATTGTAACAAAGAATTTTGAATTCTCTTTAATTTCATATTTTGAAACAAAATAAAACAAAAACAATTGTCAGGTTGTTGAAATAAGGTTTCTAAATTCTTACTTGCCTTCCTGAGAAAAGAATCAAATCAGAGAGAAAGGACAAAAAGCTGCAAAAAGAAAAAGATGTCTGAAAGAAATATGCCAGTAATTCCCTCTAAAAGAAATAATGAATCACAAAACTAAGTGATTGTAATTTGCTTTTAGGAAAGTTTTCAAATATTTTTAAAGTATTTTTTTCCTATAAAACTCAAATATCTGCTTTTCCAATTAATCTTCTTCAAGGCACCTCAGTCTTTGTGTTTCAATCTTAGACCAATATCTATATAGTATTTTCCATGAAAGTCAATAATACTTTTCATCAGCTAACTTTGAGAAGCGAAGCTTTTCCATTAACTTAATTCTCTCCTTTTAACTGTGCAAGCACTCAGGCTATCTCTAAAACTGCCAGAAGCAGCTTTTCTGATGGGAAAGGCATTTTCCTGTTAGTCAAGAGAGTTTGCCAAAAGTTTTCCAGTTTACTACAAGTTCAGAAAATGAGTTTTACGTGGTTTTTTTCCCCATTATTTTAGTTTTTTTATTTCACCTTTCCCAGATAAATAGTGAGCTTTAATTATGAGCTGGAACTGAGTAGTGATATGACATCTGCTGAGAATGCCACAAACATTTTCAATATTGCATGTGGAAGATGAATCTAAAAGCTGAGCTACATGAATAGAGAGTGCCTGCCGTTTCTGACTGACTTGTTGGGAAATCTGACAGTGACGCTGGTGCCTCCAGCTCCTGGCTTTAATCCTCCACAAAATGTGGAGAAGACATTGATTGTCACATTTACAAAATAAAGTATCCCACCATTATGCATATTCGACAGGTAAAGAATACACTGGGAATAAAAATCCACAATGGTATTTGAAATATAACAGATTAGATCCTCAGCACCTGGCAAGAGACTTCAGTGAAGTTACACCCACTTGTACCTGCTTCTGTTTTTCTATGCTGTACTACAGGTTTTTTAGAAGTAGTCAGCTCTAAACCTTCCTACTGTGTGTTTTTCTTACATCCACAGAGATGACGCGCTGGTTCCTAAAAACTGTCATGCCATATTAAGCCATTGGTCCTTCTAGATCCTTATCATGTTTCTGACAATGGTGAATGTTTGGTTCTACAAAGTAAGATTCTCTAGTATAATATCTGAGCTATTATGGAATAATACATAAGGTGTAGGGACAGATGGACATTCCTTTACTGACCAGCATGAGTGACTTGTTTACGTCTTGAAATGTGAGCTTTTCTTGCCTATCTTATTACAACAGCTTGCGTGGCAGTGCATATCATTATTAACCACTAAGTTACCCAATCTCCTTAAAAAGTCTGGACATAGTGCTTGACTTAATGAACTCTTGTGGTGGTAAATTCCAGAAAGAGGCTGCAGGCTGCATATAGTGCTTATTCTCTCCATTTCTTCTACATGGACTGCCCTGTCATTTAATCCTATGTCCTGCTGTCTTTATGCTATGTAACATAGTTAAGAGGAGAAACTGTTTAGTCCCCATGACTTTCATAATCTGAATATCCTCCCTTCACTTAGTCTCCTCCTCTCCAGGCAAATACATTTAAGCCTCTCTGGTTTTACTAATCTCATTCCAAATATTTTTACTATTTTCATTACCCGCACAGCTCCTTATGATTTTTACTGTTTGGTTTCTTGGGGTTTAAGGCCCTGTGGGTTCAGAAGAGTAATCTCACCAACTCAGCTGTCCTCAAAAATATTCTTTAGTCATTTTCTATGAGCTTTCAACTGCAATGCAGGTTTTCAGAGGTTTTGCTACCATCAAAAGATCTTGGCAAATCTTCAGCAGAGCTCGCTCCTGTCCTAGCTGTGAAGTGCTGATTGTCTCAGTGACAATTTGAATGGTGGGTGAACCCCTGGAGCCTAGGAAATTCACTCCCCATCCAAAAAGTTAGATATCTATTATTTAAAAATAAATATTTCCACAGAGGCCTCTCCATCTCTAATTTTTATCCTCTTAAATCTAAGGCATCAATTTCAACTGACAGCTCAGTTACAGCTGACAGTTCAGGTTATTTTCAAAGAGGGATCTTGATGCTGTTCCCACCACATGTGGTTCCCATCTTGTTTTTTACAACACCTAGACTCAGCAGCCAAGATTGGCAATGATGTAGTAAACACAAAGGGAAAGAGTGGAAGGATAGCAGGGAGTATGGGCAAACAGATGAGTCTACATAAACATAAACACAGATGAATCCAGATAAGTCTCAGGTAATAAAGTGTAGAAAAGACTGATGAGAAATATCTTTGTTAGGACTTACTATTCTAAAGGCCCTTGCTTTCTTCAACCAGGATATATTGAGGACATCCTAATCTCCCAATCTCTACTTTAAATTTGTTGGGTCTTGATTTTGAAAGAACTACAAAGATTATCCAGTTGGGATGCTGTAGCTAGCAGTCAAGTCTTACCTATTCAGCTGGAGGAAGTGGGTCTGTACTGATTGTCAAAAGCTTAGGGGAAAAGGCAAGGCAAGACTCAGTCTGGTCTTCTCCCTTAAAGTCAAACCAGGCTCTTTCTCTGTATGGTATTTAGCTCTTTCTCATTTTGTTGAATGATCGAGTCATTGGAGTGAGATCTCATTGTGCCCTCTCAGAAAGCGCATGACCATCTTGCTGTGCTTACCTTATTGCTGCCAGCAATTCTGCTATTACCTGGGCTCACAGTAAATCAGCTAATCAGAAGAGTGCTGCTGCTTAGGGCCTGATGAACTCTTGGCTTCTCCAAGAGAAAGCTTTTGGCAGGATTCACACTACAAGGGCTGGTGCTGTTGATCAGAAGGATTTGTTTGAAAGGTGGTGTTTCTTTTTCTTTTACAAGCCAGAGGAGGCTAATTCATCTTGGCTCACTGCAGCCTTCTGCACCGTCTGCACTGCCTGCATATTAAACACTTGCTTTTATATCCCCTTCTTCCATTTCAGAGTTACTTATACTTCTGCTTGGGAAGATATTCTATTCCTTTTTTTTTATCCTTGTGTACCTAAAAGGCTATCCTACCCAGCCAGAGCAAGGGTCATCTGAGATTTAAATCTAACTTCCATGTTTTCAAGGCCAAGTCAAACTTGTCATTGGACAAGTTATGACTAAAGTTGGACACATTATTGCCACTCAGTCATCTGGTCTGAGTGCTAAGTCAGCGTGAGGTAATGGGCACCCATCAGCCAGGTCTCTAGGATGGCTTCGTCTGGACCGTTCTTCCTTTATAGTAAGCTTAAAAGACAGAAAGGGCTTTTGAACATAAAAAATGTAGTTCAATTACAGAATATTTACTTAATGTTTCACACAGACAAAGCTCAAAATTATTAAGTCAGAAGAATAAGTTAAAAGAGGAGTGTAAACAACTTCTTTACCCACTTGGTACTTGTTCCAAGCTGGGTTTTAAGCACATCAGTAAGTTTATGAGTTGCAGAAAATATTGCACAGTCTCCTCTGATCCGCATGTCTGCTTCTCTCTCCTCTCAGATGCTTCTCTCTTTCTCTCTCTTACAGCTGGTTTGTCACCCCTTGCTGTATGCATCTCTCTCTATTCCTCCCTGCCATACCTTGCAGTAGGAAAATTAAATTTTCTTGGCCATGTTCAAGTTGTCCCAATGGAAGGAACAACCTTTCTTTCCAGAAGGCCTTACCTAATCTACTCGTTCTCTTCACAAAAGAAGAAAATTCATAAACAGGTAAAATAGATACTGTGTGATGGATTGACCTTGGCCAGGTACCCACTAAGCTGCTCTCTCACTTCCCCTCCTCAGCTGGACAGGGGGAAGAAATGAGATTAAGAGCTCAAGGGTTGAGACAAAGACATGGGGCTTGCTCACCAGTTCCCACCATGGGCAAGACAGACTTGGCTTGGGGAAATTGATTTAGTTTATTGCCAGTTAATAACAGAGTAGGATAATAGGAAATAATAACAAAACTAGAACCACCTTCCCCTACTAATCCTTCTTCCCAGGATTAAATTCACTCCTGAGTCTTCTACGTGCTCCCTCTGCAAGCAGTGCAGGGGAATGGAGATTGAGGTCAGTCCATACCACTTCATGTCTGCCACTCCTTCCTCCCCAGACTCTTCCCTTGCTCCAGCATGGGGTCTTTCCCATGGGACACAGTCTTTCATGAGCTGCTCCAATATGGACTTTTTCCATAGGGTACAGTACTTCAGAAAAAGACTGTTCCAGTGTGGGTCCCCCATGGAGTTAAAGGTCCTGCCAGAAAATTTGCTCGTACATGGGCTTCTATTTACTGGCTGCAGCTCCTTCCAGGAACTTGATTCAGCGTGGGCTCTCCATGAGTTGCAGCTTCCTTTAGGACACGTCCACCTGCTCCATCAAGGGGTCCTCCACAGGCTGCAGTGGGTATATGCTCCAACATGAACTTCCCAGGGGGTCAGGGGGAAAACTTGCTTTGCCATTGTCTTCACCATGGGCTGCAGGGGAACTCCTGCTCTGGCACCTGGAGCAACATCAAAATTAATGCCTTTTTTTGTAGTTTTATTTACATCACTTTTGCTGCTGCGAAATCTTCTTGCTGTGTCCGGACATAAATTGGACTACTGTTGCTTTAATTTTAAAAAAAACCAAATCTAAACAGCATTATGTAGGATTGTAAAAGAAGTACAGTAGAAATTCTAGTGGATTTTGACCCAAAAGATACAATGAATATAAAGAATTCAAATCAAGCTTATGATATAGACGGTACAATTTTTTCTAGGCTGTCTGTGGTATTTATTTTACAGATAGCCAATAGCTGCTGGTTTGGATGCATGACCTCAGCTCTAACCTCACAGCTATAGTGTCACTGTTGTGCTTTAGATGTCATATAGCATCCATAGGAGGGAATGCATAAAAAAGAAGGTGAATCCATAGGAAATAAGATGAAAAGATGAGATGTCACAAGTACATTGCATTAACTTCTTTACTTTTTCTCAAAATATCTTTCAGCCCAGGAATTTGATCAGAAATGTGCTCCTTAATTTTGTAATTCATGCTACAGACAGAAGAGATGACTTTGTAAGCTCCGTCTTTGCTATTCTATCATAACTGTAATTTTGTGCTATTACTGATCATAAAGGCAACACAAAATGTTTTGTTCTGTAGATATCTGCAGTGATTAATTATCAGTGGAATTTTATGGAAAATCCTTAAAAAGCTGGAGGCTTAGATTTAAGCACATGTGCCTCATTTCTTCAAAAGAAGCATTAATTGGAACAGATTTAAAGGTTTAGCTTGTAGAACCTAATCAGAAATGATTTGACTTAAACCACTGTCAAGCACAATCTCCGCTGAAGTCAATGGATGTAAAGGGAAAATTTGTCTACCCTAAATGCATGTCAAGACAACAACTTCTAGCAGGACTCAGACCCTCTTAAAGAAACTGAGGAGTATAGTGTAGTTCTTTAAAAGCTGTAGCAATCCATTTCTTGGGTCTTTCCCTGGGTTACTTGTCACCTAAATCTTGAAAGTCGCAAAAGTACTCTTAGCAGTTTGATCATCTGCTTACACCAATTTTGTGAGTTGGCATGTATGAACTAGTAATGAATCATGCAAGAACAATGTTCCTCTTAGAGCTGCAGAAATTGTTCAGCATGCTTATTTGTACTCCATTAACTAAGAATTAAAGCATAAAATGCCAATTCATGGTGGTCTCAGAGGAGTAGCCTTAAACCCTTGTCACACAGTGTCACTAGAAGCTAGGAAGGACCTGGTAAGGACACACTCACTAGATAAGGTTATGTGCAAGTACAATACTTTGCATTATAAAATAATAGACAATCCAATTCCAACACATTCAGCTGGCTTTTGGAATGCAAATTTGAACTGTCAAGTCTTAATTAAAAACTACCAGTCAGCAGTATTTAAAAAGTGGAAGAGAACTAAGTGGTAGGTTGTTGCAGAAAATGTGCAAGTTGCATGCTAAAAGAAGTAGGCAAGGTGACAGGTATATAATTATCATCACATTGAGCGAAGGACAAGAAACAGTCTATGGTTCCTAAAGAGGTGGGGCTTCAGCAGTCCTCAATGTGGCAAGGGGTTCTTCAGACAGAGTTAATTTGTCATTCCATTTATTTCAAAGGAGACTCTCCTTCTATGCCAAACCTTTGTGAGCCTTCAAAACCTGTGACATGCTGGGCAAGGTTCACGCATAAGGAGGTTAGAGTGAACACAAATGCTTGTGTTTCATGCATCAGTTTGGGATGAGTTTGAGGTACAAAGTTGTGTTCAGCAGCTTCTGTTCAGCAGCGCATCACAGCTGTGGTGTAATCCCTCAGTGAATGGAGAACCAATAAAGCAATGAATTGAAGGCCGACTGCTGTTGATCATCTGAAGGCAAGAATCTTCAGCATCTTCTACAGATTTTAAAAGAGCTAAACAGATTTCCCTTTATGCTACTAAAAAGCAAAAGTTCTGGGTAAAGGATCATGTTTGCTACCTATGAACAAATCACTCAGAAATACCATTTGGTGCTCCTTAAGACTATGATATTAATGCTACAAGCCTGAACAACACCATCCTCTTCCCCATAGCTACACAGAGGGTGACTTTCTGCTTTGTTCTTGTTGAACATAGTGTGAGGCCACAGCAGTGCTGTGTTTGCCCAGGTTTCACAGGATAGAGCTCACCTTCACCCACTGCTGCAGTTGATGTGTAAATGCACTGAGGGATAGCAACAGCCTTGTGTCTGACACTCCAAATCTTCGTGTTTGTGGCTCATTATCCCTTGTATGTCTGTATATTAGGTGCTTGCATGGTACCCGTGGTGTCAGCATGGTTACAGAAAGTGAAGAACCTTGCAAAGAAGAGGCATCACTAGTAATTCCTCAGAAACAATTTAAGAAAACAAGTGCCAATTCAGACTTCGAATTTTCTGATTTTGTCAGCTTAAGGTTGAGTGTGAAAAAAAAAAATAATCTTTTTTATATTTAACCTGAAAATTTGGCTAAATAGGTTTAGCAGTCAAAGTTGAATTTTAGAAGTGGCGTCATGCTAAATGAACTTTCCTCTTCTCTCTCCAGTTAGAAAATATTAGCCTTTAAATCTCCACAGGTTTGGAATAGCCAGTCTCCTAGATAATATGTAATCAATACTGAAGAAGAATAGTGTGATAGTTACTCAGACCTCTGTCAGAAAAAATATTTCTTTAGCAATTTTCCACATGTATGTAATCTATACTTGACACACTTGACTGATTATTCATAAGCAAAAGTGGTGTTACAGTACTTAATTATTTATTTTATAGTAACTTGAGGGCCCTGCTAGGCTTTAATGGCCCTGTTGATGCCCAAGGCCTCCCCCCTGTCTGCCCATGGCCCAATTCATCTCCCTGGGGCCATCAGTCCCTGACCCCATAGGACATTGGTTCCAGCTCCCAATGGCTCTGCCCAGCCTGGCCATGAGCCTCACTGAACCAGACCTACCTGCAGGCCAATATCCCCGTCCCCATGGCCTTGCCTGGCCATCTCAGGGCTGTGTCTGACCACGATTCCCCTCACTGGGCCTCACCCTGATGCCCTGTTGCCCTCCTCCTCAGTGCTGCACCATCTGTGGCATCCATCAGGGCTGAGCAGAGACAAATTCCTTCTCCCTTTGGCCCACCTGGCCCCTGGGACCTCCTGGATGGCTGAGCACCTTCCCCACCGTGGTTATCACACTTGGCTCCTGGCGCCCATCCCTTTGGGAGCAGTTGGATCCTACTGCTCCCAGCCAGTTATAGCTCAACATGAATGCTCCCATCCTTCATTAAATTAAATTCAATTTTCTATATGCTCGGGTTGTATTGGAGGGGAAATAAAAAAAAAGAGAGTGATAAAATGGAGGCTACTGCAATTCCTCTGTCCTCATGTTTGTTGGATTTACTTACTCCAAGATCTTTGGGACAGTGAGGATTATGTGAGTTGCCTTGGAAAAGATGATTCAAGTTGAAATAAACTGCTTGGATGGAATTAATGTTGTCTCTTCCTTAGCATAATTTTGGACTGTTTATGGTGACTGATCTTTTCTTGTCACTATCAACATGAGTGCAATGATTTCAGAACTGTCATAAATCAAAATAAATGAAATTCCACAAAAGATTGTATGCAAATACTGTCCTACAGGGTGATGAGTAGCACCGAAGTCCCACTTGTCAGAAAGGTAAATAAAAGCAATGAGCTTTTAACAGGTACGTTATTTCATTATGTGACAGTTACAGCACAGTGTGAAATCTAAACAGAAATCAGACATGGCACCTGCCAATGTTTGTTGAGCTGTGTGATTTTTTTCAAGCTCATGATTTAAAATCTTAAGAACTGGAATAATACTCCTCCAAGTTATTAAAGTATTTTTTCTCTGAAAATCCACTGAGAAACTAAGATCTGCTTTCGCCAACAGACCGATTGGTTTTGATTGCTCAAATCTTCTATGCTGTGTCTCGGTTTCCTGGGGTGTCAGTTGCTGTATTGTAAAAGCATCAGAAAAGCTTCTCCTGAACATCATGGCACCTCATTCTCCACTGTCATATGGTATCTTACACTGTGCTATTCCCCGATGGCTAAAAAAACCCCCGACAGTTCACTGTTTAGCTCAATTCCCTGCTGGCCAAATCATTGTCATTTTGTGCAGATGGTGTTAATCAGTCTGGTGGGATTCCTGTGACATGGCATGATGTTAAATCAGACCCAAATTTCAGCTGGTACCCACAAGTGTCTGTTCTTTTCCACTCTATAATGGCAGTGAAGGCAACCAGTTTAGATGGACTCACCATTGTAGACCTCTGAAGTTAGATGAGGTAAATCCAACGCTTAATTTTCTTCTACTCTTCTTCTGTCTTTATTCTCTGCTCTCCCAGCACCAATGCCAGGTAATCTTTCAGCTAAGCAGACATCCTTGACCTGAACCTCTTCTGTGGACATAAAAAGAACTTGGTAGGAGCAGCCTTTTAATGGCACCCTGCATAACTTAAAGAGGGAGTAGGGTTTCTTTCTTGTCCATGTTCTGACTTGCAGTATTCTGCATCTTTTGGTTGTTATTGTTACTGTAGTATTGGAATAAGCTGAAATTTAGTCATTCATGATGAAAGTGCTGCTGATACTACCTTTTCAATCATTCATTCTTGTTTAAAAAAAACTCTGTAAAAGTATAATTTAGTTTCTATCATTTCAGCAGGTGAGGTAGAAAGAATGGATGCATAAATGCTAGGTCCTACCTACACTTAGCTAACACTTAAGCTTTTTATTTTCCCCTGAAGATTGTAGAATGTTTTCAAAATAATCAGTTTTCCTAAACTCCCAAACTTCCACTTACAGACCTAGAAAAAGTACAAAATACTCTAGGTGTTATGAGAAAATTGGTCTGTTTTCTATCTAATTTAAATATTGTGATAACGTCTTTTAACTGAATTTTTTGAAAGTGTCTGGCAGTGATGGGTAGCACTGAACTGACTTACTCATTCACTTAGATGATATGACAATGAAGATGACTATATTGGGACTAATAGGGAGGATAGTCACAATATAGCCCTTTGTCCTCATATGCTGGTCGGAGCAGTCGGATCGTGTCAAGACTATTTGTAGCATGTCCTGAAATTTGTGTAAGAAGAAAAAATAACGTATTCCAGAGATTATTAAATCAATTTTTCCTTATATTGAACTGCTAGAGAAAAGTGAATTATAAGTTTCTGATTCAGAAAAAATTAATTCTTCGGAGGACTTTTTGACTAGTAACTGAATTATGGAAGTCTGTAGTGCTGCACCTTGAGGAAAGCAGTATCACTGAGGAAATGGCATGCAACAGGAGGGGCTGCAGTTGGTGAAACAGTCTTCAGCATGTCTGTGGCTCACCTACTTGTGAGTTTGAAAGCTGGGGATCCTTGTGAGTGGCTTTGTAATACAAGCAGTCACTTACCAAAAGAGAAATATATTGCCTACACTAACCATGACTGATATTCTCCTGGATAGGCTATTCTTCACGTCTTGAAACTCTAAAAAATTTTCATATTTTAGTTAGCAAATGACTTGAGGAAGAGCTGACCTAAGGCTATGTTATTTCTAGTAAATAAAGTATACCTAGGACTGCTTTTTGATCCTGATGTGGAACAGCCGACATCTGTACCATGTATGCTCTTGTTCTCCAAAACAGGATTGCCACATACAATTATCCACCTGAACCTTGTCCAGAAATTTTTGACATGGAACAAAAATATGCCCAGGAAAGTATTAGCTTTGTAACTAAAATGAGTTCCTGTTCTTGGCAACGTCTCCAAACATAATTCCATTAATCAAATGTCTGTAACTACAACGTATTGATACAGACAGTGATCACAGATATCGTCTTTCTGAATAGAAGTCTGGTCTTGTCTCTTGTTTTAGAATACCAATATTTCCAAAAGAGGGCTTTTTTGTGTGTGTGTTTGTGCAGATGCTACTATGTGGGGTCCTGGTCAGTGTTGGGGACTCCTGGGAGCTACCAAATTCAATGGATAATAATCCAAGAAGTATTTCTGGTAGGAGAGGCAGTGTAGATTTCCTGAAACAATCTTACTTACCTGCTAGCCTTCTTATGAGAAAGAAACTTATGAGTTCAGATTTGTCCTTGGAAAGTTTATTTGCATCTGCAAAGAATGAAAAGAAAAAAAAAGGAGGTTTAGTTTAATGACCAGTTTGTCGTTATTCCCAGCCCTCTGCAAAAACAAATTAGGATCTGTACTTTTACTGTTTCCCTCCCATGGAGAAGAGAAATATTTAGCTCTATAAATATTTGGTCTGGGCTCAGCCACCTGGAAAAGCTTGTAGGGGAGGAAATATACTCCAAGAGGTCAGATCTTCTCTTGGTATCCTGTTCACCATATTGGACACAGAAATATTGGGACAGATTTCCCAGGGAAGCTCAGGGAATGTTAGTACCAGCTGGTGTGGTATGTGCTCCCACACTATATGACATAGCTCTCTTGTGGAGCCTGCACCTGCCTCTGTGTGCAGCCAGGTTTGTGGGTGGAATTCATCTTACTCCAGTTTAGGTGTCCACATGTTTAGTCTCTGCATCAGAGACAAGTCATCCAAGCTTCCGTTTACAGCCAATGGAGAGTAATAAGCATTTTAGAGTATAATTTATCTGATTTGTTTCAAATACCTATTCCATAAGAGACTAATTTCACTCTAGAAATACTTGCTTTTCGCTATTACAAAGAAAGCCTAGAGTGACTCGTTCATACACTGACATGTATCCTTTATCTGTCGAATGCCATCCTGTTTCATAAGAAATATTTCAAATGCTGCCATCAAGCTTCAACTGTAGTGACCTTGCTGAGTTTTTAAAACTGATTTACTGTCCAGGACTGGATACCAGTTTAATATTTATGCTTGTCTGTATGACAATCTTTTGTGTGCGAATTCAAGGAAAAGCAAGGATGTGATATTACTTTTCTAAGATACCAGCTTTACGGAGACATTAGAGAGTCACATTAATGTATCGCATCAATCCTATGGCCATATGCAAGGGGTATGACCCCTGGTAAAAAGCTGGCACATGAAAAAATGTTTATTTCACTGTAAAGGGTATTCAGGTCTGGTATTCCTGCAGGATGATGTTTCTTTACAGGAGTTGGAACAGAGGCCTTTCTATCTCAAGGCAAATGTACATCCTGAAAAAGCATTTCCCATTCAATGGGTTCAGCTCCTCACTGGTCCCTGTTGCAGAGATGGCTTAAAGTCAGGAGGAAACTATGTTATGTTATTCAGAGCAGAGCTGGCTGAATATATTTGAGTTGCATAATTTACTTAGAGCATTTGCAGTCATATTTGAATGCATTACTCACTGGGTTTCTCCTTCCTCCCATCGATCATCCAGTTCATGAAGTGAATACTTTGGAATTACAAAGTAGACTGCAAGGTTTTGTCAACACATTTCAGAGAATATTTAACGTAAAATCATTGTATGTTATTTACTCAGGTTTAATAAACACACCAGGAAAGAAGGAAAAAATAAAAGCTGATATAAGGCTTTCCTTCTGCTTTGATGCTAAGGATGAAGGGCAACTGATAGAAAGGAAAGAAAAGCCCTGTTTCATTACCTGTACCAAGACACAGTATTCCTCCTGTCATGACAATACGTCAGCATTTAGCCAGGAGACAGAATACATACTAGTGCCATGTATGTATTCTTCTTTCTGTATATTTATTGAGAAAAGGAAGTTTATTGACACTTGACCAACACTGAACATTCTCCCATGTTTAAATGGCTGCTCAGGATTAGCTGTGGCAGAGCTCACACTCCTGGATGAACTTTGATTCATCTTAAAGTTTTGCTTTGGCATGTGTGGTGTTCTGTCCTTAGCACATAAAATATACCTATAGGCTTCATGAAGAGAGAGATGGCCAGATTTTAAAGCCTCTAAGGTTTTATAACGGGCTTTGGCTTAGGTCCTAAAATAAATAAGCATGAGGTAGGAGTAGAGGAGCATCTGTTGTGTGCAGCACAACAGTGGGGTGGGAGGAAGTAGGCGGAGGACAGAGACATCTTCCTGAAAGGCATCACCGCTGTTTTTCCTCTTTTGTGTGCTGCTGGGGGAGCAGTTTAACAAGCAAAACATGCAGGCAAACAGTGCAACAGATGGTGCAACCTACTATTGAGGAAACATTTCAAAGGGTAACAAAATATGGTTGAAACCAGCTTACAGTTTACACACTGAATGCAAAACCGAACATGCTGTTTTCAGCAGGCTGTAGCTGTTTTCATATGTTGATGCCAAGTGCTTTGGGGAGCCGCAGCTCCAAAGTTGTTAGTGCAGCAGCAGGAATCCCTGTAACTGTATAGACTTGACTCAGCTGGGTAGGTAGGGTAGGATTGCACTCCTACCTGCAAATGAGCTTTAGTACAAGCAGAGCGATCGCTCAGGGATACTTCCAAGTGTGGTTTGCTAATGTTTGTTCTCTCTTTCTCTGACTTTCTGTCTGTGTGCCACTAATAACTTCTAAACCCAGGAGAATTTGATAAATATACAGAAATCATAAGGAAGATCTCATAAAAAAAAAAAAAAAAAAGAATCCAGGAGAAGTTGTAGTTTCCCAAGAATTCATGCAATATTTCAGTGAAGAGAAAGGTTAGAGAAAATGTTAAAGGCCTGTGGCTAAGTTATGAAGTCTTTATTCACTCTAAACATTGGGTATGGATAAAGCAGAAGCAAGCACATATCATTAAGCACACATACAGAGCATCAGGGGCAGATAGGAGCAAAATCAGAATGGACAATACAGAATGAACTGTAGCTAGCAAAATAAATTTGAGTTAACAAGAAATCATTCCTTGACCAGATTAGCAGCCATAGAAGGTGTAAGGAAAACTGAAAACATAAGGATGGGATTTTTCCACAGTTCATTATAAAGGTTACTTATGACAAGTGGCAAACTCATTATTAGCAACAGTGGTTAACAGCTCAACCTAGAACAGAAACAGCTCATGTTTGACAGTATTTTGGTTTCCAGTATGTCTGAGTCTTCTGATCCTAATCTCAGTATGGACTGAAGCCGTCTCAGAAGCATTAGCAGTTGTCTCTGAGAACTTGTGGAGGACTTATAAAGTACTGCTGGACTGGAAAGGAGCAATCTTAATGTGTAACTGGATAAAGGGAGAAAAAAAGGAAGTGTAAATTTACAGACCAGTCCACTTCAAATCCTAGAAAAAAATCTAAAACAAACAGTCAGAAGTGACTTGCAAGCAGTTGGAAGATAACAAGGAGGAGGGTAGCAGCAAAGATTAATTTGACAAAGAGAAGATATCTTGCCAGATCAATCTAATTTTCTTTTATGAAAGAATACGAAGTCATGTAGACAAAGAAAAAGCAATAATCATGTATCTTGTATCATGTATCTTGTTTTCACTAAGGCTTTGAATATTGCCTTACATTGCATTCTTGTAAGCAAACTGGAGAGACACAGCAAAAGTAAAATTACTGTTAGAGTGTAGAGTGGCACATAACCAGGTAGAGTTATGAATTTTTCCTTATCCAACTGCAAGAATAGTTCCCTTCACTCTGTTTTGTTAAAAACATAAATTACATAATCAAATCAATACTATGCATTTTAAATCCATAGATGACATCAAGCTTATAGGAACTGTGAGTATGTGAGACGACACGACTAAAATTCAAGATGATCTTAAAAAATTAAAGAAACAGCCTGAAAGAAACCAGGAAACAGGCAGAAATATTCTGCCTTTTCTTAGTAGAATTTTGACCAGAAGTCATTAGTAACAATAAAATTTCAATCTTTAAAATTGACCAGAGTCCGAAAACTATGGAGAAAGAGACAGGTGCAACAGTGAATGGGGATCAGATTAAATTAGAAGAACAAAAATATTGAAAGGCTTAGACAAGGGGAAGGATTAAAATTCTGAAATAATTCAGAAATGTTAGATATAAATAAACACTAGCAAAAATATTAACAGTCTATTTTCAAAAGGAAATGAATACTAAAACCCGTCAAACACAGGTTTAAGTGTCAGCAGTCCTGTTTTAAACCAGAGGAATGGATCAAATGACACTGTCAGGTCTTGCCACATTCCTTCCGTATTTTCTACTGATTTTATAGGTTTTATTTATTTAAATTAAAAATATTCATTCATACTATTGAATTTTGTAGAATGATCTGTAAATCACATGGGAACTGATGGATCTTAGTTTACTGTGATTTCAGTCATCTGATGCTATTTTTAAAAGTGTTTATTTTGACAATTTTCTGATCATTACTGTGCCTATTTTATAATGACAGATTCTCACAGGGCAAAATGTCACTAATTGAATCTAATGAATATGGCTGGAGACTTATGGTAGACTGGAGGCAATAGATAAAACAACAGATACACATCAAGACTTATGTGGATATTAACAGCGTAAATATGTCCATCAACAGAAAATTGCATCATGGCTACAATTTGCATAAGTAAATACCAGGAGCTTCAGAGAATTGATATAGTAACAGCAGGCATGTAGTCTAGGAGAATGTCCTTATGGGTTTATGGAAAACATATACAGCAAGAGAGGCAGAAAACATAGTGAGACAGAAAATGTTTCATAACTTTGAATGCTCAGAAGGATATAGCAGGAACTGTTATATCAGTTTTCTTCTGGATCTCTTGTGGAAAGAGTTGTGTATGACTTGCACATTGATAAAATTGTGATTAAGGGACTGTTATTATTTGATTCTAAGACATATGTTGCTAGAAAAGAGAGTATATACACAGACATACTTTCTGTTGATTATAACGTTTTGGAATGAGAAGAGCTTGTTGTTACCCAATTCTGTTACCAGAGTCCATCAGGGTTTAGACTTCCACTGGGGTAGGAAATAGTTTATATTCGTTAATTTTTAGTTATCCACATCAATATTTCTACTTACAGAATGACTTTTTAGTTTGATGGATGAAGGGATCATTATGAAGGCATCAGGAAGAGATCATGACCAGAAGGAATGATTAAAATCATCGTGTGTTAGGTGCTTTGCCATTTATTCAGTTGAGTTTCCTCTGCTGAGAGAGGAGAAAAGATCTGGATCTGCCGTGGTTTTGACTATAGAGCTAAATGATATGGGCACAAGGACTAAACCCTGCTCTGCATGTCAGCAGTCATGAACTGGTTCAGGTCCACAGAGTTTTATGATAATCCTACAGGGCAGACAGTCTGGGTTTCTGCTATTAATGTGATGTTACATCCCCCTTGGCTGTGGGTCTCCTCTAGACCCCATGTGTGTGTCAGTCTCCTCAGACACTAACAAATGACATTAAGAAGAGCTAAAAATGAACTTTTAATTATTTTTTTCTTTCAACAGAATATTATTGCATAAGGCTTGATGTTGCTCAGGAATACTGGGATCCTAATTAAGGGATTTGTGTTCATATGAGTTTGTTTCTTCTGCTCTGTGTATTTGCCTTTTCCAACCAAAGGAGAAAACAATTAAAGGAAAATGCATTAACGTAAGGTGATTATTCCTCAATTCTAAGAGAAAAAAATACTGAAATTTTTGTGTGTAATGAAGTTTTTTATAAGTACTTCAGAGGGTTGTTTGTTTGTTTTTTGTTTTTAGAAAATTGTCACTCAAGTCCTTGTTATCTTTATTGTGTGCAATATAATATTGCACAGTTTAACTATTCAGTCTTGGGACTGAATAGACAGTGGCTGTTAAAAGGTGGGAGTTTGTCTAGAAAATAAACAAGGCTATGCACCAGGCTATCCCCTAACAAGAATGAACAACTAGACCATGAAATAGCCATAGAAAAAAAAATTGGTAGGAAGTGTAGTACTGCAAAAAACCAATAACTTTAATAAGAATATTATACATGGAGAGCACTTCAGATTTACTAAGTATAATGAAAAGAGATGAGGTAGTGAAGGAGAGAGAGATCTTTCAGAGGAAAACTGTGTTCTTCATAAAGATTGTTTTGCTAATAAACATGGAAATAAAAGAGACCAGTGCAAGTAGTCTGTTATAAAAGGTTATAAGTAAGACCAGGAGAAAGAAATAAGTTTTTTTGAAGCCTAAAATATCAGAATGGACACATAATAAAAATATATATTAATTGCAGTTTAAAAGTATGAGAATGTGTTAAAGCGGGATTAAGGTAGTAAAGATATAGTAAATTGTGCCTTTCATTTAAAAGAATTGCAGTGTTGTTTAGCCAGAACTTTAGCAGGGAAACAAGAAATCCTGTTGAATCGTAAGTCTTCCCAGTCTGCTTCTATCCACCTGCAATCTGTTCTTTTATACTGCAAGTACAATCTCCAGCGAGCATCTTTTGTCTGCATTTCTACAGTGCAAAGGGTGCTTGTTCACCATTACTTTTTTTGCATCAGTAGCTTACAAATAAAATACATATGGTAAAATAATCAAAGGTGGGTAATTCCAATGCTGCAGTACGTCATGCTGAAGGCCTTCCTGAGACAAATGCTTAAATGAATCTTTTATCTTAAAAGGGAAGAGAAACACTTTTAAACTAGAACTGAGTATTTCCTTCAGTGGCATAATGGATTATTCTGAATGCCTGATTCTGATGTAGCCCTACTATGTATAATAAATATGACTCGCTGAGCCTCTTAGGTTCACCTGCAATGCAAGTAATAGTGAACAAAATATCGTGAATGTAACAAGTTCTCAGAATGCCAACTTAGTATTTGCCAGATAGCATCCTAGGAGAACAGTTCACTGAATTTTGATACACTGCAGTCCCATGTGAATCCTTATTCTGGACAGGCCAAATGATAGTATTTGGTCCCTACATACCGCTTACCCATAAATAAAGTTGGGATTTTCACAGTTCCTTAGTGGCTCACGCTCAATACTAAATCGACATAACATGTGCGGAAACCATTTCCCAGGACAAAGCGCATAATGCTCAGACTTGCTATTCTTAAGGTTTTTCCCTTAAATCGAAGCTCAGGTCTGTCATACAGGAGCTGTATTGCACCTGTTAGTTTTAAAGCACTGTGCTGAAGACTGAGGATACAGAGCAGACAACCAAAAGAGTCAAACAGATCCTGCAGCAAGGAACGTATTTTTATATCCATGCTTCAGACAGATTCCAGACATCAGATATCTGTAAGATTAACTCCAGACACTGATGAGCTTCTAAGCCTGTGATTTGTCTGTAGGAAAGATGCTGGAAATTTTTATAAGTGATGGGGATTAAGCAGCATTTCAGAAATGTTTAATATGATAAAGAAGAGACTTGAGTTCAAAAGTGGCCAACTGCTTCAGAGGAACTCAAGTTCTTTGACATCATTTCTGAGTAAAGAGAGGAGGGTAAAACAGAGACATAATTTCTTCAGATTTCAGTAAAAGGGTTGATATTTTAATAGATACAATATCCCAACTCTCTCCTCCTATTTCTTCTGTAAGAAATAATTGATAATAGGATGCTTTAAAAATCTAAAGAGAGAGAGAATTGACATTTTTAGAGGGTTATAAGGAGGTTCACAAGAAAGATTTGGAAGAGTGAGTAGTGGAACATGTGCACAGTCCAATGCTAATCACTTGTCCAGATTTTACATATATATTGTAAGAATTTTCTTAGGGAGGAAGATAATATGTAGCAGTGAAATCAGTGGCACCTCCACTTGCCATCATCTCTGAAGGCTGAAGGACTGAGCCTCCTAGCTGCGATAACAGATAGCCATGGCCCTGCCACCTGTGTGCCATACACTTGTGCCTTCCCTGGCCTTAGCTTCCTGACTGGTAGACGACTGTCCCAACAGCTGAGTTAAAGGAGAGGCTGACAAGTTAATTTTGGCCTGTGCTAGAGAGAAGTCTTAAACCATCTGTAGTTTTGCTTATGCACTGCTCTGACCAGAACGTCACTAAACAATGCAGTACCAAGGCCAGGACAACAAGATCTGGAGAAAGTCAGGATATATTTACTGAGATTTTGTGACACAGTGAGGTTGACTGCCTATGCAAACCCTGAGTAGTGTGGTAACATGATCTCCATCTCAGCACTCCTACCCCCATGTCATGATGGGTAGCAATCTGAGCTATGCAAGACACCAGTTCTGGATATCTCATTCTGAGCTGGAGACAAAAACCTAGCCTAGCTGGCATTCAGCATCAGATTAAGAAACCTGAATTTAAATGTCTCCCTGTGTAGGGATATACACTTGGCTAAATTCTCCAGTTGGTATGGTCAATGGAAATCTTGATTCAGCTGTCTTCAGCTGAAACACACTAAGGGTATCAGCTGTCCTCTGTGTTTTACTCCACAATGACAGATGTCTCCCATGGATCTTGTGTCATAGCTGCCAGGATTGTACAGATGTTTGTAAGCCTCTATGGAGGGTTAAATAGTACTAGGAGCATATGTTTAGGCAGTTGCTTCACATCTCTAGTCAATAAAATCAATGGAGTCTAGAAAGTGATTCATCTATCTGATCAAGTGTAGGTGTCTGTATTGATGGTAGTTGAAGCTTACATGTAGAGTCCAATGCTGTAGACATCTGAAGTCAACTGTCTCTGGACCTGGCATTAAATCTCATCCCTGAAGTTACATGAGATTAAAATCTTCCAAGGAGATGATAATTCAAATATCTTCTCTGTTTTGGCAGTGATCTAGATCAGCAATACCAAGCGTGTAAAGTTTGCTGTACTTGTGCAAAAGGCTTTCGACAAAAGCTCTTTATTGTGTGCAAAAGTAAATATGTGTATGTGATCCACTGATGGTGATGTTTAAGACCTGGTCTGGTTCAAGAGATATAGTTACATTAGGAGCTCTGGCTGGAACAGGTATATTATGCAATAATAACTGCACACTCAAGAGAGTGACAAGATGGTATCTAGAGCGACTGGGAGTTTCTTAATAAGTTCTTACGTTCTTATGAAAGATGCAAAATACTGTTATTATGTAAGATTTAGAAGTAATTACTCTGTTGAATCTTGTATTCAAGATTCATCTTGTATTCAAGATTTCTTGGAAGTACTGTAGTGAAAATTTACCTTCATTTTATAATAAAATACTATAAAGACACATACTAATATTACTTTATGTCAAAAATTCATTATGTTGGAGAACTCTGGTGCTACAGAGGGGTTGCAATGGGAGATCCTGTCCTTTTGCATGTTATATAATTCTGCTGACCCTGTTACTTCACACAAGTGTTTTGGACACATTCAGTGATCCCTTACAGATTTGTTGTGATATATTGAGAACATAAAGAAATTAATCTTTTCTAAAATACTTATGGTCTTGCTGTTTTCATATGTTAGGATAAAAAAAAGAGAATGGAAAGTAGACTGGTGCAATGCTGCAACAGAGTGAGTGACTCAGGAAGAACTGGAGCAGCTGAATATGTGGGAGGCACTGAGGGATGAAACAAGATAACTTAGTATTTAAAGTGAATAAAACAGAAGAGAGATGAAGATAACCAGATTACTGTTGCCTATAGATAACATACTAAAAAAAACATCTACAAATGATCACAAGAGAAATAGAGAAGAAAAAAGAGATACTCATGTGTCAGCTTCCTGGAGGCTCAGGTCTGGAATACCAGTCATCAAGCTATGTCTGACTAGACAATAAAGCACTTCTTGTTAAATCCAGTTCTAAGATCTGCACCCACAGACATTGCTTAAACAACACTTGCATTGAAGATAATCAGCGTGTTGACCAAATAATCATGCAGCCCTGGGCCTTCAGAGGGAATATGCCAAGGCCCAACCTTACCTGGCCTGTTTGCCAAACAGCAGTTCTTCAAAATTGTCCTTAGACAAATCCTGGAATCTGTTTTGTCATTTACTCTCTTCAGTCCAAAAATTCTATCCCAGGTTTGCAAAGACATGCAATGTTCATGCCTATCTGTGTGGTTCACGTGCTGTCATCTCAAGTACCCAATAAATGCCTGAAAATATTAGTGGGAGTGCATATGAAGAGAGTATGAGGAAGGTATTTTGAAGGACTACAAAACATTAGCGTGAACAGAAAAAAAAAAAAGTGTAAAATAGGTCATGTATAAGTTCTGCGTTTGCCCCCATAACAAGATAATGTCATTTCTACCTGACCTCCCACGTCTGTGCTGGTGGGGAGGTGGTTCAGGCTAACACAACAAATAGTTTATACCTCCTCAGGGGAAAATGTGCCCTGAGAGCTTGATCTGAACTAATAATTCCTGAGTTCATAGATTCTTTTAATGATCATTACAAAAGTGCTACTCTTTTCCAAAGTACTATTTTTATAGCCTTAGGAGAGAGCTGTTTTGCTTACAAAACATTCAGTGTACATTCTCTGACAGATTCAAAACAAAACAAGTTTGGAAAAAAATTATTAAAGTGTATCACCATCAGTTTTAAAATCCAATACCTTTTTTTTGGTCTCCAACTCAAGTGCATTTATCCTGCTGAGGGATTACTTTTATTTTTCAGCTGTGACTCACTGAATGTATGACAGCCTTGTTTCAACAAATTTATTGAGGCTGAAGAAGATGTTAAAACCAGACAGGCACCTGGAAATGCCAAAAGTGGGAAAAAGAGCAAATACAATTTATTTCAAGGGGAGACATGGCATAGTCCCTCACTCCCCCGTGTGTAAAAAAATATAATAGTTTTCCTACTCCTCTACTTCCCTGCTTTTAAACTTTTGTATGATCTCAGAGGATACACTTTATATATCAGTCTGGTAATAATATTAATATCCCTGAAATGCATGTTTGAGAAAACTGGCAGGAGATGCCTTTAGCCTTCTGATACACAGATTAAGTTTCCAGAGCTGTACTGCGTAGCTGTAACATTTGCATATGGATAAACTAATTAGTGTGTGTGGGAGTGGTTTGCATCTAATCGGACAGGAAATTTATAGGTTTTAATTTCCTAGCATCAGTATCATTAGCTATTGTGATAAAACTTGTGAAAGAAATACAAGGAGTGGCCTTTGAAACCAAATTAGTGTAGCCTACCCTCTGAATGCTCATGGAGTTTTGGTATGCTGTGCTAACCTGGGTGAATATTTTGCCTGATGATATTAATGTTGGATCCAGATATGCAACAGATGAATTCTGTGATGGCCCAAAGTTCTCATACAACAAGCCCTTAAGTATGTGAATAATCCAATCTTCCTACAATAATGTATTTAAGTACATATTCAACTCTTGCTTTCAGTGGGATTTAGCCACATGCTTAAAGTTAAGCACATACTTATACACTTTGCTGAACCAGAGATGCATTATTTGAATTAGTCAAATCTCTTCATTCATGGGAACTAAGGATGCTCACTATCTTAACATTGGATCTCTTAGTAAAACATCTGTACTTTACCTCTGTATGCATATGCATGCATTACAACCTCCTACTTGTACAGCTACTAGAAATAGGCATACAGTGAGGTGTGATATTTGGCCAAGGCAACAAAACTCCTTAATGTAGTTGTAGTTATATTGACAGAAACATCCTTTCCCCCCTTCCCCCAAGTAGCTTATTTCACTAGCAAAAGGTGAAATAAAGCAGCCAGCATTTGGATTTGCCAGTATAGCTTAGTACATGTTAGAAGGGTTCTGTGGCCATCATGTGCCAAGTCCTTTATGATCAATAAAGTTCTTTAAAATGGCGAATTATCTTCCATAGTTTCAGGCTTTTAAATAATTGGGGGGATAATGGAGCAGCTAACTAAGGGAGAGGAGAATATTCTAGGTTATTAGATGAATACTCAATGTTCTTTAAAATTGTGACACTGGTCCTGTGTGCAGAAATAATTCTGGATTAATTATGATTGTTCTAAAGAGATCTGGAAAGCTATTTGTTATAAATAAGTGGTCAAGAAAAATTAGGGATGGTTTTGAATTTTGATGGTTTTCCCCCCTGAAGGGGGAAGATTACATCAGTTATATGTTTACTGTCTAATATATGTGATAGGTGGGTGAAGAATTACTGTTATCTCTTTATACTTAACGAAGGAGCAAACCTGAAAGTCATTACTGAGTTCTATAGAAAAACCTAATTTGAATAATAACTGGAGAATCAACTCACTGAGCTTGATGCATTCAGAAGTTAAGCACCTGCCCCTAACTGATTATCTACAATTCCCCTAAGTCAGTAGTGGGTGCAATAAGAGAACCTCTCCTGAAAATAAGTCATCCTGTGGCAGACAGCTCTTGAGAGGTGGGATGAATATGAAAATGTCAGTCTGTCCTGCTTGAACACAGAGGAAGTAGAAGTGCTAGCTTTAACGTGAAGCCTAGCTTTTAGAAATATATATGCCCATCACGTTCATTTTATAGTGTATGTAAGAGTCTTTGAGATTTGAGTGTTCAAATTCCCCTACTGGGTCAAAATCTCAGCAGCTGAGCAGGGAGAGGAGCAGAAACCAGAGCTTTCTAAGGTGCTTCTCAGTCTTGCAAGATGTATCTGGAATCAGTCTCCGGACTGTCCTGTGGGATGCACCTGCCACGTACTACTGACACAGCCAATAGCCCCAGAATAATGGAAAGGAAGATGTTTCAGCTGGTTTTGGATCTGACTAAAGATACATTCTAGAAATTGCCTTCAGGGCAAAGAGATTTCTAGAAATAAGGTGTTTACTCTAGATACATTTTGCATTGGAGGCATTCTTCTGAATATATGAAAATATTTATTAATAAGCCTGATGAATGCTTTAAGTCCGCTAGATTCTACTGACATAGCCAGGAGCACTGTGCATCAGTGCCATAACATAAATTCATTGAAAAGTCATGTGACATGGACAAAAATTAGGATCAGAAACTTTCAATTTATTACTCTTTTTATTGGTTTTGTAAGCAAGAATTCTTCATTACATATTCTTCCTCTATTGGTATCACATAGAAATTTAAAAAGGATCTGAAGACAAAAGAAAGGAGCCCTAGATTGGACTATACTATATACAGGAAATAAAGCTGTGTTCCTAAAACACCTCTATTCTTGTTGCAGCATCAAATTTACTTCCTGTGAAAATCTCCCTGTTTTTGAAATCACTGCATCCTGTGATGCCATATTAATTAATGCTGCATCAAAGATGAACCAGAATAGAAAGGAAGAAATTTGGGGCTATCTCGCATCCTTTGAAAGATGATATTCTGGAAATAGCCTTCACAGGAAAAGGATTTATAGAGATAAGTGGTTATTCTGTATATATGCTTTGCACTGGAGGCATATTTTCCAGGAACCTTGCCTAGTTATACTAAATATTTATTAATAGGCTTAATAAATTCTTTTTCTCAGTTAGGCTTTATTTCCTTGTTGCTGTATCAAAGCCTCCAGCAGGAAAAGCTCAGAACTCAGCCAACTGCTGAGCACCTTTCTTTCCAGCTCAGGTCAGAGCCCTGATTCTTGTTGCATCAATGAAGACTTCACGGAGGAGAGGTTGACAGTGACTTTGATAGAGTTGTTTGAAATTCCCTCTAGTGTCAGTGGAAGAAGAATGAGGCCTTGGTGTTACATCTGTACCCCGAGGAAGGGTGATCTCCAGATGTCTGTGCAGATGGTACATTACACCTGCCACGAGCATCCCGTCCACAGGGCTGCCTTATGGGCTTTCTGCGGGGTGCTGGCATACAGCCTGTCTGGGTGTGCTGCAGCACGTGATTTCATTTGAACAGGCTAAAACCATGGAGATAAACCCTTTCAGGAGTGTGAGCTTTGACAGTACCTTGAATGGGTGCTCAGTTTTTCATCTGTGCAGCCTTCACTCTAGTTATGAAGATGTCCTTGATACTGTCCTTGGGTGCAAGTGCAGATATCTCTAGAGGATTTGTCTCAGCTCAGCACGTAGAGGGATGATACATCAGTTTATAGTTTGGCCTATTTTTCCTAGTCAAAAGTAATGTGATACAAGTCTCTCTAAGTTGTTGCTCTTAGCAGTCATGCTTTTTTATAATAATTTGGAAATGCATGCTCCCATAATGACTTGTATGCTAATGGTGATTTTTCCCATTAATGATCCGGATTTGGATATGGTTAGGATAAGAGAATTTTAGAACAATGTCAATGCAGTGTATTCAAAAGCTTTACTCAAGAAAGGCAAAAAAAAATGTTTAATGGATACAGTCATTCTGTTTAAAAACAAGTGTTTTCAGAAGCCTTTCTTTGCTGTGCTTTTTGTTGTGTTTCTTTTTTTTTCAGAGAGGTACTTTTTCATCATAGTTAAGAGAATGGTAAAACAATGATCATAATTTGTTTTCTGGCAATCAAAAGTTAGTTGTAACAATATGATTCAGACAGCTACATCATATTCAAATGTCATTTAGGCAATACTATTAAGTCAGTTTTTATAATAGTTCAAGGGAGTAGATTATCATGGAGTAATTCAGTAACTAAGAAAAGGGCTCTTAACTTTTGTAAGAGCAAATCTCCAATAATGATCTCCAGAACACGAGGCAAACAACAAAAAGACAGAGCAATCATCATAACCTGCTTTAGCAGGAGGGTTGGTCTAGATGATCTCCAGAAGTCCCTTCCAACCCCTGCCATTCTGTGATTCTGTGACTGTATGATCATACAGCATGGAATATTTCCTGGGCTGCTTCGTGGACCTTTCAAATTACAACACAAGTATTTATATTTGAGGAAATAGCTCATACTGAGTCAGATCTATAGCTGAAATTAATAGAAATCTTCTCCTTGTAAATCTTTAAAGAGTGGTGCATCTGGTCTATGTTGAACAGTGTTGCATATTTTAACAGAGACTTGGAAGTCAGGACTTCTTAATTCTGGTTCTGCTTAGTCTTCTGACTCCTTAGATAGTACTCATTATGTCATGCATAATTTTCTGATCTGTAAGACTTGGTTAGAACTGGGAGTTCAAGGGCATGAGCAGCTTTCAGAGTCCCACAATACATTCCACCTTGATTTATCATGGTGACTTAAGGTTCTTGAGTGAGTAATTCTCTGTATGCCCAGGATAAGCACCGTTTTCCATTTGCACTACTAAAAAGGGCCAGGTTGTATTGCTTAAATACAGGCAGCAGTGCCATTTGTGAGACTGTGAGATATCCCAGACTGAGAAAGACTTTGTCCTTATGGAACAACTGGTAGAGACCAGGCAAGATTCCTTGGGGTATGTTAAACAACATGAAATGCTTATGTTAGGGAAGCTGAATCGAGTCCTGAATAACTGACTGAATCAGATTAGTATCTCCTAAATTTGGTTGGCTGAACTTTAGTCTGAATTAGCTGTCCAAATTCCTAAAGCAGAGAGAAATACCTTTACACTATGATTCAGACCATGTATTTTAGGTCTGTTACAGGACAAGATGAATCTCCCTCTGGAGTAGACTCTGCCTTTAGAAGTGCATTGACAGTCAGCATTGTTTTGCTATCTGCACAACTAGGGCTGAACTCATTTGCCCAGTCATCTACTGACACTTGAGAGGCCTTCTTTGCCTTCAACTATCTGTCTAGTAGGGCACAGATCTCTTCTAGCTCTTGTGACAGTTCTACCAGCCCCATGCAGTAGTCTTTGATACACTAGGATCCTTCATATGTTACTAGATGACTATGCACAGACAACTAACTGTATCTGCCTCCTGATGTTTGAGGAGATATACCCCAATTCTGCTTTCTGATTTGAAGGGCTTACTATAGAAAGCCTCATTCCAGAGCATTAGCACTGGATATCAAGGGAGGAAAAACAGATATTCAGCAGATTTGAAAGTCATAGTATTTTGTTTAGGTTTAAGTGCTTAAATCTCTGCTTGTCGGGTGACAAGTGAGAGAATTGTTTATGTTGATAACCATGAAAATGTGTACAAATTGTATAATTTAACATTCCCAGAGTAATTCCAGGGTTCCTCTGGAATTGTTTTCTATGCCAAGAAATATTTTAACAGGGTGTTTTGACACTCTAATTTGTCATCACTAGTACTGGTAGCAGAAACTAATTAATTAATTGGGATAATTAAAGGTGCACTTGGGCTATAAATGAACATTTTCATGAATGTAGGAGTATATTATTGATGTGAGGGAGTAAATTTTCTCCTGGACATCTGGGGTGAAGAGACCAGAACAAACAGCAGGAAAGAGAGTATGGCAGCATTAACATTCCTTTTACAAGTTCAGTGAGATTTCTCTGTGAAAGCATCAGTGACAGTTATGAGCTGGGTTTCAGAACTGCTCTTTGGATTTGTTTGTTTGTTTTCAGTTGAAAAATCTACTGAAGATAGGTCTCTCTTTGTTGTGCATTCCCATCTATTCTTAGTTAAGCATTTTAACAGGACTGGTAATTAGCAGAGCTGGGTGACATGCCAGTCTTCAGCTTCACGGATTAACCTTGCAGACTTTTTCTGTTGAACTTTGCTCTCCCTGCCCTGACTTGCTCTAACCATATGTTTTATGATGAGCAGTAATAGCAATGGAACCCTGACATACAATTACTGCAGATGGCTTGAGAATTTACAGATGTCCCTGTCCACTCCAGCTCTGTGCCAGGGATTTCTCTTTGAACACATGCTACTGCTTTAGTTACTATACATAAACCCATCATTTTAGTTTGAACTTCCAGTGAAAGACTGGAAGAAAGTAAATGTCACTTGTATCTTCATGAAAGGCGAAAAAGATGATTCAGGAAATTACAGGTTAGTCAACCTCACCTAGATTCCTGGGTAGGTGATGGAGTAAATAATCCTGGAAATTAGGATAGAATAGAATAGAATAGAATAGAATAGAATAGAATAGAATAGAATAGAATAGAATAGAATATTTCAGTTGGAAGGGATTCTCAGGAAGCTGTAGAGGTTTCCAAATGCATGGAGGACAAGAAGCTTATTGGGAGTAGTCAGCATGCATTTATGAAGAGGAAATAATTCCTGAGCAATCTGACAGCCTTCTGTGATGACTAGCTAGGTAGATAAGGGGAGAACAGGTGATATTCTTTATCTTGACTTTAGCAAGGTTTTCAACACTTTTCTCCCACAATGTCCTCATTGACAAACTAATGAAGAACAGACTAAATAAGTAAGCAGTGAGCTGGACTGAGAAATGGTTCATCTGCTGAGCTTAAAGTGTTATGATCAGTGGCAAAAAGACCACCTGAATGCCAGTCACTAATTGTGTATCCCAGGGCTAGATACCGGTGCCGATACTGTTTAATGTCTTCATTACCGACCTCGATGATGGCACACCATGCACTCTCAGCAGGCTTGCAAATGATGCAAAACTGGGAGGAGTGGATGATACACCAGATGGTTGCACTACGTTTCAAAGGACCTAGACAAACTGAAGAATTTGTCTAAAAAGAATGTCATGAAATTCAACAATGGAAAATGCCAAGTTTGGCACCAGGGGAGGAATGACCCCAGGCACTAATAGGCTGGCATTGATTAATTGGAAAGCAGCTTTACTGAGGAGGACCTGGGCATCCTCATGAACAAGTTCACAATGAACTAAAAATGTGCCCTCATGACTAAGAAGCTCCACAGCCTCCTGGGCTGCATTAGGCAGCGTGTTGGATGAATGTCATGTGAGATGATAAATACTTCAGATTATCCATGAAAGCCCTCAAATTCACTTTGATTAAACAGTGACAGATATTATAACCAATTCAATATATTTTATGATTTCATCATTTTATGTATTTCCACCAATCAGCTGAGTTCCAAGGTCAGTGTGCAGCTTTGAGGACAAAGGTGTTTATAAGAACCCAAGATAATCAGGTTCCCCTAGTCACACAATTTTTTCAGTGATGCAAATTATTATTAGCAACAACTTTGCTCTGAATTATTGTACATGAGAAAATTAAGGTCCTATTATGAAATGTAATACGTGTATTCATGTCATCTAGGTATTGAATTGCATATATCTTTCACTACTTTAAAAAAATTGTATAAATAGCATTTTTTCAATTGTTAGTTTAAAGAGAACCTCTTAATGAGATCTGACTTACTATCACAAGTATTTTCCTCTGTCTCTTGTGCTAAATTTCTGTACATATGGTATGTAGTTTGCTTAAGTAACAAATGTTAAGCAAATATCATAGAACATTCTCATTCACTGAGTTTTTATTCAGGAATTTTCCCATCAGAAATCTTAAGCTTAACATTTGAAGGAACAGAAATATTACATGCAACCCATAAAACCGTTTTAATTCCTAATAGTCAACAACAACACGAATAATTACCTGAAAACTTGAGTTTCTGATGGAATCTGCATAAGATGCCAAGGATAGGACCCAGTTTGAAATGACTCAGCATACACAACTGCTTAAATGAAACAGTCAATATGTGAGCTAGAATTCTACACACCAACTATAGCCAATGGAGAGCTAGGGCTCAGATCACTTACCCACAAGTAGGTCTCTTGAGCCATTCAAAACTTACTGTAAATTAGTGGTTTAATGATGCAACTTAAGACATATTGGGCATTATGTTCTTTCCTAAACAGAATGGATATTAAACCTAAGGTTAATTTTTTTGCTCATGTAACTGTTAAAAGTGTGAATGCTTCAATGTTTTTATGAGTGGTATGTGCGAGGATTTCAGGACAGCTGGTGGAATGAACTAGTTTTTGTTTCTATCAATAAAGATTATTGTATGCGTAAAAAGGGAAAAAGCATCGCAGTAACTTTTACATAAATGCTTTCTTTTCCCTGTTGAACACAGCTTTCAGATTGGAAAAAAAAGAGTAACTAAACAAAATTCGAAAATCATAGACGTTAGATGCTTTTTTCTTTTTTTTAGTACATCCAAACGGGCAGAAGTCTGATGTTGAAGGAAAGTTGTTCAAAGAAAAGCACCTGCACAAATTATATGCTGAATTGGTAAAGATAGCTGTGATACTACTAATTTTCAGGGTGTGACTCTGCTGCCAAAACAGAGGTGTGAGTCATTATGAAAAATTCAGGAAGCTCCATAAATACCACTCACAGCATGAAGGTGCTGTTGACAGAAGAGGAATTGGAATGAAAGCCATGCAAAGTGCACTGTGGATACCCCAGAGGCTTCACAGAAAACTGAAACCGTATGTTTGCTGCTGAGATGACTGGGAAAAATGAGTGGTTTCAAGCTGCATGGGGGTGTTTGATAAACTGATTAAACTCTGAGAATTTAGGGGCACTGGGGAGACTTCTAAATAAGCTAAATGCTCTGAAAATGAAGGATGCTTGCATCTCCGCCCAGGACTCCGCTGTCACATAGTCCTGTAGGTTTGCAGCTGCCTTTACAGGTGCTGAATACAGTTCCCCAAGACAGATTCATTTGCATCCTTGAAATAAAAGCTTAAGAGCACTGAGACATTGGCTTTTAAACACTTTGGTAGTTGATAGAAAGTGCAAGTTTCTTCTGCCTTATAACATTTTTGCTGTCATCTCCACTAATGAAAGCAATCTACAGTTTTTGGGAATCTTTCCCAAAGAAGAGGTCTTACTATGACTTTACAGTGTGATAATTTTCTAATCTGATGTTTTAAACCTGGGATATGTTTTGTGAGCCACAGTCAGTTGAAAAGCAGGATGACTTCTGCACTTAATCTTGACAAATCAACATCAACTGCAAAGTAGATATTACATATTTTAAGTAAGGATATTCTAGAGGGTTTTTTTAGCTGAGGTGTATTTTAGATGACACTTTGGACAAGCAGCTGTCGGTCTGGAAACTGGCTCATGGGTACCACTGCAATGGATCTAGATGGTTGGTGTAGTACAACCTGAACGCAATAATGATGTGTAGCAGGGGTAAAATCTATGCTAAGAACAGGATTGAGGTAAATAATGGTGGATAATGGTAGATTAGCTGAAAGAGCATGGATTAGCAGATACAACAGTGATGAATGGAATTAAAATGGTTGTAAACTAATTTACATAGCACAGCTGCTGAACATAACACCTGTTCAAAGTGGCTGTAAGACACTAATAGATGTAGTAAGTGCAGAACTTTTGTCTGGTGAATTTTCTGTATACTCTGAACAAGTGCAGACAGGATGTGAAGTAAATTGTGATTCCTGTGCATAGATATGAATGTTTACTTTGATTATGAACAGTACAAAAATAATGAATATTTCTTGTAGTGTCAATGAATGTTTCTATGCAGTTCCATGAAAAAAGAACACAGACCTACTGTAAAACTTTAGATAATAGTGATAGTTTAGTTTTTGTCAGGAAAAACAAGAGTAGAGGCAGATACTTGGCTCTTTAACAGGACATTTTAGAGAGGAAGCCTATGTATTATCCAGTGAGGCTACTTCTTCATAACTGAATCCAACAATGTTCCTCAATATGGTGTACACCCTGAGCTGATCTGACTACCATAATAGTGATACAGGAATTTCCTTTTCTGCTTCTCTTCTCCTCTTTGCTGCCTTGATTTGTATAAAAAGAAAATTCAGGAAGGCAGGTCAGGTCTGATAGGAATAATATGCTGCAACAGAACTAGAAGTTTAGAACATTCCCTGGCATATGAGTCTAGACATGATCTGAACTGCCCTCTGGAAGAGCTTCTCTCTCTCTATTTACTAGAGAGAAAGCCTGGCTGCCCAACTTAGCTATCAGAAGGTGGATACACAAAGTTAGGCTGTGTGACTACCTCCACAAACTCACAGTTTTGCTCTGAGTTGTACAGTCCCAAGGAAGATGATGGAACTACAGTGCTATAATGAAAGGAGAGGAGACATAAATATCTTACAGGTAGACTGTAAGAATGCATAAGGGTTTTTTGAGCTCAAGTTGGATATACTATCCTGTTAACAAAAGCCGAAGTGTAAATATTAAATAATAATTAAAAAAAAAATTCTGCTGTTAACAGAGCAAATTCACCCTGCAAGTTGGAAAAATAAATACAATTTTTTTGTAACATCATTTTCCAACCTTTACTGCTAAGAGCAAAATTACACTTTATTGGTGCTCTTCAGGTCAGCTTCGTATGATTTTAGTTTCTTCACTGGGATGGTCAAAAGTTTTATTGGTGGAGCTGCTATGGCCAAGCTGAGTATTGGCACACTACTTGACAGCCCTGCTAAGAAATTTTGTTAGTCTACATTATCAAGACAAAGTGTGTCAGTAGGTGTTATGTTGATATGCAGATGGCTTTCCCAAACAAATATATGAAGTTTACAAGCAGTTCTCCACCCTTCTATATCTCTCCTTTATTTAAAAAATTATTCTCTCTGCTAAAATTTTAGCAGGAGTCTTCTTCATATTACCTTTGCCCATAGGTTTCCAGCCACCACTTTGAAGAGATGAAGGAAGTATACTTACATCACCTGACCCTGTTCTAGTACCAAGGCTGAGATGGTGTGGAAACAGATTTTTGTGTTCAAATTTTTTTGACTTTTTTGCAATTTCTCTAACTCTGATTTTGACATTTCCTACATCTAAATGTCAGAAGGGATCATTACAATATTTAGTCTGATCTTGCAGCTTTTTGCCAACTTCAACCTATTTATGAAACTAGTTAGAGTTTCTCTACCTTTTTATGTTAAGGTCTTAACTCTGCAACAAAGACTTAAGAGCATTTAGGCAATCACATCAACCAGTGTTAGCACCAGCCATTTGCTGCCAAAGATAGCAAATGCATGTTCATTCATGTATGCTTTCTTTGACAAACTTAAGGATCCGTCTATGGTTCTTAAAGCTCTCCACTGAAATTGAGGATGGATACTGTCTACAGCGGAAAAAATGTAGATTAATGGAATTTTCCATTTTTAAATGATACTGTCCTTCCTGAATCTTCTATCTTCATGCTAACTATGTGTCATTCAGACAGCTGCTCACATTGAAAAGACAATGAGTTTTTGCCTGGATCTTTGTATATCATTAAGTAAAAACAGTAGTATGAAGTGTAGACATGATTAAATTACTGTAACTTTAAGAGCAAATGTGAATAATTTTAAAACTGTGCTAGTGCTTATGACACTCCTCTTGGTCTTGGCAAACACAAGATAATACAGTTTTCAGGGAAAGAGCACCATGTCACATTTGTTGTGGCTGAAGAGCTTGCATGGAGGCAGTCAGTGCAGCTGAGAAGAATTGTTGCAAGTTAAGAAGCTGTAAGTGCACAGTTTGCAGAGAAGAAGTGAATGGATAAGAATGGGTCAGCATAGTTTGAAATTACCCTACAAATCTCCAAGATAAGTTACTTCTGAGAGGGGAACATCATGAAAGGTGCATGAGATAATGATGAAGGAACTTAGGTAGTGTGTTTTTCCCTCAATGCCAATAGGTGAGCATCATAATCTCCTTTGCCTGCATGATTGCAGGCTGTTCAAGAGCACTTGTTTCTGGAGATCTGAAGATCTCATTGTCTTCAAACTCCTATTTGTCTTCTGCTTCCTCGCTAGTTTTAATAAACCTGTTCTCTGAAGTTCAAGAGACTGCTTTTTAGCCTGTTGCCCACACTTCTATTCACCACTGATGGAAGGGCTGTAACCTTGCTGCCCGCAGCTGTGCTAACATATCCTTGATCAGTCATCTTCTCACTGGATCAGCTGAAAGCTTCTGACACATCTTGGCTTTTAATTAAATTAAAATGGGAGGAAAAAATTCCCCTTTTATGTGTGTGCTCCGAAAGGAACAATATCTTGCAAGTGAAGCGCACAAAATGATCCTGTCTATTTACAAGTGTACGAATTAGATGAAAATAGGAAAAAGGAAACTTTGTTCTGATCAGAACGACAGTTTGATGTGAAACAAAAAGGGTGGCTTTCTAAAACATTTCAAAAGGTGTTTTTTTCTAAAGATATGTTTGTAATAAAAATTCCCAGCCTACTTTCAGGGCTTTGTACAAGCCAAGTAAGAAAAATTGAAGTAGTTGTAGGACCCAAATCAGAATATTGGATCCAGACAGTAATGAAAGTTGAACATATTTTGCAGTTTTCTGTATAAAATGATAATAAAAAAAAGTCATGGACATCAACATAGCTTCTTTAAAGATAGGACTCTGGTGCACACTCAGTCACATTTCTCCAAAGGGAGGACTGGTTTTCTTTCTCTGACAGTCACCCATGGACATAAAAATCAGACTTGAATGAGCCACACAAAAGTGTTTTCACAGTTTTTTCCTGACTTTACACACTGAGTTCTCAGTGTCTGATAAAGCATTCACAGGGGCATGCAGTGGCTATTGACGTTGGATTCATAATTAGGGGAATGGTTTTTTTGCACACTATAGGCCCAGCAGTGAAGATACAGGTTAGAATTGCACCTTGAGAAATAAATATCCCCTGACTACTTTTCCTGTGCCTCATTTATAGCAAAGCTACCTAGTATCATATCAGATTTGTTGTTTGCCCAGTGTTTTCTTATCGATGTTACAGCCCAAATAAGCCTCACATAAACAACAGCATCCACCATGTTATTGGTTATTAAAACCAATCTGGGTATATTTCAATTTAATTACATTGTATGACAGTGAATATGACTCCTGCCTCTGAACAAATGAAAAAATGATGTGATGCCGTATTCTGCTGCATGATAGAACACAGTTTGACACAGCCAGACATAAAATCTTAATTCAGTATCTGCAATTGATTAGCATCAGCACTGCTCCTTGCGGATCATTCAACAGCCAAGACTGGGGTGGAAAGCTGAAAGTTGTCACATAGAGCAGGAAGAAGTAACAATCTGATAATAGCTAAACTCATATAGTTAAACAATTGGCCCAGATATTTCCTTCTCTTTCTCAGTGATACAGTGAAAAATGAGATCAATGATGAAAGTTACGTGGCACATCATCGCCAACAGGAGTAGAGTATCACTCTGGCACCAAGTCTGTAGCCTGACAATGCTCACAAGTGCCTACTGAAAGCTATTGCTATCTGACATATGTTGCTATAAGTGCTAATTGAATCTCAGGGCTGTGTTGTATTATTAAAACAAGAGTCCTTAGTAGCTACTAAACAGAGCTGCCTCCCTGCAGGAGCAGAGCTATCAGCTGTCTGGATTTCCCTGATATGTCTTCCTTTTCTGTCCTTGGAGCACCATCTAAGCAGATTTCTCCCCATGTCTGGGGTTTGGGAATTTCCAGCAGAAGCTTTGCAAGAAGTAGGTTTGGCACACAGCAGCGGGCAATGCCAGGGTAGCAGTGAGCATGAGCAGGCAATGGGAGAAGGGAGGAGGAGGAGATGCACATACAGTGCTAGATCTGAAGTGCTGGCAGCTGCTCTGCTTGGCCTGGGTCCACAAAGCCGCAGATGTGAGCATGGCTGGGGCTGGAGGGCAGAGAAGCTCAGGGCAGAGAATGTGGGGCTCGGCATAGGAAGGGATTTAGATCAGAGTTGTGGGAGTAGGGGAGTGGAGGGGTGTTATGTTACTGAGGCGGATGTAGGGTTTATGTTACTGAGGGCTGGACAGAGGTGATATTGGGATTGGTGGTGGAGTTGTTGGGACAAATGAGGACAGGGGTACTGGGGCTTTGGGTTGGATCTGGAAAATATGGGAAGCTCTGGGGAAGGAAGCATGGAACTTGGGCATTTTGGGACAAGACAGATTTGATGTGGGGCTGTGGGTAGGCCTGATGCTCCATAGGTGAACAAGGGTGTGATGTGGTGGCATTTGTTTGGACATGATTCATCAGTTCCTGTTCAGGAGAGAGCACTGGACAACAATACACTGCTCCTGCTATCTACTTCTTTAGGTCCTCTTCTCTATTTTTCACTTATTTGGAAATGTAGTTGCATTAATCAGAATGCATTGTAAGATCTGACTCTACTTCAGGAAGAAGGCTTCACTGTGTATGGGGCAAATGGGAGAGGAAAAGAAGATGGAGACTCCTTTTTTACAAGGAGTCACATGGAAAAGACAAAGGGTAATGGGTACAAGTTACTCCTGGGGAGATTCCAATTGGACACAAGAGGACAAACTTTTGCAGAGAACAATCAGCCATTGGAATAATCTCCCCATGGAAGTGGTGGATTCCTCAAAGCTGGAGACTTTTAAGATTTGTCTGGACAGGGGGCTGGACCATCTTGTCTAGAGTGTGCTTTTGCCAAGAAAGGTTGGATCAGATGATCTTTGAGATCGCTTCCAACAATTCTATGAAAAAGGACTACAGACAACGAAATGCCCCCCCACCCCCAACCTCTCTTCAGTGATTAGCATTCATACTACTAGCTTTTAACCATGCTCATAGTCCTAGTGCAAGGACTGCAAAGCCAGTGTGAAGTAGATGTCTTTTGCACAACTGCATAAGGGTGCATATAACCTATCCTAAATGAGCATGATGTATGCATAGCAACTTCCATGCTCTGCTACTTACCACATTGTTTATCCCCACTGAACACAGAGGGAGTCTTTAGCACCCTATGTTCTTATCCTAGATGCTTAAATTTAGATGGGATTAGTGCTCCTGATGTCTACCTCTTTCTGCATATAATTGCCAAGAAGAGTATGGAGCATCCAGCACTGGCTAAATGTTGTCCACATCTACAGCATCTTTCGCACACAAAGTCAAACTCAGTCCATGTGCTTACCCAATGCTGGTGTACCTAATGCTCATACTCTAGTGTTGGAAATATGGAACCCAACTTCTCTGCTAGTAAAGTAGGAAGAAAACTTCCTGTCCTTTATGGGCAACTGGTGAAAGTGTCAAAGGATACTGGCTAGTTCATCCCCACTTGCCTTGTGCTAAACTCACAACAAATTTATGAAGTTTCTCCTCTTTTTCCAGCTGCATTATTCCTGGCCATTTAAAAATCAATAGTTACCTTCCCTCCTCTGCACCTCAATTATGAGAATGCTACATATATTGCAATACAAATGGAGATTTTTTTTTCAGGTATATTACAGCATTTTGTCCTTTCATTCTTCTAATTGCTTTCTTGTCTGAGTTAATATGTTCAGAGTATGTTTTCAAGCTTTTATTAGAAACTTAAAAGAAAGAGAAAGACAGTGGGATTCTTTGCATTCATGTGATTCCTGAAGGACTCTTCCTGGCATTGATCATTATAGAAATATGATGTTTGATTATTTGCACAGATTTCATAGGACTCACTAGAATAAGTTGAGCTGAGTGACACAAAGGGCAAATCTGGAAAAGTCTGGAGGAATTCACTGTAGCAGATTCATTTTGCACTCATGCTTTGTCTTCAAAACTTGGTGGTTTTCAGTGAGAACTTGAGTGTTTTCATGTAGCAGCAAAGCATTATAATGGCAGGCCAGACATAGCAAGGCTGAAACTTATAGTTCTGTAGAGATATCAATTCTTTTCTTTCTTTTGTAATTTAGGTTTCCCTCAAGTATGCTGACCCTGTGTCTAACAGCATTCTCAAATCTGAAAAGTAACTGAAATATAAATGTAGCTGTTACTTATGAGGTCTACACATAAGTCCCAGCTTTTAGTTTTCGGTATTTGCTAACCAGGTCATATTTGCCATGACTTCGATAATAGTGTCTTTGAAATCTTGCCTTGACCCCAATAAAAGTTGCTTGAATCTGAACCGCTTTGAACTCTATATTTCTGTCTCATTTCACTCACATTTTGATACTTTCTTTGGCAGGAAATATCAGACTGGCTGAATAGGAAATCTGTATTATTATTATTATTATTATTATTATTATTATTATTATTATTATTATTTCATTTTTATGAAGCAGTCTGTAAGATTGTGGTACCTCCTTAAAGTCAAAGAGCTTGACAGGAAGACAAATGCCAGAGACAGGATGAAAGAATTGTGGTGAATGCCATTGTACAAATATGTACAATAATTTTCTCATTACCCTAATTCTCTGCAACCAGAAAACAGTCCTCTTCTTAAGAAAGTTACATGGCAATAATGAGGAAAAAAAGTCTATGTTCCTTTGCCCTCCACTCTGCAAAAGAATTGAGAAAGATTAGATTGAAAGAAAAAAGCGCTTACTTTTCTTCTGTCTTTATGTTGTGATCAATATATATATATGTATGCACTAACATACAGAGAAGTCCTGATTTCCTGGCTGATATCCTTCTTAGGTTTGAAAAATTAGCCTCCAAAAATGTTTAGCTACAGCAAGGGTAAAATAATCACCACATGAACAGAGTAGCCCATGGGAAGAAAGACTGAAACAATAGCCTGCATATGATAGCTTTGAACAACTACACACAAAACCATTCACTGCCCTGGAGAAAACTCATGCTAGACTGGAACCAAGTGTGAAAAAATGAGGTTACAGTCAATTCACATTCGTTTAACATGTTGAACCCTATGATGAATTTTTTTTCTGTTCTCCTCAGCATATTTAGGGTGTCTCTATAGTATCCATTGTATTGCCTCCATGGTGTGAATTCATGGCAGGCCAAGATTTGTGCCTGTACCATGTACCTGAGGGCCTAAAGGCTCTCAGGGGCAGCCAAAAATGTGTAGCAAATATGATGTCAGACACTTTGGACTAAATGAGCATTTATTAGGTGGTCATGTGGACATGTGCATGTGGGGTGCTGCTCAGTCTCCTTGCATTTGTACTGTAGCATCCTCCACAGAAGCATTCATGAGAGGGCTAAGGGCTTCCAGGTGTTCTTGGTTGTTTTTCATTGTGGCACAGATTTCAAGCATTCAGGAATATTTCTAGACAGAAGTTACCACTCTCAAAATGCATATTGCACAAACTGACAAAAGTGAAAGTTTCAATCCATGTAAATTCTATGCCTTTTTAATGTGTTGAAGGTGTGCTGCGGCCAACAAGACTACAGAGAAGAGCAAGAGCACCTCTCAGTAAACACCCTGCAGGATAATAAAGTGACAGGCAGAAAATTTAAAACTTTTTTTATTATTACTTTACCTTTATACTGTGTCACTTTTGGTGCAAGTATCTGCTTTAGTGAAAATGTATGAGAGATGTAGCTTTGTGCTTCAGGGCAGCAGACTTCCATAGATTGCCTCAGGCTTGAGGGAGGTTTTCTGTGTTAGGCTCATGTCTCATCAATTGCTTTTTATGGGATTCTTCCTGCAGTTACTTTTTAAAATTTCTAGTCATCAGAGGAGACAAAACAGAGGCCTAAAAGTACCATCTGTTTTGGCCAAACCAGTAATTTTGATCATAAGTACTTGTCAATTATTTTGCCCTTTATGAAAATATTGTGTCTGTAAGCAACAATGGTCCAATATTTATCTCGAGCTCTATATCTTTAGGTCAATATCTCTATCTGTTTGGTGATTTTATTTAGCCATTAGCATGTGCAACCCAATAGGCAATTATTTAACTCCACTCTGTAAAATGAAATTATTGGAAAGGTAATTTTGGTAGAACCAGGTCAAAGTCAACCAACCATCTGCACCTCTGCTATATGTGATTTACAGCTCACTGCAGTGTTAGCATGAGACACACACTTTCATTTACCCAGTAGAAGACCTGTTTTTCTTTTATAGCTTGACAGCCCGTTCATTTATGCAAAACTTTCCTTGTTTTACTTGGAAATGTAACTTCTTTTGTTCAGTCATAGTCTATCTTTCCTTGTCAGTGTATTTCTATTTATGCTAACTAGAAAAATTAATAATAAAAGCTTGACATTTTTCTCCAAAGCACAGCAGCATTAAAGGTCACATTTTCAAAAGGAACTGTAAAACTCTCCTAACAAATTATGCTTTAGCATTTAAGTGCACAAACTCTTTTTCTAGAGTGCAGAGAATGAAGAATGAATGCAATTCTGGTAGTGTGTTTCAAAATTTGGCAATGGAGCTGAATTAATGGAATTAGGATAATTTTTCAAAAACACGTATGTCATGTAGGAGCCTAGATATTATTTTTGAGGTTTTAGGTGGAAAATCTATGAAGTGCTTAAAAACATACAGCTTTTATCAAGGGAAATAAGGAAAGTGGCAGTAGAATTTCCATTGTTAATGACAAATGCCTTTGTTGTTCCTTGGTTTTACTAAAATAATGTACTGGGACATCTACAGGACAGGAATTCTGTTTTACTAGGCATTATTTAATCACACTGTCAGTCCATTGCAAAGAGCTCTCTAGACTGGGAGATGAAATAAAATGTGGGACGGGAAACGGAGGGTTAGAGAGGTGAAACGAGAGCCTGAAGATCACACAGATGGTCAGGCACAGTACTTTCCTTTGAACTGTCCATTAGATCTTCCTTACTGTACAGACGATGCTCTCTCTTTCTTCAGATATCCCATACACACTGAGTGAACAAAACCCTATTGATGAGCCTGCTATTGAAAAACAGACAGAAAGGAGAGCTGTATTTGTAGTTAGTGAGCCAAATGCTATTTAAGTAATCTTTAAATTTATTTTTAGAGTAATAAAAAATCACGCACTCTGAAACCTTTGTTGACAAAGACTCTCCTAAAATTGCTATTTGGGCAGGTGGGGTTATGGCCATTTATATCTTGTGCATACAGACAGGCTTAGCTTGCTAAAATAACTATCGTGAGAAACAAGCCAAAAAAATAAACCTAACAAAGACTTTCCAGAGCATAGTCCTGGGTTTTACTCTAAAGAACTGGTCTAATGGGGCAACAAAGAAGGGTAATAATTCACATTGATTTTGCACAAAGGCTATGGGGACTTTTATTATATGAATTGCCTGCCAGGTGAATGGGGTCACAGTGTTTTTTTTCTGTCCTATTTATGTCATTGTCATTGTGAGATTTTTCTGTGATGCAGTATGGGACATATTGGAAAGGCTCTGGAAGGAGATGCTGTTCTGAGGCATGAGGTCAACCTAGAATTCTTTTTCATTATTCTTTAAGACTACTTTGTAGTTGTGCTGTGAACTTATATTTATTTATCTGCCTGGTTTTAGTTTGTTTTTCCCTAGCCACTATTGAGTAACCATGGGGATTGGAATGCCTTGCTAGAAATCATTGAATTTCACTGGCAAGTAAAATTCAAAGGTGGAAATGAAGAAGGTGCTGTATCTAACACCACATGGGAAAGAAATGGTGCTTTCACAGCTAGAAAATCAAAGCATCTCTGACATGGGTAGAGCTGTAGCTACTCAAAGCTGTGGTGTGAAAATGTAAGTAAGTGGACTGGGGAAAAGGTACTCTGATTAAGTATTTTTCATGATACTGAAAATTTCTCCAAACTGTCTTTTCATGTGGCCACATGCAACACTTCAAGATGCTTGTTGCCCATTTCTTAGCCAGCTTGGTGGCTATGACAAAGACCACCTCCACCAGTTCTCAGGGTAGACCTAAACTCTAATGTCTTTCTCTTTCTAAGCTTTGAGAAAGGCCTCATCCCCTCCATTTCCAAATTTTACAAGTGAAGAGTTTGCCATACATTTGTCCTTCTGATTTTTTTCTTTGCCTCCTTGCACAAAGGTATTGAGAGATCATTAGCTCAGGTGTCCTTAGGGAGCTGTAATGCTATCAGACGTGTTGTGCAAGAAATGAAAATAACAAAGCTAGTTTTGTCCTTTGTCTGTTTTGCATACCACTGAACACCATAACGGGTTGGATGATTTTTTTTTCGCTGTTGGAAGAGCAGGGATTGCCAGTCAACCTAGAGATACCATTCTCCCATCTTCCACCCAGGACTGGGGGACCCTTCAGCCATTTTGCATTTTACATCCACACACGGATGGAGTCTACATGCTTCAGTCTCTCTAGCAGTGGTTATAGGCAGTGAGGGGTATCCTGGACTGATAGTTCAGAGGTGTCCTGTGTTAAGGTCAGTTGGAGGACAGGACTTCAGGCGTTTGTTCAAGTAATTTGGAAGAGGCATATTAGTGGTTCCACTTTGCCTCTTTTCAAATCATTATTACACTGAAAGCCATTTCATCGCTATGAGGGCTCAGGAGGTATAGAAAGTAGTAGCTCAACTAAGTGAAGGCGAATCTTCAAGCTATGAATTGATGTTATCCACAAGTGCAGTCATACCTTTGTGCTACCCTGGAAGGAGATCCCACTTTTTCTTCCTGAGACAAGAAATCAACCCTGTCTTATTCTGACAGTATGAGAGTGGGAGCTGTAAAATGAAAGAGATTGGGAAAGTCAGTGAAAGACAATTATCTTGCTAAGAGCAGATGGATCACGCAGTAATTCTGCAAGTCCAGCAGAGTGGTGCTGGCTTTGTCACCTCAAGTAAGGGTAGAGCAGACAAGAAGTCACTCAAAGGATGCTAATTTTTATCCACTGAACATGAAAAAGCAACAACTAACATATACATACTTTCCGTGTATCATAGTAGGAAGTATGAAATACTCATGATAAGATCAAATCTAATGAAATCAGAAAAAAGTGTTTACTGAAAACCTTATGAGAGACTGAAGACTATGCTTTTAAACAGGTATGGGAGGAGAGTGTTTGGGTAGATTTCATATTTTTTAGGGGTTCCTGTGGTATCTGCCCAGATGCTTGCACACTGAATGAGTGTTTGGTTTCAGTGAGGTCTTTGAGGAAGTCTGTATTAGCACTACCGTCTTGGATGGCTCATTGATGAGGGATACCAGACTACATGATGAAGTTGTGCCAGCTGGTTCATATTACAGAGGAGTGGCAGCAGCACCCCCGGACTACTGCACACCACGTTCTTACTTTCTTGTAAGAAGATTTCTTATTCTGCTAGCTTCTGGTTGTACTTTCTCATAACAATCCTTTTAACGATAGCCTCAAACATATCCTTCACCCCCAGAGCTTCCCAAAAGTTTGTCTCACTCTTAAGGAAGAGAAGATTTGGTACCTCCACTGTGTATCTTAACTCCACATCAATATTTAAAGATGGAAATACTATCGTGTCACTGTGACCTCTGAGCAGCAGAAGGCAAATGAATAAACACAGCTGTTGGTCCTAGAAAGAATACAAAGCAGCTCAGAATGACGACAGGATCACTGCCAAAATACTGTGTACTGGAAATAAGCCCGCACATGCTTTTACACTTGTTGAATTACTACACTGAATTTATTTCACTTTCAGATAGAAGCACGCTTGTGTTCTTGTCAGTTCATCCATACCAATCCTTACACTGGTAACTGAAAGACGAGGCATTATAATGATCTCAATTCAAATGAAACTTCATTGCACAGATAAACTATTTAAGGAAGTACATGCCTTTACATGGTTATGGCTGCAGCAAGGATCTACAGAAAAAAAAAGTGAACGTGAGCAAATATAAGTCATCAATAGAGGTATCTGAGGTAAAGAAAAGACTTTCTTGATTTCTAAAAGGTTTCTATTCCTTTCAGTTGACCATAGATATATAACCAAGGTACCTGAAGACAGGATTGGATCATCAAAATCTTAGTAGGGAACTTAGGACAGAAAGAGAAAGACAATTCTGCAGGGCAATTCTAATTTCTACATAGACCTGAAGGGGAGAATTCATTTCCAGTCGAAACACTAGCAGGGTAGCTGAAGAAGTGGAATGAGTCTGAGTTCTGCTGAGATCTTCAGGAGCACACAACTACCTCAAATCCTGTTGATATTTTTAATATTTTCTTGGATTAATCTACAGATTCTGAGGTTATTTATGTGCCATTTTTTGAGGAAAATTTTTATAACTAGGGAAATGTCTAAATCTAAAGAAAGGTATCACTTGATGCGTTTAAAGCTTTTGCTTTTTTCTAATATGTTGAAGAGCTCTTCTTCACGTGACTGAGTGATAGTGATCTACCTGAGTAGAATTTGACACATATCTGTAATTAGCCTGAAATAAAAAAAAAAAA
>VZSC01007410.1:2534-31344 GCA_013398225.1 Steatornis caripensis | reverse complement strand
AAAAAAAAAAAAATCAAGTGCATGAAACTATTCAAAACTAATTAAAACCTTCATGCTATATAACTTTACTCACTTCTTTTTTATGAATGAAGCTATTACTTTTGAATGTACACAGTTGAGTCATAAAATTATGAATCTTAAGAATCTTCTTGAATTTAGATATATTTTATAAGCTTGGTTATGCATGCGCTTAACTACATTTGTGTAGTCTATGTGAAGTGAATATGCTCATGAATTTTTTTTTTTTTCCATAAAGAACTATTTAAAAATAAACAGAAATACTTTTAGGCAGAGGATGCATCTCCACTAGTAGATAGAAAATGGTTGTAAAAGATCTTCACTTTCACTATCTACAAGAAAAACCTTCCATAGAGGGGACTAACAAAAGTAAATGCAAGATAATTAGTACCACTTGACCTTGAAGCTAGGAATTGGCTCATAGGCCTCTGCATTGGTAGTGTAGGCATAGTCTGCGAGTCTTGGTAGGAAGGCTGTAGTGCAAAATCTAAATAGGGAAATGGAATTTTGAAGCTTGTTTTGACCTTCCCTACACAAAACAAAAGATAGACACAATGGAAGAAGTCAGATTATGGAAAATGGTGTTGAAAGATTCATCTGATAAAAACCTTTCTGAAGCAACACAGTAGAGAGTAGAATCATTAATATGGAGTATCATCCCAAGTCATAGAAGTTGGAGGTTACAAAGTGTTGGGGAAAAAAGAAGTGGAAACATATGTCATTAGTTGAGTTACAGCCTGAAGTACCCTGAGGTTCTTGGAAGTGCTCCTACTCATAGCTATCTTTCTCTTGATCTTTCAGTTTTTGTTGTACTGCTGCATAAGTGTCAATTAAGAAACTTAATAAAGCAGATTTTTTCCTTTTATCATTCAATAGTAGGAATATTAACTTGATTTTGACAATCTTTGTATCACTAGACTTCATGTAATGATTTTACCTATCATCAAGTTTCCTGTTATTGCATCACTTCCAATTAACTCCCTGCTAATGATTTGATACTCTTCATTTTGCAGTTTGAGAATGTTATCAAAGCTTTTCTGAAATTAACTACTGTTAGTTCTATTCAATGCTTAAAATTCATCATTGGCTTTTGTGAATTGTTAATGGCTTCATTAAGAGTACAGCCAGAATACTGTTTTATCCTGCTAAGCACTTGTATGATCCTCATCAACATAAGACCTGAAGAGTTCTTAGTCAGTAATGAATTTCTGTCCTCTCATATCCATGGGAAATAGTGAAATATTATCCCTACTCTGTAGAAGGAGAGGTGAAACAGAGTAGATTGAGTAGACCATTCAAGATAATATGAAAAGAAAAAAACAAACCTGTAGCTCAGCCTCTGGTTGACCATATGTCTCTCGAACACCACGTTATTCAGCATTTCAGAAATTAGCTCATGCTTCTGACTACACCTCTTCAGATTTTTTGAGCTTTGAAAATGATGAATTTGCAGCAAAACATCATAAACTGAAGATTCAGACTGAAGGGTGATGAATATTTTAATAACATTTTCAGTAACAGATGAACTTTCATCAGAGAAACAAAAAAATACTCTACTGTCAGAAATGTTTATAGGGAATGCAGTTCAGGTGTCCTGTGTCCCCATTCTGACTGTTTCCACAGTCAGACTGTCTCACACTAGACAGACAAACAACCAAGACAGACAGAAGTCAGGGTACGTTACAGACTTCCTACTTTGTCCAAACAGATTGCTTCAAAGAGGACAAGGACATAAGGCATCTGAGATATAATGCAGTGCTTCTTAGCACAAATGTTTGCTTTTGTTTATTTACTGTTTTTTGGTGTGGTTTTTTTTTTCTGTTAGACTGTGAAAACCGATTTTGTGGGGAAAACATCATTTAAAAATTCCCTATTAAAAATATTCAGCTTTCTACACTGTGTAATAAGGGATCCCTTTTCCAACTGCTTCTCCAGTTTCCTCTGAAGCTTTTTGTTTTCATTGTATTCATTGGCAAAGTGTCCCATATGTCTGCTGCCCTTTCATGAATAACCATTTCCTCTGGTTTGTTCCGCACCTTGCTTCAACTAACTTTGACTAATAGCTCCTACTCTTCTTCTTGTATTAGAAGACAAAATGAATAATGAATTTTTATTCAGCCTCTTCATGCTTTTAATGATTTTATAGGCCTGTAATATACCTCCCTTGAATCATCTCTTTTCCAAACTGAAGATCGTTAGTGACTCAGTCATTCCTCATATGGGAGGAAACAAAAGTTCATGCCTTGATCATTCTTCTCTCGATGTTTTGCAGTTATATTATTTTCTTAGAGATTAGGGGATTATAGCTGCACTTAGAATTTAAGATGTAAACAAACCATGGATTTATGTAGTGGCATAATTATGTTTCCTGTGTTGTTCTCAGTTCCTTGTACTTGCTCTTTTGACAGGAAACACTGACTTTGTGTATTCATGGAAAAAGAAAGGTTCCTACTAAACCATGTTCTTCTTTCTATGTATTTAAAGTGAAAATTTTTGCCTACCACACTAGAAATTTAATTTCTTAAAATAAGAGAATAGTATACATGAAGACTAGTAGCTGGGAAGATGCACACAGGGATCAAAGATGCACGTATAGCTTGTAAACATGAAATCAACATCTTCTCGTCTGTGAAAATGATTGACAGAAGAAAACCCCAAATGTTTACTATATCGCCGGTTAAGCTCTAGATTTGAATTGCTTAAGTATGTTTATGCTCCTTTTATACGTAGCCTATACCAGGATTAAAGGAGTAAAGCTTCCTGCCATGTTATTTAATAGGTAGTCTCTAAATCACTAGGTAACCAGAAAGTATCAAGGAGGCAGTATGTTGTAATACATACGACATTTATCTAAATCAGACCTGTATAATATGGCAAATAAACCCCTTTACTACAATTGCAACATTTAGCACCTTTCCCATGTAATTCAGTTCATAGATGTCTAATTAAAAATCAGTGAACCGAGTGTTTAAAAGACAACCATTTTAATTGCTGTAATTGTATGATTTAGATGAATAATAAATGCGCTAATGATACTGTAATATTAAGTGTTCAAGTTGGTGATCAATTCAATTAAGATATAATTGTAAAGTAGCAATCCACAAATAATGAGTGAAATCCTTCCTATTGAGAATGATGCTGACAGGAATAAAATACAGTAACTTTATCACATTTTGATATTTAATTTGATACAAAAGAACATATAGACAAATTTTATTCCCACTGATCATGTATAAATCATGCTTTCCTTCTTTCAAACAGAGATGTGGACTTAGCAGTTGGAGGCAAATTATACCAAGTTTTTCAAAGATCCTTATTTTAATTCTTGTAATGACCTGCAGCAGTGAGATCTTCAAGAGCCATCTAAACCTGGGGTGATGCCCACACCTGACAGCTCCACCAGAACAGCCAATCACAGTGCAAACGTATCTGTTTCTCAGAAACAGCATCTACCTAGGAATCAGTCAGAAACTGAAGCAAAATATTTGCCAGATTTAGATTACTATGTTGGGGGGACCTATTCCTCCTACTAAGGGTATGTGAGAGAGAAAGAATGAAAACTAATTCAAAGAAAGTGGAAGAGCTTCACCCTCATCTCCAGGCATCAATAGTCACTCTTGATATTCTCAGTATCGTACCAGGCAGTGTCATTGGCAGCAATCTCATGGACAAGCAGCAAGAATTGATAGTCTGGAGCTCTCCTGGCAGTCAGCAATCCCTCTGAGAGATCAGGGAAGGTTTGTAGATGGGAGCTTCCATCCTTTGCAGGATCGTCACTTGCCAGCTTCTCCTCTCTCAGTGTGAACCTGGTTCAGGCACAGCTGGTTCGGGCACTGATGGTCTTGTTCCTTCTTGTTCCTGGACCACTATATGAGTCTGGGAATTGCAGCTCTGCAGGTGGAGAAGTCTGAATGATAAATAAGTTTTTCCTTTTTCCTTTTCCACAATGTAAAGTGGAAAAACTCATACAAAAGAGATTTCTAGTCCATCCTCACTCTATGCTTTCATCTGATGGGTAGGGTATTGCTGTGGCAGACCTTTGTCTGGGTTTTCCCACTGAGAAAAGGAACTACAGTCTCTTTGTCCAGCATGAAATTCAGACTGTTGAGCAGTTGAGAAGGAGACAGTCTTCACCTTTCTGTTTTGGAGAATTCCTTCAATTTTCTTCTACCAGAAATGGAAGCAAATATCATATGCTAGTAAATGTTAAGTTTGGATTTCAGAAGGAAAACCTGAAAAACTATTTTTGGTGTGGGTCATACTTTTTTTTTCCTTAACAGAGCTGTCAAGAAACAAGGCATGTCCATATGGACATGATATTACCTACACCAAAAAGGCAAACCATCTTGTTCATAATGAACTCCAGTATCTCTGTGGCATGGCGGGTTAAACATATCCAAACTGTTGGTCTAGTCAGTATTACTAGAAGTGGTTCTGTTGGACTCAATAGTAAATTGACAGTGGTGTTTTTAAACTTTTACAAGGGGCTTTTTTCCCTTGTCTGTTCCTTTTAGTGGAATGAACTATTGTAAAATAAATACTCATAAACACTGTGAAACTTTTCTTAGGGACAGTCAATTTATCTTAGTAATAAGTTTGTACCCTACATAAGCAATTTTCCATCCTATCAGATTAGCATAATTTTTAATTGAATCTTAACATCTTTTTTTTTTGTTTTTCCTAATGGGGTTAAAGTATAATCACATTAGTCTCTCTCATAAAGCATGATAAAAGAATACTAATCAGGCAGTAATAAAGTACAATGCAGAACTGTTACCTGTAGAATATTAATTTTTTGCTGGGTTGGAAGCTCTGATTTTGTCCATTCCCTCTACAGATTTTTTCTTATTCCTGCTACCATCTTCCCAGCATACCTTATTTAAATGAACAAGGAATTGTCCCCTCAAAGACATTTAATCCTAGATCTGGATCACAAGACAAGTTGTTACAGATTGTTGCCAATACTGCCAAGGGAGATGTGAGAACGTATTTGAGGTTAGGCAGGTTCATAAGCATTTTCCTGCATAAGGACAGAAATACAACTCTTGTCACACGTCAATATTATGATTTCAGTGAATCCTAAAGGAAAGTGATTGGTTTCAGGCTGCCATTTTTGTATCTCCTCGTGAATGTCATCTCCTAGTTTAAACTCATCACAACTGAAGTATCTGAATATCCTTCATCATACTGATCTTTTATTTTATTTACTTTTCTTTCTCAGTAACTCAGACATTTGTTATAGGTCATCTTCACCGTCAATGAGTCCAGTGTGTGGGCCTTCCTTTTGGAAAGGCCTCTCTCTCAATATTGATAACATTTTTCCATGGCATCTGAAAGACTTACGTTCATAGGTAAAAGCTCTCTTCTATGTAATTTGTGTTTATATTCCTACCAGTGGAACAATCTTTCCACTGACCCCTCCCACTTTCAGTACATTGAAGCAAAAGTCATATTCTACCTGCATTTGTATTTTCCTTTTTGTCTCTTTCCTGTAATTTTCTTTTCTCCATCACAGAAAATGGAAATTGCTTTTGGGCTTAATTTTCAAAGTATTTTTTGTACATTTCCTTCTTGTCTCTTGGTCTCCATTATCACTGTGAAAGGTGATTTTTCTTCCATCCCAATCCATGCAAGGTACTATTCCTTATCCTTAACAAATTACATTTTCAAATTTTCTAGTTCTTTCTCTCAAACAAGCTATGTTGTACAGATAGGAGAAACACCACATGCACATCTAGAAAGATTCACCATTTTCCCCTTCAATTTTTCCTGGAAATGCTCTGTATTCTTCATTCTGTAAACCCTCTGTAACACTTCCCTCCTTCCCATGGTTTCATTTCTCTGTGCTCCAAAGATCCAAGGCCAAGGTCTGACATGGCCCAGCTGTGCAACCCTGGCTTAGACTTCAGAGGAAATTGCTAAGCTGTTGCAAAGAATTGTGAGAAAGGCTCTAAAGCAGAGCCATGGAAGATAACAAAGGTAAAATTAGAGATAGAGGCAGAGTTGTTGAGATGGGGATTGTTTGCAGAATTCAAGAGGGAAAACATCAGCACTGAAAAATATAAGATCCCAAAACAAAAAACAAGGAGATGACAAGAGTTGGTGGAAGACAGCAACTCAGCAACATGGAGAATCTATTTTAGTGAGCAGCAGAGGCCACCCTTTCTACTCCTGATTGATGCCTGCCTGGCCAGCAATGAGTATTCAGGTGGCTTATTGGGATGATGAACTAAGGCTTAGACTAGGAGCTCATTACATTCTAGCCATCATTTATGAGTTAGCCAATAAATAATTGCCTTATTATTGAAGTTTTATATATTTATGTTGTGGTTTAACCCTGGTAAGTAGTGAAGACCCACATGGCCACTTGCTCATTCCCCCACCAATGGGATGTGGGAAAGAATTGGAACAATAAAAGTGAGAAAACTTGTGGGTTTTAATTAACCATTTTAATAGGGAAAGCAAAAGCTGCACAGGGAAGCAAAGCAAAATACGAAATTCATTTGTTACTTCTCATTGGCAGGCAGATGTTCAGCCGTCTCCAGGAAAGCAGGGCTTCATTGTGTGTACTTGGGAAGACAAACACCATAACTTTAAATGTCTCTCTTTCCCCCTTCTTTGAGTTTTTGTTGCTGAACATGACATCATATGACATGGGATATCCTTCCGGTCAGTTGGGGTCAGCTGTCCTGGCTGTGTCCCCTCCCAACTTCTTGTGCACCCCCAGCCTCTTTGCTGATGGGGTGGTGTGAGGAGTGGAAGAGGTCTTGGTGCTGTGTAAGCACTGCTCAGCAATAACTAGATCATCAGTGCATTATCAACACAGTTTGGGTCACAAATCCAAAACATAGCAGCATGCCAGATATTATGAAGAAAAATAACTCTATTCCAGCCCAAACCAGATCGATTTATTTTTTAATTTGTATGTATCCTGTTTGCAGAGTTTCTTTACATGAAGATAGAGTTGCCCAAATAACGTGTCCAAAAGCAATTGCTTTGCTGTAATGTCCATGCAAACCCTCCCAGGAAATGATCTATATGCACAATATATGTATATGTGAATGTATACATACCCTTAATCTGAGGTAGTTCTTTTAGGCTTCCTTTATGAAAAAATATGGGCACTTGTATGGTGCAATACATACCACACTAGACTTGAAATTTTTGAAATGATTTACACGTATCTCAGTCTAGATATGCTGAGTTCTTGTGGTTGGTTGTGAATAAAACCTTGGATTTTGAGTTCAGCTTTGGGTGTCTAAACTATATGAAGTGAGATAAGATGAAAGTCAGTGCCTTGTGTACTAAGATTGCTATAGCATTCCTTAATTTTTTCTTGGTCTTTGTCAGTATCTACCTTTTGTCTTTTGTTTTATCATATGTCAGCTCTTTGTTAAGAAGAGGGATCTTAAAACTCAAGTAGTCAATAAAAAAAGATGCCTGTTGCTAGCATAGGGAGTTAGAATCTGGACAATCCTTACATTACCTTCTAAAAAATTTTTAATACAAAAGAGTGAAGGGGCCTGACATTTTGTTATGCTATGTAAAGCATCCAGCACAATGAAGCATTCATACATGATGAAAGCCTCTGACTTTTATCGCAAGAGAAGTAATAAATCATCTGTGAATCTTGATCAAATTATATCTTTGCTTTTTGCTTATTTAAATGTCACTTGCAGATTAAATTGGATCATGGATTTTTTTTTTTCTTCTTTCTTTTACTTCTTTCTCTTAACTTTTTGTAATATTGGTTTAAAGCAATAATAAACTTCTGAATAATCTGGTGTACTTGGATTTCCATCACAGACTATGAAACCTATCTAGAGTCCTTCAAAGGAAAAGAGGATATGGAAAGTTTAAAGGAGAAGAGGTAAATAAATTAATATTATTTAATTGGAGTTCCCTAACTATATAAGGAACAACTGAAGGAAGTATTCTCTTCAGTATAAAAGGAAATCGGATAGATTTGTTTCCACATCCATAAAAATGATTGTTTATACATTGAAAAGTGTTTCTCAAACACTTAAGATCACATTATTAAAGGTATTTTTTCCTAGGGAGACTGCTATGGCAATATCTAACAAAATATGACAAGATAATATTGGTTACAGTCAATAATTATGGGACTATAGATTAAGTAATCATACACTACAATTCTAGTGATGGGATTCCAAGTTCATCCAACTTAATTAAATTAAATCCTTTCAGAAAAAAACCCAAAAAGTCTGAAAGTGAGGTCCTTGATTTCTAAAGGCAAATGATGATAATTGTACTGTTCAGATGATAGTCTGAGAAGCAGCTTGGTTGAGGAGAAGTTTTAAATGTGGGAAGACTCCAGGATTTCATTATAGTGAAGGTTCTTAACCCATTCATTGCCCCAGGCATGGAAGCAGCACAGTCACAATGACATTGAGGTCCGCTAAAACATGAGCTTTGACACGTGTGTTCCCATGGACAGAGCAGATTATTTTAGGGAAGCAGATCCAATAGCATGGGATTATTTAATAGATTTTCCCCCTCTAAATCCATCCCACCCACTAGTTGTCATAAAATTTGCTAGAGCTTCATACTTCTGAGGCTTCAACCCTTCTTTCAAATTTGACTGAGACAAATTGGGGTGCAAATATGAGGAAGTTTTCTGGAGAAACAGAAAACATGCTTATATATTTTGACTTTGAAAAACTCTAAAAGCTATTAATCCCATTCAGATGAATAAACAGGAAGAATTTTAGGAATAAATCATATGAGCCTAATTTGATAGGTATCTTTGATAAGTGTATAGATTTTCTAGGCAAAGGAAATAATCTAATCTATCTGCACTTTCAAGAAGTATTTGAGGAGTGATCCACAGGAAATGAGTTTAGCTGAAAGAAATGTAGACTACAAGGTTGCTAACTAGAACCAAATCAAACAGTTAACCTTAATAGAAGAGACTAAAGGACTGGCAAGAAAGGACTTAGCAAGTGAAGGTAATATAAAAATTGTTACTATTAAACTCAATTCCTGTAAAAAATATTAAGACAAAAAGCAACATGATTTTTCAATAAGAAATTACCAAGGGAAGATTTTAGCCTGCATGTGTGTTCAAGCAGAAGGTAGTATATAACACATCCATATGTTGTGATAAGGGAAGAAAAATCAAGCAGGATGAAGGAGGTTTCAAAAAGAATTCTTAAGTATATGGAACTGTGGAATTTGCACTGGTGCTTTAGAATAAAAGTTACAAGCACATGTATGCTTTCAAAGAACAAGAGCGAGCTTGCACGGGTAGATAAATAGAAAGCTCTATGAAGAGGCTTTTTTCTTTTTCTCTCACAATATTTTTTTCCTACATATAAACTTTTTTTTATTGTTTTGGAACACTTAGTTGACCATGTAGTTAATCTTGACACTGTCCATAACCTCACATGGGTTAGGTTTAGGTAAAATTTCTATCTATCTGGAACAGCAAGGAATTCTGAGGAATGAGTGTAACTTTATTTGGAAGTCTCATTCCAAATTTTATTGAAAACAAAATCAATACGGACTGTTTGCACAGAAAAATAGCATTAGGAATAGTTCTGCTACTTTATTCTGGGAGATAGATAGCCAAAGTCTTAGGGGAGCTATCATCCCATGCCTCTGGAAAACAAAAAGTCAAGAGTCTGTTAGAACTTAAGGATAAAAGAACCTCAGTCTTGACTCTAAATAACTTTGCAACACTGGCTCTCAAGTTCAAATTTTGCTCAGATTGACAAAAAGTAAAAAAAAATCCAGGATTTTTATTAGGAATAATTTATTTCTTTCAACAAATGATTGAACCAGCAATGTTAGCTACACTGGCTAGAGGCAAAAAGCCCATCTTCATCAACATGCTCAGTTAAAAAAATATTGAGGTGATAGGAAAACATTGCTTTCCTTAAATTAGCTATGAAAAAATCTGTATAGCTATGGCTGCATAATTCTTTAAGGAAATAATTTTAATTTCTGTCTTTCAGAAGGAATTCTTGGGTTAGCACAGGAAACTGTCTGGTTAAAGGAAAGTATTTCATTTGCCAAGCCGAGCTGAAAAAAAAAAAAGGAATCCTCTTTTGGAGCTGAACTATTGGTGATTGGTATGGCTGATAACTTTTGTTCTGTTTTTTTCTTTAACTCCTCTAGCACAGCTTCACTACAAGTGGTAATTTCCTCAAATACGAGTACTTTCAAAAGTAAAGCCCTAAAGACCCCAAATTTCTTTCATAAATTCAACAAATAAGGCTGAAAATTTGGGTTTTACACTCCTTTTGCCTAAATCAAATAGAACCAGTTAGGTGACACCTCAATTGTCCCAATGCCACTGTGACTTACTACTCAGTGTAAGAAAGCTTGTTTCCTCTCAGTTTAAAACAAGAATCGAGGTTTGATGACTTCTCTCTAAGTAAAAGTCTTTTGACATATTTTCGTGGAATCTACTTGTGCAAAACCATATTTGACACAGGTATTCAATTCCTTCCTGATACTCAGTTTTGGTATAATTCTCAAGAAATTGATGCAACAGATTGTCCTCTTGTAATTTTATTTTTTTTGAAAGGTGAGTCAAGGCAGAGAGAATTATTTGTCTTACTCAGTTTCATTGGTGTACAGTGTTTACCTGAAGAGGGCTTTCACTTTCCAGATCCTATTACCAACCTTCTGAAGAAATATTTCACAGCTGTTTTAACTAGAAGGGCATCAGTGCCCAGATTTTTTCTAGACATTTGTTTTTACAGTTCTAAAAACTCTTTACCTGACTAAATTTATCCTAAGTATATTTTCATATTTTAAGTTCTCCAGTTCCTATTCTATCTAATCTAATAATGCCTGAAGAGATACTTATTCTCTAATAGGCTTTAAAAGATTAATTTCGTACAAATCTCTAGAGAGGGCTTTACTTTAAAAGCATACCTTTCAAATTATTTGGTGCAACATCTATTGATGTACGTGTCTGTCTAAATAAACAGAAAGAATTTTAAATGGAGAAGACCTTCAGTTTTCTCTGTGGTGGATTTTATATATTCGAGATGAGATTTGTCTCTTGCCATGGACACCCCAGTTTAGCTAATGTGATCTGGCAAACTATACAGCTGTCTAAAGGTGTGTGCCTACTTTAAGCTGGCCTGAACAGCTCTCTAAAGTCCATTCCCTGTATTGACTACATCTCTATGGTCTCATTCAATTTGCTTTAACATAGATGTACTATACAAACTTAGATATCCTGTTATCCTACTTAGTATCCAGCTGCCAGTATAGATATATTTTGGTGTCATGTTGGTCTCACGTGTGTATTGATTCCTTGGACCCAGTTTGGTACATTGATAGCTACAGACTTCTTTAACCATGTTAGCACATAAAAAAACAGTGGTGGTCAAAACTTAGTCAGACAAAAGTCTACCTCATCCAGCATGCTGCTTGTCATAGTGCCTCTAATAACAGATGTGTAGGCAAGGTATTAGAACGTGACAACTGACATTCCCTTGAAAATACCTTTCTTAGAAGTTTAGGCTTAGGGACATCTTGAGCCAAAGTCAGTTTTTTTTGTTTAATCATCCTTTGAAGCACTTTTTCTTCCATGGATTTATCCAATTTTTCTTTTAGCCCATATAATAATTTAATATACATTAAGGATAAGGATAAGGAATTCTGCAGCTTGTAAAAATACGTGTTGTTTGAAGAAACACAACATTCCTTGAATTTTCCATTTACTTGTTCCATGCATTGCCCCTGTTTCTTGTACTGGAAAAACCAATGCACAATCATTCCGCAGTTCAAAGCTAAAAGCACTTCTGGCTTTATAGACTTAAGCTATGTCTTCTTTGAAGTATGTAATTTTCCAACTGACAAATCATTCTCAATATATAAGTTATTCCTTAAGTTTGTCACCATTTTCATGTACTTTTATGGTACTAAATCTGACTATTTTGGAACTTGAAGATCAAGAACTCTCTCACTATTGTGATTTACCCATGTAACTAATTTTTTACTGCATCTATTTTCTTGTTGTGTGTTGAGTAAAAACTGATAGTTTTGGGGAGACTGAATAAAGAGATAATTACAATTCAGTGGTCATAAAAAGTATAAAATCATATCAATCCAGCTCTCTATAACAAGCTTGTTGCAGGACCATATCAGATACATTTGAAATGCACAGGGGAAGACTATAATTTGGTCATTCCAAAACTCCCACTTCTAGTACTGCACAGCAAAACAGCTTAACTGCTGAGACTTTTGAGCCATAAGAAAGGATTTAAAGTAGAACACCGAATTTATCTTGAAATCATCTTCCCCTTTCCTGGTAGGAGGGAGGAAAAGCTACGGAAAGCTAAAAAGCTACACAGGGAGAGTCAGCGCTCAGTAATCTGGAGTCACAGTGGCATAGGGTATTCTCAAGAAAGTAAGGATGTAGCTAACACAAAGCTTGTTTAAATTAATCTGTAGAAAAATATTTAATGCATCTATTTTTGAGTTGGTAAATCTTGTAAATTGGTTTCTTCAGCAGTTTGACATGGCCTGATATAGGCAGTATGGGCTTTCTGTAGACTTTTCTCCAGTCCATGGTGTTAGGGAGGAAATGTGGTCTAGATTATTGTGCATGCTGCTAATGCAGTTATGAAAAATCAAGAATTGACTGCCTATATGTAGAGTAAATATCTTTATGATGATGGCTGGAACAGAGTGAGTGGTGGGAGGGATGGGATTTGCTGCAATTTCACATTATGTTCCAAATATTTTGTCTATAATGATGTGTTGTATCCTGTTATTGTTTTATATGCTGCTTAAACATTTTGTTATATCCTGTAACAGGCACAGTATTTCTGAAGCAGCAAAACATTTGTTGGGCTTTTTTCCATCCCTAAAAGCCTTCAGATGAATATTACCTTGAAGTGTTTTTTTTCTGCTGGGATCTCAGGTACACTTCATTGTGGCTGCTGCATCCCTACAAAAGGGCAAGCATTGCTACCATCCTTTGACTTAGTGCTGAGGACCCCATAGGGCTTTTAATGTATAAATGATTAAAGCAATAAAAAATGATTGCAACATTTAAAGCAATAATATTTGCCCAGATGCAATCTCCAGCTCAATGAACTCCTAAACTGCTGAAAGATGTGAAAGTATACTCATGGGGACAGTCATTCTATATCTACCACTTTCTTGGACTCTTTCTCTGAGCACTTATGCCATTGCCCCTTACTTGTTTTCTGGCAGAAAAGCCTTTGCTGGAGTGAAAGCAAGTTAGGAGAAGAAGGAGGAGCAAGAGCATAAAGAAAACAAGGTCTCGCAGGGNAATGAACTCCTAAACTGCTGAAAGATGTGAAAGTATACTCATGGGGACAGTCATTCTATATCTACCACTTTCTTGGACTCTTTCTCTGAGCACTTATGCCATTGCCCCTTACTTGTTTTCTGGCAGAAAAGCCTTTGCTGGAGTGAAAGCAAGTTAGGAGAAGAAGGAGGAGCAAGAGCATAAAGAAAACAAGGTCTCTCAGGGTCATTATTGAATTACTGTCCTCCTTGGCACAGTGTGGCAAATGCAAAATCAGGTGAGGTTGGTTCTGGCATATTCTGTGTGAATATGAAGCACCAATGGAATGGTTCTTGCTGTGTTAGACTTATTCTCCGTCTCCCATCTTCTTTTGAGCTTCCCACGCATATAGAAATTACTGACAGAGACCCACTGTGACCCACCATCTGGTCAATCAGAGCTGTTTCCAAATTAAGTTTCTGCCCCCAGATTCCTCTGTCAGAAGAAGTCATCCCTATGGCCTAATTCTCCTTTTTCTTGTACTCCTTTCAGGTTTCATCAAGACTCCGGCTTGATGAGAAATAATTCCTCATTTCTGTTGTGCCCTGGGCACCTTTTTATCTGTTCAACTTGACTAAAAGCATGGTACAGTAACGATATTTTCCTTATTTCGATCACTAAATGGAATTGATAGAGATTGCTATAAATAATTAAAGGACTATAATTAACACAGCACAAACATATGAATATTTCAGGGTTTTGACAATAGCTGACAAATGAAAGAGCATTCAGTGTGAAAGACCATCTGCCTGGTTCCTTTATGACCACTGCAGTCTCTAAAGCATGATTGTTTTCAGACTTGATCAAATTTTTTCAAGATTTTTCTAAAATCAGTAAAGGCCCTGAAAAATCAAACCATTCTGTTGAAATATCTGAGCCAAAATCCAAGCATGTGAGTATTTTTGTCCACATAAGAGAGCCCCATTTAATCTCCGGTTTAAATATTTTCAGGATAGGTCCCCTAGATACAGATAGATGAGTAAAAATAAAAAAATCCAAACTTTTTTCTCTATTTGCTGATAGCTGGAATTTAAGCCAGGTGCTTAGTGATCACATTTACTGACAGCAGAAATAGCTGTGTCAACGACTATTCACTGGATTATATATATATCAAGGACTGTTTTGACAGTTAACTGCAAGAGCCACTGCAGTGAATCGACTCTCCTGCCTAAGCCAGAAGAGTTAATAAGGCCACATGTAGGACTTCTTCCAAATTTTTAACATTTGAAGTGAATTATCTCAGTCTTAGCAGAATGACTGCTACTGTACCAGGACACTGCTCTACTTTCCAATCATGTCTCTTTCATTGCTTGCAGTATATTCCCTCAACTTGCCACATATAGAAGTCCATATGCAAGAAGAGCTCTATCCTTAACTGCATATGTGATTCTGGTTTGAGTGTCAGTCTTCACAACAGGAAACAACAAGGAACTGATTCGAAACAGAAACTCCCAGTGAGTCAAGCAATGTTTCCAAAACAACTTCACACTGTTTTCAGCATTTATTTCAATGTTTCTCATGGTCTAGTAGAGACACAATTGCAATGTGTTTTTGCCAAAGCAAACATTAAAATTTCTAAAGACTGCATGGAACAAAGTATGTTAAAGAATAACAACGATAAAGAGAAGCTCTTATCCTTTTATTCGATTCAGGTGACTGCATCTGGCATTTATAAAATTCCATGGAGACGGTACTGTGTGCATGGTTAGTTCTGGATTACTCATTCATTGAGCACTAATTTTTATTAAAGAGCTCACTGACTGAGTAAATTACCTTGTGCAGAGTTCTTGAACCCTTAAATCGGCTAGGAATGACAGGGGAGGGAGAAGACAGCCCACAGTCAGATGAGGAAGTGGCAGGACAGGTTGGCAAGCAAAGGGTACAGATGAATTGGACAGAAGAGACACTGAAAAAACAAAACAGGGTTGAAGAAGTCCCTCTCCAAGCATACGTACATACAGAAAGAAATGCCTATAGGAAAGGTTGATGGGTGAAGCTCTCAATACCTCTTCTGCAAACAAGACAGGATGAGTGGGTCCCTCTCTTAAGTGCCTGTACACTAATGTGTGCAGCACGGGGGAAACCAGGAGGAATTAGATGTCTGTGTGCATTTGCAGATCCACCATCTCATTGGGATCACAGAGGCGTGGTGGGATATCTCACACATCTGGAGTCCTGTGATTGATGGATATAGGGTCTTTAGGAAGGACAGCAAGGATGGGGATTTGACCTTTATTTGAGAGAGTGGAAGGGATGAATGGAGCTCTGCCTGGCTATGGGAGAAGAGCCAGTCAGGGTAAGGGTTACAGCACTAACCAACAAGGGCAATATTGTTGGTGCCTGCTTCAGGCTACTTGATCAGGTAGAAGCAGATGAGAGCTTTTTCAACCAAAGGGAAGAGGCCTTATGTTCGCAGGCCCTGGTCCTCATGGGGGACTTCAACTACCCCAGAATCTGCTGGAGGGACAACCTAACAGGACACAATCAATCCAGTATGTTTCTGGAGTGCATCATTGACACCTTCCTGACACAAGTGATTGATGAGCTGACAATGAGACATGGTCTACTGGAGCTGATACTCACAAACAAGGAAGAACAAGCCAGGGATGTGAAAGCTGGGGACAGTCTTGGATGCAGTGATCTTGCAATGGTGGAGTTCAGAATCCTGAGAGAAGTGAACAGGGCAAAAAACAGGATCACAATCCTGAACTTGAAGGGAGCACAACCCTGGACTTAAAGGGAGCAGACTTTGGCCTTTTCAAGGAGCTCTTCCCTTTGAGATGGTCCTGCAGAGAAGAGAGGTCAAGGAGAGCTGCTTGATTTTCAAAGATCGCCTCCTCCAAGCTCAAGAACGGAGCATCCTGATGTGCAGGAAGGCAAGCAAAGGTGTCAGGAGTCCTCACACTTGATGGGGGTGGGGTAAAGAAGATGGAGCCAGACTGTGCTCGGTGGTGATTAGTGAGAGTGCAAGAGGCAATGGGCACAAACTGAAATACAAGAAATTCCACTTAAAAATAAGGTAATTTTTTTTTTTTAAATGTAAGGAACCTGGAACAGGTTGTTCAGAGAGGATTCAGAGTCTTAATCTCTGATGTATTCAAGCCCAAATGGACACAGCCCTGATTAACCTGCTCTCTCTGACCCTGCTCTGAGCAGGCAGATGGACTAGATGATCTCAGGAGGTCCCTTCTTACCTCTGCCATTCTGTAATTCTGTGATCTTGTTCCTGCTCAGCCAGGCACTCTGCCCGGCTGCATCGACTCTGCTACAGTTAATAGAACTTCCAACCGTTTCATCTAAACCCTACACTTCCAGCAATAGCACCTGTTCTTTGGTTATTTCTCATCTTTAACAGCAGCTCATTTAGCATGTGGGATTGCTCAAGAACCTTGTTGCTCGAAGAAGAATTCTTAGTTCTTACTTTCCCCAATGACCTTTATACCCCAGTACTGCAAGCCTCCTTTAGGTTAGGTAGAACATTTACTAAGGCACATTTAGACATAATTAATTGCTCCCAATTTTAATACCTATCAAAACTATTAAATGTCCTCAATTTTTTATGTCTTGGTCTGTTTGAAAAATGATGCCACAAATATTATCAAATAAAATTTTTTAACTGAACAGATTTTGTGCCTGACTTCTTTCCTCTCTGTTACCGAGACACCAAAAAAGAAAATCCTTGCTTGTTCTTTCTTTTCCTTCCTGCTGCTTTTCACTGTTATGCTTAGCCATTGGCCTCACACAACTGTAGGTCTTGCTCCTATACATGCTCATGAGAGAAATTTTAAAAATTACTTACACAGTTTAAGTCATACTGAGTTCAATATTAAATATGTATTTGACTACTAAATAATAGATAAACATTGTTTCCCAAAATTTTACTGCTTCAAGAAAGAACAGAATTTTTAAAACTATGAGCATATAGTTAGAACATTTTTTTCTTCTTAAACTGCTACAGTGCTCCCTATGGAAAGGGACTCTAGGTCATGCAATATAAAAACTGTGGTGCCTTTCTGGGATCCCAGCGTGAGAGACTCTGCTGAGAGGGAAATGTTGATAGGATAGATCATATATACTGCAATCAGATGAGCATAATTAGTTCTGCCTAGGGTTTACACTATCTTACAGTGGAGGTAAAGCAAGCCCTAAACACCAAGAGTGCAAAGGTGGTTAAACGCTTCCCTATGTGCTTTGAGCAACTTGAGACCAGCAATGCTGTTTTGTGTTATGTTTTATGTGATCCCACCGTGCTACTGATAACAAAGTCCTGCTCACTCCTACTTTGTCTGCCTCTTCCCCTCCTTCCCAGCCAGGATTATGGTCCTGCTGTCATCCTGCTTCACTTTGGGGATTATGCAAGTGAGGGGTGAGGCAAACAGCTCACTGATCTAATAGAAAGTAATCCCTCTGGTATTCATAATCCCTCTGATATTCACAAAACCCTGCACTCACCATGCAGCCAAGCCAGTGCCAGCCCACGGAAGTCAGCACTGTGTGAGTAAAGTGAGTTGCAGGCAGCAGGAAGCCACTTTCGGCACTAGTCTGTCTTAGATCAGTTTAGGAATAACAAGTTAAGTTTAAAGTACAGATGTCCCTGACGGTATGTCCTGAGTTCCTACATGGTTTGAGATTTGCTCTAACCTTAGAAAAGCCAGAGGAAGTTCTATCGCTAAATTTGGAGATAAGATAAATTATACATTACAACAAGAAGTTTTCTGGGAGAAAGGGAGGATTTTTGCTGTTAGTACAGCACCAAATGTTGCAGCATTCCCATGTGGAATAGGAAACGATTCAGGCACTGCGGCTGAAAGGGGTAGACGTAGGAGAGATGTGTGAACTGTGCAAAACCAGTCAAAAGTCTCATTGCATTTGCACTTCTTAGATTCAGTATGGTCTCTCTTTCGTAAGTTTTGTTGACTTGACTCGTCATTCTAGGATAGATGTTTTTGACCTGGAGACATGCCCCCGTGGGATAATATTGTTTGCAAATGATGCTGAGTCATTTACACTGTGTTGAAACAGTCTAAACTTTCCCTGGCCAGTAAACCAGTCTGTCTGTCGACCCAGTGAGAGAGGATTACCCTCTCCATTGTGTTCCCTGGATGCTTGTGAATTCTGGATGTGAAAACCAGTATCTCCTATCTAAATATTACTATGATCTTGGATTTCCTTTTTTTTTTTTTCTGAATAAAAACACAGTGTGAGGTCTAAGGACCAGTGACTACTGTTATTCTCTGTATGATGGCAGCTGTGGGAGACACAAGGGGAGGATTGGATTGCAGCAGTCTGTTCACTAAGGATGATAAAAAAGAATCCATCTCCCATACTGTCAGTCTTTAAGTAGCAGATAAATAAATATCACATCCCATGTCTGATTTTGTCTTCAGCATATGTCTAGGAATAGCTTTTTACTCTCATTGAAGGAAAAAGGAGAATCTCTAGCATTGAATAAAGAGACCAACTGGAATCTCCTTGTCCTTCTCTTCTTTTGTCTGCCCTTCTCCTCCAGTTGTTGTCAAGGACATTAGTCTTTTGGGGAGGTTCCTAAGAACCAAAGTCTTATATACTAGACACTGAATGGGGACATATGCAATTTAGAATTAGTTTACAACTCAGCTAAAGGCACTGGGAATTTTCTGTACATGGTGTCTTTGTCTATAAATAGGAAATAAGATAATGAGCCTTATGCCTGGTTTTTATTTACTTTTTTTTTAAAATGAAAGGCAAATAGTAAGCCAAGCTTCAAGACAAAATATTTTTCCAGACTACAAATGACATTTCACTTCACAGGTCTCAGTTTCTCTTTGCCAGACACCTTTTTTTTTTTTCCACTGAAGAAGTTCTGCAATGGTAGCAGTATTCCTCTATATCTCATGGCAAGACAGAAGTTTATTCAGCATGTTAAGCAGGAAACATGGTTCCTTCAGTAAGTCTTTTCTAGCCAGAAAGGCATTATTTTGTGCCATGAAATATGAAGATCAGTCTTCCTTGTAACAAGCAAAGGAAGGGTGATGGAAATACTTGCAAAGTAGAAGCACCAGCTAGGGACAAGACATGTTGTTAAGTGTTGCTATAAAAACTCTAACATAGCTGGGAGTACAGATTCTGCTGCTTTGTTATATATCCTTTCTTTTGCAAACATCTTTCAGTCTTTTCCCACAAAAGATTCTTGCACCAAACATCACTTGATTAGTGTTCTTCGGGATCTCCTGAAATACTGTCATCACCTCCCCCTTACCTTTTGGGACATCTTAACATGCTGGCATCAAATCCCATCTTAGGTTACAGTTCTGAAAATATTTCTGTGAAATTTTATGGAAATGGAACTTGCTTACAATGGAACTTGCTTACAATTAAGTAAGCAGATAAATCTTCAGGAGTGAGGCCAAATTCTGAGTTTGTAGTGCAAAACCCACTACACATTGTTTTAGCAACAGTAACGATTTCACAGAGGATGTGAAATTCAGATGCCTGGGGAGGAATAAATAACCAGTTACAACGAACTCTTGCATTAGAACAAGGATTTCCTGTAATACACAGACATAAGTAAAACAATTTGAACATGAGTTTCTTACAGAAAATTATAATTTAAAATTGGCTGTTAAGAGTTTTTATTTTTCAAATAAATTCTCGTTCTTGAAAGAAAATTATAAGTTCAGGTTTAGAGTGGGGATTATTTTGAAAACCAAAGAAGTATGTAAAAAAAAATCATTTTCGGAAGAAAACAATTAGTCCCCTATTAAAATAAAAGTGGTTCTAATGTGAAAAGTCAATCTTCTCTAATTGCAAGCTATTGAAGTTTGCAGTTGCTTTAGTTCAGTGTTATATGTGTTGCTGGTGGGGATAAGGCTATTAATTAACATTCTACACTGCATTTTAAGAGCTTCATATTGATAGACCGTGCTGTTGAGGAGTATTATTATGGTATTGAAGCTTACTTAAGGCATTCATGCTGCTCTTTTGTCCTCATGTGCCATTGCTGGTAGCTGTTTCAGCTTTGACTGTGTTTCAGATCCACTGCTGAACAAAGATACTGAAGACAGGCAAGGAACTGTAATACCCATTGATGAGACGGTGCTGCAGTATATAAAGCTGTAGAGGAGTACACAATGTACTCGAATGTGATGGAAGACAGATAAGCAGAGAGTTAATTAAGTGTCTCTTTCTCTCTATCAGGATCAAAAATTATTATTATGAAAAGACTGTTGAAAAGAGGAGTTATTGTCTGTTATCTGAATTTCCTGAAGCTTTGGAGACAGTTGCAGTATGCCTCTGTTTAGCATGTCATCAACTTTTCTTAGCCAAATTGAAGCTTAACTCTTGAAATAAGTTAATGGTAGTTCAGTTCAAGTGAAACATCGATTTACTAAAGAGAGCTAGTACCACACTGAGTCTGTTTGGATGAGTGTTCAAGTGACAAGCAACAATGGGAAAAAGAGAGAAGGATTCATGTTCTGAAAGTGATTTTTTTTTTTAAGTAAAATAAAAACAGATAAGAAAGAGGGAAAACAAGCATGACATGAAAAATACTGTCTCTGAAGCAAAGTATTAGAAAACAGGACCTAAACTCTACTTTTTTATCTTTACTTGTGCCTATCACATATGAAATGGAGGAGATTGACAGCTTTGAAAATTTAAGCTTGCTGTTTAGGATAGTAATTTCCAAATGGGATCTCTTTATATAACAGCTCTTTCTTCCAAAATTGTTGTGAAGTGATTTAATAAAGCAAAGGCAAGCACTGCAGCTGGGGAAATCTGGAGTGGAGCAGTATCAGGTAACTCAGAGTAGTTGACCCAAGCATGTCTCTCCATACTGGAAAAGATCACTTCAAAGTAAGTCAGTTGTCATTTCCCCCATTTCCCCTGAGTTTGCTAATGTTGGGCTGATACTTGTGTAATAGAGGGCCAGCTTTCAGCAGTCAGCTTATTTCTTGTCAGAAGAGTAAAGGGATAAACCTAGGACTGAAGACTGAAGATCCAGTCTTGTGTAACTCATTTTTCTTAATGAGAGGCTAAGTACCATGACCTCACTGGGATAATAATTCCCATTCTGTTCAGATATGCAAGAAAGTCCTTCTGCTTCTCTTCTCAGTGGAGTCTGTGGCTCCAGGGTCAAGAAGGAGGAAAAGGGAAGCCCACCTATGGTATCTGCTACAGATCTTCAGGAGCGCTGGCTCCAGCCAGCCCTTCACACTTGGGAATGTAAGGGAGGGAGAGCTGTTATATCTTAAACAGATCATCCTTTGTTCCAAAATTGCAGGGAATAAGTCTCTCCATCACAATTTGTCCTCTGATGTGCTCCCAGGATAACCCGGTATATGAAGCCTCTTATGCACCAAGGGGAAACGGGTGGGGAGTGAAACTCCAGCCACCCCAGCCAGGAAAGTTTTTGGGGAGGGAAGAGTTATGAAATCAGATATAATACTATTTCAGTTGTAAGAAACATTCCTACAATTCAGACAAACCACAAGTGATGTAAATTGAATCTCCGTCTTGTGAGTGTGCAAGCGAGGGCTGCACCAGTTCTGCCTTCCAGTCCTGCTGAGTGTAAACATTGTGCATGGAGAATAGCTGGCTGTGTCTCCAAAGGAAGCACCAACATGTCCAGTACTTGTTGAATTGAGCCAGATTCACAGAAATACACATTTCTTTTGACAAGAGGTCCTAAGGTGTTTGGGGTGGGCTAGAGGGGCTACATGGAGGCTAAACAGCATGTCCAAGTGGACCTGGCACTAACACAGCATTTAGGAAATCTCACTTCTATTCTTTATTCTGCTACAAGGCTGTTGTTTGTGACCTTGGAGAAGTTGTTTTATCTTTTTTCCCGCTTGTCCCTTAAGGGAGAGAAATCTCAATGAGTTTCTGAAAGCCTGTCATGCAATGTGGCCGAAACCCTGTTGCTGTCTCTGCTTTCAGAGAGCTAATATTCCTGCCATTGGAAAAATGCTCAGGTCAGAGTGCTCTCTGTTCAAAAGACAAATGTCTGTACCCCACTTAAACAGAGGCCTTGCACTGGCATTCTGCTCTCTGTATTCCACTGGGTACCCTTTATCCTTCAAAAAGAAAGAAAACAATCCATACATGTCAGGAAGACAAATGCAAAACCAAAATACTTCTATTTGCTTGGGTTAAATGCATAGTTCTTGAATTGTTTTGGTCCATTTAAACATTACGGTACCAAAACCAGTAATCAGCAGTTCTGGATAATTTTAGAANAGACAAATGTCTGTACCCCACTTAAACAGAGGCCTTGCACTGACATTCTGCTCTCTGTATTCCACTGGGTACCCTTTATCCTTCAAAAAGAAAGAAAACAATCCATACATGTCAGGAAGACAAATGCAAAACCAAAATACTTCTATTTGCTTGGGTTAAATGCATAGATCTTGAATTGTTTTGGTCCATTTAAACATTACGGTACCAAAACCAGTAATCAGCAGTTCTGGATAATTTTAGAAAGTGTCTTTTCAAAAGCCAGCAGTGGTATAGTAGTGTGAGAGTAATGAGCAGTGACAAATTATTTGTGCTATTTCCAAGGGAAACTGTTGGCATTAACTTGATGCAGAATCTTTGTTACTTTATGAATAAGAAGTACAGTTAATATACTATATTTCACGTGTCTTCCAACCCTACCCAGAACCTAATTACCCTTTATGGAAAGTTAAGAGCCAGCAAACTAACTGGTATAGAAAGCACATACAGTAAAACTCCGTTGGCTGCAAACACTGAACAGTTGTTTTGTCCTTCTACTTTGGAGAACTTCATGATTATACATTTAGTGCTACTGAGAGATCCACTGTGTAATTACACAGCTCAGCAATAATGGCACCAATTACTGTGCAAATACAAGGAGCCACAGGAGATTAAAACAAATGTAACAGCAGCAATATGTAGAAACAAGATGAGAAGCCGTAGTTGGTCCAGGTGTCACTCTGGTGAAGAGTTTCATGGAGTTTTGTTCAGTTAAGAGGAAAGTGTTAGGGCAGTGGCTTTGTCCCCAAACAGATATGGCATTGGCCCAAAGCCTCCAAAGAGGATCAGTCCAGTTTGGTAGGAGCCATGCCATCAGCTGATGAGGGGAGGCTAATGCCAGGGCTATTCAGCTGCACAGCCCATTTCCTGACTCATACCGCGCTGAGGAGTGGGCTGCGGGAGGTGTGGGTCCTAAAGGGACTGGAACAGAGTTTGTACTTTAAAACACATCTATTAAAACCACCTAGAGAGTTCCTACTTCCAAATTACCTGAGCATCTCACAGTCATTACTAAATCTATTGTCACAATGCCTTTGTGAGACAAAGTGACTTAGATATTTCATCCAACATTTAGGTGCCCTAATCCTTGAGCAGAAACTCGGTCGTGCATTAGAGGGAGAGATGCGCCCTTCTGAATGAGATTTCCAACTTTTAGGAGAGCAAAGCTAGTCTGTCTGTCTCTTTCTCTCTCTTTGCCCTAAGTTGCTTCCTTGCCAAGCAGGAGAGATATTTCTCCCTTCCAGAGGAGCTCCCGCCCTCCTGGTTCAAGCAATCTCTTGGCATTTGTGACTTGTGCACAGGACCTCCTTCAAGCTAAGAAAGGCTTGGCTTTTCAAGCAGCTTCTGACTTCTGTACCATCTCCTTTACCACCAGTTTAAGCTCATTCTCCTCATTTCAGGCTTTGAAGAACACTTTCAACCTCTTTCAGAGTAACTCTCTCACCTACAAAGCTGCCGTTTCCATTTGATAATAGCATAGGAAGGAAAAAAACAGGAAAAGCAGGAAGAAGAAGTTAAACGGTTCATTTCTGACAGCTGTATAATTTCCTGTTTCTTAAGAAGACTTTCTCCATCTCCTTTTTGCAAACTTCTACCACTGCCTAGCCTGTCATCTCATCATATTTTTTCCATTACGTTGGCTGGCAATGTATCATTTCTTTCTGGTCTCTTGGAGCATCCTTCCTTTACAGCCCAGATTTACCTCTTGATCACGTTGAATTTCCTTAGAGTACAGTTAATCACACTACCCAAACTACCCATCCCGTCACAACTGTGCCCTGGCTTTTAGGTCCAGACAAAGAGTATTCATGTAAGTATACCTTTAATAGAGAGCCAACTAAATGCAAGCCTGACTAATGCCTTCAAAAAGTATTTAGCTTACTTTAGTATTGTTATCTAAAAAAGCCAGTACTTTCTTTATGGGAAGCTTCTTCCAGAATTAACTTAAATCAAGCCTAGGAAGAGACATGATTCAAGCATTCTGCTGCTTGGTTTGCAACTAATTTGTAGACTTTTTTTAATGAAGTCTTTATCACATTTATATATCTTGCAAAGTTCCATTAAGATCTGGTTTCCTTCACAGGTGGGAGTGGGAACTGCTGCCTCTCAGCAACTGCTTACCAATTAAAAGAAAATTACTTTTATTAAAATTACAATGGTACTCTCAGCATACTCAGCTAGTTTGTTGTAATAGAACTCTGAATATATACAGCCTTTTGTCTAGAAACCCTGATGCATATTACATGTATAGGTCAAATTGGTTCTCCTAATGCCCCTGTGAGAGAGTTGAATAGGCATACTTTCAAGACCAATTTTTCTCCAGGCTTGGGTTTAGTTACTCAGATATATTTATAGTCTTGAAAAAATGCTGAAGTCAGTTTTGGTGGGGAATAAATTTCTATGTTAATTTTCCAGTGTTCATTTTGTTTCTCAAGTGTTTGAAATTACAGATCTGTGCACTTATTAGCTATAAACTACAGGCCTGGTAGGTATGTGGCTGTATTTCAGAGCTGGAGCTAATACAGACTGCCTTTCAGAAGTGCATAAATTGTAGTTTATTCTTTGGAGTTAGCTCAGATATGACTGAGATGCAGGGACTGGACATGCTATCAGCAAAATACTCTGTAAATATGTCTCTGCCTATGTCCCAAAACTACAGTCCTGTGTAAAATCAAAATTAAATCTTTACATCTCCATATTATATCTTTGGTTGGCAAAGTAGTCTGTTTATTATATTACTGTTTTATTCTGAACAAGTATTATATAAACCAATCGTCAAATGCATATTCATTCAGTCAACAAATGCTTTGATATTTATCTTTCCAAATCAATTCTCCAGTTCACATTAAAGAGAATTCGTCTGTTGTCTTCAATGAGAGGTTGACTAGGACTGGTTCTGAGCCTACAACACACCCCTTACCTCTTTCTTTCCAAAAGTTAAACAGCCAAATGTGTAATTTCACTTTCAGAAACACCTAAATTATTTACAACCATATTTTTAAATTAATTTTTAATTAATCAATTATGATTTAATCAATTCCTCATTCTCATTCATACCTTCATCTCAGCTGTAAAAACTGCAATATTCAGTGTATTCTACTCATTAGTTTGGCTTGGAAACAACACTGCTGATGCCAAACTATTTATGTCCACCAGTAGAAACAACTAGGTATGTTGCTTTATAATAATATGAGATAAATCCCCATCTAAATGGGGAGATAAACAGAACTTACATGTCAAAAGCTGCAGTTTGAAGAAACAGGATGCACTAATCTAGCTATTTACCTCAGTTCACACTTATTTTAATCTCCCCTATTGGCACCCCTTTCTGAATGAATTTAACTCACTAACCTGGCAAGGAAATAACAACGGAAAAGTGACTGAATCGTTTTCTTCCACATTAGTGAGCTGAATCAGCTCAGGGAACAATCCGTCTCAAAATTAGTTCAAATAGTCCAAATGAACCACGTTCTGAAGATACCCATTTCTCACATTTACTTTAAAAAGAAGCACATGGGATGACTTCAGAAGTAAATGCCTACACTGTAAACATCTCTAATTAGGGAAATTAAATCTCACCCTAAGCAATTCTTGGTTAAGCTGAGTAATTCGTCCTTGCCACGATTCTCAGACCACGTCAGGCACGCTGACGAGACCAAACTCCTCCAAAAGGCATGGCCATGGCTTTCCTTGTAAACACGACAGAAAAACGTTTATTGCAGGTATACAACAGCAGAGTTATCAGAACTAGGATGTGAGACACCTACCTTTACTTCATCCCAGACACTCCTCTTTAGCCCTGGAGATGTTTTCTCCCGAAACAATACATTAATTGTCAGGCTACATGCTGCAGGTAGGAAAGAAAAATTCTGGAAAAGTATCAGCCCTCACTCTCTTCTGTTGCTCTACATAAATGCCTTTGTTATTGTCTTTTAATAGAACAAATCTCAGTTAGAAAAAAATGAGCATTTTAGATGACCTATAATTTACCACAACAACAAAGGAATAAAACTAAAAATCAAAGTTTGGAACAGCAAAAGCTTTTTCTTAAGACCATTCTTAATATCAGTTTAATATCAATGAAGGAAACTTCATTGCCTGGTTTTGGGTACCGATGTTAACACCTCACTGTCATCATGTTTCTGTGGCTCTTTCCACAACAATTATACAAATGAGTCTAATTTTGATCTGAAAGAGAAGATGCAGTCTAGGTGGTAGATAAAGGAATAAAGAGATTGATTAATTTACCAGTTTAGCCATCTACTTCCTCTGTGGCCTTTGGCACATCAACGAACTGTTCTGTGCCCTAAGCATACAATGGAGGCGCTTGTAACAGCCTTTCAAATCCTTAGAAGAAAGCTGTAGAAATTGAATTAAAAAAACCCCAAACTAGTGCTTTCTTCTTGCCTTTCATGAGAGCAAAGGGAATTATAATGCATTAGCTAACATTTTTTAAATCAGGAGTTTTTAACACATGCCAAAGCAATGCCATCGTCAGATGAATGGGTCTGTGGAGACTGACCTCTCCAGGCTAGCGTGTACACAGATCTGCAGTAATCCTTCATGCAGATAACCATGCAGTGGTTACATAAGTGTTGTGAATATTTTTGGCAGTAGTGAGAAAAATACGACTCATTTGACATTTCAGTATAAAGGTATGTTGGGGAGGGATAAGAGAAATGATAAGATTTCTTTAAAAAGTTGTTTATGTAGGCAGTTGCACAGAGGACTGTGAAAGCTAAAATAAATAAAGATCATACACTTTATATCTTACACATGGATTTTCTCTTATTCTCCTCTTGTCTGAGGGAGAAGAAGGAAAAGCAGAAAAATAGGAATGGAAGCTTAGAGGATGGGTAGGGTTTCAGCTGTAGATGAGGTAAGATTGAAGCCTGGGGCAACTCTGATGATTTAGAGGCCTGTTGAAGAAGAAAATTGTGGAATAGAAGCTATGAAACCAGAAGACCTGTTAAAGCAAATCCCTGCACATAGCATGATCCACAGCTGAAGCTGGGATGGGATGACCAAGCCTCAGAGCGACTCAGCTAAGCTGTGGTGGGATCCCTGATGCCTTGTCCTCACAAGTTCCTCAGGCAGGGGAGGGAGGCAGGAGGTCTTTTGCTGCCTTATATGCCACTCTCTCACACTTTCTTCATTTTAGGTCCCAGTTCACCCCCTGCTTTATATGTCTAGAAGGACGTACACTGATCAGACAATACCAGTTAATGTTAGCATAGGTCATGAGAGGTTCATTTGCAAGTCCCATTATGTTATTGGCACATCCATCATTTGATAGGGAATGTGTCAGAGCACACATCTCTTCCTGTGCCTCCATAAATTACAATACAGCCTTCCCAGTGGAAAACTGGATACAAGCTGATTATGTGACTTAGTGGCCCTGAAATCTGTCTGATTTCAATGACCTTGGTGGAGCTCACCAGCTGAGCAAATCTAGCCTTGCATTTTCAACTTTTTGAAGTTCCAGACTGGTTACTTTTCAAGTGGAAATGTTCTCTACAACTTGGCAAGAAGCATAGTCATGTTTTATCCCCTTCAAGAGAACGTTTGCTTAAACAATTCCATCTTGTTACTATTTTCTCTAAGTCCTCATTCTGCTGTAAAGAGAGAACGCAGTGCAAACAGACAGATACAGATAAATTATTAATTACCCAGCTCTTTGCTGTTTAGCTACAGGCAGATTGTGAGTGTGCTTGCTCAATTAAGTCCTGCTTTTTCCTCGGCAAGCCGCAAGCTGCATATCCCTGCTACCTCCAGGGTCAGGCAGAGGGGGAAGGTCATGCTGCAAGCTTGGAGACAACTGAGGTAGCTAGAGCATCTGAAGATTCTGTTGCATGGTGGCACTGGAGGGACATAGACACTAATATTTTGGTGTACTATCACATCTGGGTTTTTTTTTTGGCCTTGCCTCTACGTTGTGGTGTAGACCCTGCTCCCCCCCCTAGTAACAAACCGCATTGCAATGCCAGATCATTCAGCACCATCTGAGAACAAAGAGCTGGGATAATTGGGCACTCTCTGACCCTGCCTGTTGGTACAATGAGCCAAGATAAGAAGTAACACGGTACCTCTTTGTCCCGAGATGAGCACAGGGAGTTGGGACAATTAGGCACTCCCTGATTGCACCTGGAACTCCTGGTGCAATCACAGTGAGTTGAAGTGATCAGGCACTCCCTGACCATCTCCGGAACTCCTGTTACCCAGGAAATGTACCTAAATCTT
>VZSC01007409.1:296528-318992 GCA_013398225.1 Steatornis caripensis | reverse complement strand
ATCAGGCCAGGGACATTTTTGTACTCTTGGAAGCCCCTGAGATGGGTCCAGGTTGAGGGAGGAAAGGGGATGGATGGGCAGTGCTAGTGTCTCTTCACAGGCATGACCAGCCTGTGGGACAAGNCATAAGAAACGGGATGCGCAGGTGTCCCAATGTCCTCCTCCAGTGCTTTGGAACTCCCACTGGTGTCCTGCCAGACATGGGAAGGATTCTTGCCCCCAAGGTCGATCAGGCCAGGGACATTTTTGTACTCTTGGAAGCCCCTGAGATGGGTCCAGGTTGAGGGAGGAAAGGGGATGGATGGGCAGTGCTAGTGTCTCTTGATAGGCATGACCAGCCTGTGGGACAAGGAGGCAGGTCTCGCTCACACGCTCAGGGAACAGCCCAATCGCCAGCTCTGGGGTCAGGAAGGAATTTTCCCCCGGGGGCAGATTGGCCCTGGTCCCTGGGGTTTTTTTGCCTTCCTCTGCAGCATTGAGCATGACCAGTTGTCGGGGCTCTTCTGGTCCGTCTTGTCTAGGTTACTGCCTGCTGCCCACGCACCATGAAGGTGGCCTCTCGTGCCCTGCAGCTTTTTTTCCCCCAGGGCGGGCAAGCAAGTGTGCCTGGGGTTTTTTTGCCTTCCTCTGCAGCATTGAGCATGGCCCCTTGCCAGGGCTCCTTTGGGCCATTTTGGTCAGGTGCCTGCTGCTCCTGCTCCACAAAGGTGGCTCTTGTGCCTCATATCTGGGGGGAGGAAGGTTTCTAGACTCCCAGGGTGGGCCCCAAGGGTGGCCCCTGGAGGTTGCTTCTTGTCCTTTGTAGCATTGAGCACAGACCCTTGTCAGGGCTCCTCTGGGTTATTTTGGCTAGGTTCTTGCCTGCTGCTCTTGCACCACCAAGGCACCATTTGTGCCCTGGCTCTCTCTAGCTCTTTTTCCCATTGCAAGTTCATAGCGGGAGTGAGCTCTGCTCTTCCTTGGCTCCATTTCACCCAGCCCTCCCTGCATGCAACACAAGTGCAGGGCAGGCATGAGAGCCCTTTTCATGCATTGCTGGCCAAGAAGCACAGCGGAGGAATTTTTTGAAGTCAAAAAGTATGATTGTCATCAATATGTGCCATACTTTTGAAAATACCCCGTGGTACCACACGCCTCTTCTTCTTTTGTGTGTGATCAGTACTGATCCTCATTCTTCAAGATCTCACTCTTCAGGAAACAGGGGCTGCTTGGCCTGTGTTCCTGCTGCTACTTTCTGTAGCTCTGTGGCTTTCCTTTGCCAGACTGCAAGGGATATTTTTTCAACCTAAACGTCAGCCTGCTCCTGGCTACGCATGCACATTGTGTTGATGTTTGCGAACATTAACTCTGAAACAGATTCAGAAAAATAAAATAAAATCCTGTTACCACTCGCAGCCTTTCTGATTTGTGTCCTCGAATGTGTTTTTGGAGCTGAAAAAACCATGGAGTTTCAGGCAAATAACAGTCTCATTGTTTTTCAACTCCATAATCAGTGTAAGGAATAGAATAGAATAGAATAGAATAGAATAGAATAGAATAGAATAGAATGGAATAGAATGGAATAGAATGGAATAGAATGGAATGGAATGGAATGGAATGGAATAGAATAGAATAGAATAGAATAGAATAGAATAGAATAGAATAGAATAGAATAGAATAGAATAGAATAGAATAGAATAGAATAGAATAGAATAGAATAGAATAGAATAGAATAGAATAGAATAGAATAGAATAGAATAGAATAGAATAGAATAGAATAGAATAGAATAGAATAGAATAGAATAGAATAGAATAGAATAGAATAGAATAGAATAGAATAGAATAGAATAGAATAGAATAGAATAGAATAGAATAGAATAGAATAGAATAGAATAGAATAGAATAGAATAGAATAGAATAGAATAGAATAGAATAGAATAGAATAGAATAGAATAGAATAGAATAGAATAGAATAGAATAGAATAGAATAGAATAGAATAGAATAGAATAGAATAGAATAGAATAGAATAGAATAGAATAGAATAGAATAGAATAGAATAGAATAGAATAGAATAGAATAGAATAGAATAGAATAGAATAGAATAGAATAGAATAGAATAGAATAGAATAGAATAGAATAGAATAGAATAGAATAGAATAGAATAGAATAGAATAGAATAGAATAGAATAGAATAGAATAGAATAGAATAGAATAGAATAGAATAGAATAGAATAGAATAGAATAGAATAGAATAGAATAGAATAGAATAGAATAGAATAGAATAGAATAGAATAGAATAGAATAGAATAGAATAGAATAGAATAGAATAGAATAGAATAGAATAGAATAGAATAGAATAGCATAGAATACTAGACTAGTTATGCAATGTTATGCCTAGTGTCATGCCTGACAAGTTATGATATGACCTAGGTCTGAGGGGTCCATCCAGGAGAGTGGCTATCTGCAGTGCAGGTCCCAGACTCATCCAGGAGACAGGGGCAGAGAGGAGCACACCTCTGGGCCCTTGGCAGGAGGCGGTGGAGGGGGAGGATCCCAGGGGAGGCTGTTCCCAGCCACTGAGGCCTTTGAGGAGGCCCAGGACCCTGTCAGAAGTAGACCCATATGCTGTCCTTTAAACATTTATAGTTGGCCACTTTGGACACAGAGTATTGGTCTAGACGGACCTTTGCTCTGATAGAGTACTGTTGTTCTCAGGCCCTTTTGTTTTATTATATTTTTCCAAGGGAAACAACTCAGGCATCCGTGGATGAAGGGGAGGTAGATGTAGCTTTTCTGGATTTTAGTAAGGCTTTTGGTACTGTCCCTCACAGCAGCCTTCTGGAGAAGTTGTCCAACTGTGAAATGAACAGCTACACAGTGTGCTGGGTGAGGAACTGGCTGAAAGGCAGGGCTCAAAGGGTTGTAGTGAATGGGGCTACATCTGGCTGTGACTGGTCACCAGCGGTGTTCCTCAGGGCTCAATTCTAGGGCGAGTTCTGTTCAATCTTTTTATCAAGGATCTGGGTGCAGAAATTGAATGCACCATTAGCTAGTTAGATGATGATACCAACTGGGACATGCTGTTGACTGTCTCGAGAGATGAGAGGCCTAGCAGAGGGATATAGATAGATTAGAGCATTGGGCAATCATCAATGGCATGACATTTAACAAGAATAAATGCAGGATTCTGGGACAGAGTAATGCTGGGCACAAGTATAAATTGGGAGAGGAGTGACTGGAGAGAAGCCCTGCAGAAAGGGATCTGGGGGTGCTGGCTGACAGCAGGCTCAACAAGAGTCAGCAGTGTGCCCTGGCAGCCAAGAGGGCAAACCGCATCCTGAGGTGCATCAAACACAGCATGACCAGCCAGTCAAAAGAGGTGATTGTCCTGCTGTATTCAGCATTGGTGCAGCCTCACTCAAGTGTGCAGTTCTGGGCTGCATCATGTAAGAAGGATGTGAAGGTCCTTGAATTCATCCAGAGGAGGGCAACAAAGCTGGTGAAAGGGCTGGAAAGCATGTCCTATGAGGAGCAGCTGAGAACTTTAAGATTATCTAGTTTGGAGAGAAGGAGACTGAGGGACGACGTCATTGCTCTCTACAGCTTCCTGAGGAAGGGAAGTGGAGAGCGAGGTGCTGAGCTCTTCTCTCTGGGATCCAGTGGTAGGATGCGTGGGAATGGCACCAGGGGAGGTTCAGACTGGACATTAGGAAACATTTCTCTACTGAGATGGTGGTCAAACACTGGAACAGGCCTCCTGGAGAGGCCTGTCAGTGTTTAAGATGCATTTGGACAATGCCCTTAATAACATGCTTTAACTTTTGGTCAGCCCTGAAGTGGTCAGGCAGTTGGACTTGATGATCGTTGCAGGTCCCTTCCAACTGAACTACTCTATTCTATACCTAATGCTGTACATCTCATCTGATTTAATATGTCTACTTTCAGAAGACAGGAACTGTGTCCTAAAAGTGCCTTTTTATGCCCAGTGAAAGTTAGCGCCCTTTAAACTCAGATGTAGATACATATCAAAGTTGATCAGAGGAATCCCATACTTGGTAATTTGAATCGCCAGTTTTAACCATGGTATAAGCAGTAAGCTTCTATTTTTATAAGTGATGCTTAAACTTTCTGCTTTTTTTTCTTACTGCTTTTCCTATAAAAGGTTCATTTGCATTGGTTAGAAAAGCATTTAAAACAAATGAACACTTCATGCTCAATTTGGTGCTTGGTTTTTTTTAGCCAAAAAGGACACAATACACCTAAAAATACTTATTTAAGCAATTAAATAGTTTAATGTTTATCCAGATTCTCAATTTTTACATTTCCTCATCTTAAGAAATGTCAAATAAAGCATTTCTTATTTACTGAATTGTAATTTTTACTGGGGATTTTATCAAGCTTCATTTAGGTGGAAACTGTAACTTGACTATTGATGCTTAAAAGCTAATGTTACTCATTTTAGTACTTTACTTGTCAGAAAGTATGGAGTAAAGAAGATATCTTATGAAATCATTGTTTTGCATGTAAAATTAATAAAGCTAATGACTCTATGAAAGAAGCCATAATGATAACACAGACTAGGTCTGTGCACCACAGGCATGGTATCTAAAAGTCATGTAAGGTAATGTCTGTCCTCGGAAGGATTTCTGACAGTGTCCAGCCAGCTCAATGCCCAGCTGCTTTCACAGCAATCAATGGGGGATGAAGTCAATGGGAATCACACCTTCTGAAACCTCTGTGTCTTCTCATGCCTTTGAAAGTGGGTGCCTTTTCTCCAAGATCTGATACTGATGAAGGATATACTCTGTTCAATGATTTCAACAGGGAAATTGATTTTCTTGCTTTTTTTCCAACTGTCTCATGCATTTCTCAGCAATGCAAATAAAGTAAAGAGTCTTCCCGCTCCCATGAGCTACCGTAAATGCTCAGGGCAAATTCAGGCAAACATTTTTTTTTAAATGTACAAGGGAGTCTGAAAGTGCTTTCAGTGAGGAGAAATGTAAATATCAGAACTTGCTCAATTGCAAAGACTAAAAATAATGTAAATATTTAATGTAGTGCATGACTTTGCAACATATTTATAAGGTGAGCTGACCTCAAAAGTTTCCTTAACTACATATAACTAAAGAATAGCACCTTTTATCTCATTGGAGTTTAAGGAGAGCTCATTGATTCAGAATATTTTTAAAGTGTACATAAACAGTTTTCAGGTATTAAATCTTGGCCTTAATGTAGAGTGTTATAAAATCAAATGTAACTTTAAGCAGGTCTATTTTTTTAAAATAAAAATATGTTTATGTAGGAAAATATACTAGCTGCTATAAAGCAGCAAATGTTATCCATCCTGTTAGAATTGTTTAAAAATGCAACAGTTTTATAGGTTATTTTGACTCACATAAATTAAAACTTATCAGGCTGGCTAAAACTGGTGATGCTGATAGCCTGTGTCCTTCTGTCCAAGGGAACAAAGGTCTGGTAGTTAGATGGTGAGTTTGGTGTTGGCATTTCACGCATGGATTCTGATGGAGTTGAAGTCCTTAGACAGAGAGGCCATTTGTTGCCTCAGCCAGGAAAATAAAAAAGCATTGTAGGAGCTGATAGACTGGCCATGAAAAGCAGAGGCTGTTTCCTTCACTCCCAGGGGGATCAGAATACCATCTTCTCTGCAAGGGTTGGTGGAGCAGGTTGGAAACTAACCCACATCTTTTGAAGAACAAAGAAATGCCTTGTTGAGAGTCCTGGTGGCTTGTGGAAGCAGGTAGGTACAGGGCCTACCTGTGCATCATTTCTCTGACTGTGGCTTGCCGCTTCTGCCCATGCCCCCTGCCATCCAAACATCCTCATCACCTTCACCCTCCTCCTTCATATCCAAGGAGCATCCTGGGCAGCATGTGCTGCAGCATCATCATCCAGGGGTTCTCTGAGATCCCTGTGAAGAGGGAGGAGAGGTATGTAGAGTGGAGAAGAGGATGTGTGGGTCGTGGAGAAGAGGATGTGTGGGTCATGGAGAAATCTACCACCAGCTCATAAATCCTTAACACAGCAAAAGTAGCATTGGTAACACCTAATGCAGCTCAGTCACACTTGTCCACATGAAGCTTGATTCACCTTTTACATTGCTAATGAAACAGCAGGTGAGTAAATGGCCAAGAGGAAGCCATAGTGTCAAGCTGAGTCATTCAACAACCACCCCAGTCTCCTCTTCAGCTGCAGTATCAGCTGGGGCCTTTGCCCTGGGTGCCGTATTTCCTTGGGAAAGGCCAAGAAGATGATTATGGCTGGAGAAAATACTGCTTTTCTTTGCAGACAATTTTCTTTGCAGACATTTAAGAGAAAGGTGTTTCGAAGAAAAGTTAAACTCAGCATATTAAGCCTGCCTCAAATGGATGTGTCACTTTTATTGGAATTCTTATTAAATGTAGACTCATAAAAAAGTATACCTTCCCAATTTAAATATGGCTGGCGCTCACATCTATATGATTCCAAAACTTATGACGACAGATTAATGACTGGGCTGAAAGTCTGTCATAACCTGGTAGGATAAAGCTAATCCAAATCGACTATATGCCATGATTTTATGACACAAAGTTATTGAAAAGTACAAGAATAATTAAGTGGAAATATAATAGAGGAAGCATTTTCTGAGCTCTGGCACTGTGGAAGAGCCTGCCATCTGATATGGTTGGTTAGAATAGCAGGTCTAGAGTAGTAACACATTTTTATGCTACTTTTTAAAGAAACTGTGGCTCGAGTAGCCCATCACTGAAATTCATTCTCAAAAAAAGCGTGACAGCTTTGGCAGTTATAAAACAGAGGTGCTTTGTGTAACTGGGTGACACTAATTATAGGTAAGAGCTCTATAAACACACACTTTTGTTCTCTGGAAGCTGGACAACGTATAATAAAACTCTGGCATAACAAAAATGTCATCTATAAATAAATAGAAAACAACTGCACTTGTTTAATTGAACACAGATAAGAAAATAAGTTAGGACCACTTAAACTTATTTTTGAGGCTTTGTTTTTCTTTCAACAGTGCTATTGAAATGGCCCTTGGAGTACCTCCATCTGCAGCTTGCTGCGGTGTCACTTACAGACAGGATCAGCTGTGCGCTGATCCAAGCTAGTCAGCTTCATGAACTCAGGGTAGCAGTTTCGGTCCAAACCTCTGTGTCTGCTTGAGATTGGCTACAAGATGACCAAAATCAGAGACAGCACAGGCATGTCAGTATTATGTCCTGCCTGAGCCAATACACCCAGTAAGAGTCTGAACTCACAGTGTACATGTGGTTTCAGGACAGAGCTAGTATCCTGGTGCAGGTTCTGTACCCTTCCATGCAGACATACCAGCTCAGCTAAAGCTAGCTGGATTTGCCTGCTGTGTGGCTTTCCATGGCACACAGGAGACAAATGCTAAGTGATGTCGCTTTCTTATTTGAAAGTGAGAGTGGCCAAGTATAACTCCCTATTGGTGTAGAGAGATCAGACTTTAATTAATTAGTTAATTGCAAGTGTTATATAAACAACAGGTGAGATTCATCCCCACTATCCTGTATGTCTGAAACCTACATGAAGCTCATCTATGCTATTTATCCAGACTTCTCTGTAGCTGGTGGAGGCAGCGGTGCTCTTCCAGAGGATGAATTACCACACAAGTAGCAGACAACTGCGCTGTGTTGCATTGGTATTGCAGAACAGTTTTTTTAGTTACTTGAAAATGCCTCAAGTATTGTAGGTACAACATGCTTTGTCCTTACTTTACACACCCCTTATGACATCAGGCCTTACTATATTTCAGATGCTTTAGTACAAATAATATTTTAAGTATTGCTGTACTGAGTATGAGTGTAGAACCAAAGACACAATCTAAAATGTAGAGGTGTTCTGGTTTGTGATTAGGAATATGTGTTCCGTATAGGTGAAGTATGTTTGGGATGGCTGAGAGAAATGCACGCAGCGGAGGTCAGGGCAGTGGATGAGGAGCTCCCTTGGCAGGTGTCGAGGCACCACGGTGCTGAGCACAGCATGAGCACCTGTAGAGCAGGCTGGACTTTGCCCGTGAGGCCAACGTTTCATCACCCAAAAACGGAGTGAGGGAACAGGGATGTTGCTCCTGTTCATCGTTGAAAGCCTGAGCTTAAACCATTTCTTACCACTTCCGCAGAAGGGCTAACTCCCAGTCACTGGGAAACATCTCCCTCCCTCCGATCTGCCTCTCATTTCACTGTGTTTTGGAAATCCACGTGCTGATCATGGTGGTGGTGGTGGTGAAGCAGCATGTCAGCAGGCAGTGGGCTCCTTGGACACGGTGTGTTTTAGGGGTGTAAAGAAAGGTGGCTGTGAGCTATGTTTATGAGATTTTTGCAGTCTGCGTCAGGGGCCAATTTATTGAGGGTGGTTTTCATGTGCCCTTTTATTCCAAAACCCATCCTGTAAGCCAAGCTGTATTTTAATAATTTGGGGCAACGTATTGTAACTGCTCTTTTGGAAATAGCATGAACTCCAACGATCTCTGGATATTTTTGTGTTGGCATCAGTTGTAAAAATCAGTAAGAGCGCAACTGTGCTGCTGACCCCACTGCTGGCAGTAGCAGGGACTGGCTTTCCCTCAGCGTCTCCTTTCTGCCTCCCCATCACGTCTGCTATATGGCTTTTTCTCCTCTGCGTTGCACTGAGGGGCTGAGCCCCAAGCCTGGCCCAGGTGGCCGCCGGCCGAGCTCGGCCAGACGTACCAGGGAGCGGCGGTGCGGTGCTGAGCGGTGCGGTGCGGAGCGGGCCGCCGGCAGCGGGGCCGGGCCCCTCTAGAGGGAGCCCTCCGATGAGGAATGGTCCGGGAGGCAGAGCAGAGCCAAATGCGCCTTGTCTCGGCTTCCTCCAGTCCGTTTAGAAACCAAACGTTGCCCGAGCCCTGCGGTAACCCTGCCCCTACCTTATACAAACCTACAGCGTTACGATCCGTTATTTACCAAGGAGCTGTATTGCCAGTGCATCCGAACCATCCCAAAATTGGGGTTACCGACGTGACTTTAGTTCTTCTTCAGTATGTGCCTCAAAAAGGCGGCTCAGAGATGCTGTTTGTGTGGAAATACAGACTACGGGATTTCAGTGCTAGAGGAGATGGACCACAGGTAGCGTTAGCAAGGAAATACAACGGGGTGCGCGTTGCAGCTTATGCATCTTGCACGTTTTGAGCATGAGATGTAAGGGGAAGGCCACGTGGCTTTAATTACAATTGCAGGAGTACAATTGGCAGCTTTAGTGCTTTCCCGGGATCAGAAAATATGCTTGTATTATTAGGGATGAGGGAAGAATACAGACGAAGGTATTTAATAAGTTAGTTTAAAAAAAATCTGTATTCTGAGTGGGTTTTCGTGCCTTTGCAATTACTGTACTTAAATTACCAGATACATCTCTCTTTTCAGCAGACACTTTGCCAAGTTTTCAAATAATATTTACTGATATTTAGTTTCTTTTAAACTACTTACTGCAGAGCAATAACAAAATCTTAGGATAACTTCATTAGAAAACAGGCTTACTCTTAGGAAAGCTGAAATAACTGAAGTACTGGCAGCTAGGCAGCTTGTGAAAAGTGTGCTAGTTAGAGCTTTGCAACATGGAAATAAACATGAAGTTTTATGTGCCTTTCCTATATTATTGAGTAGTATATTTTAAAACTCTACTTTGCCCTGGAGTTGTGAAGAACATTAAATATGTTGCCAATTGGAAATATGACTGTTTACTTTAAGTGGCACCTGTAAATTAAAAATAAAATAGAAAATCAAACTGAAAGGAGAAATTCATTAAATGGAAATATGCCTGAGTGAATAAGTGCAATATCTCACTCACATGAAAAAGCATGGGGTGAGACCTTGTTTGCTGGAGACTTCTTGGCCTCCCTATGTAGTTTTTAGCCCAACATTTCTAAACGGTGTAAATACCTAGAAGTTCTGGGTATTTTCAATTACTATTGTTAGACAGAAAACAAGCTCAGGTTTCTTCAAACCTTATTTCATTGAATGTGTCTGAGTCATAGGAAAAGTCATTCCATCATGTCTAGAAACTGTTTTTATTCGGAGCACTCGTCAGGAAAGAAAATAAACAAGTATTAGTTCCTGCCACCATTCATTTCAGAACAGTTACAACCAATATAATTAGGTCTCAGATTTTAAAAAAACCCAACAAAACTCTGAATGAAAAGATATAAGATTATATGTGTCAGTTGCTGAGCATTTGGCATGAACAGCTTTTCCAACACTTGCTCTGGTTATTATAAGGTTTGAGTTGTAAATGACTGCATTCAGCAGCAAACCTGTCAGGTTGGAGAGCTTTTCATTAAATGTTTGATCTAGAAATTTTTAATCAGTGCACAAATAAAACAAATTATTAAAGCACTACATCAGCTACAGTATATGTAATTGGGATGAACGGGGTGATGTAACTGGTGGGGAACAGCACAAGCATTCTTAACAGAAGGCCTGGAGCTACAGAACTTGTTACCACTGGAGATGAAACAGAGCCTGAGTCTTAACCTGCGTCTTGAAAAATGGTAAGATGCACCTATTAAAGACATTCCCAAATAACCTGGTGATAAATCATGTATGTTGTACAGCTTTATTGGAGAAGCTGGGGAGGGATTGCCTTCTAGAATACCTTGTGTTTGTGAAATAACACCGGGATGGAGCGTGTGCTGAAAACACAGCAAATTTTATTTCTGAAAGTAGAAATGAGCGTTTCATATTCTCAAGTTTTTTACCACTGTTCTCTGTCCTAGATAAAGACAAGTCTGTAAGATCTACGTTAGGAAGTTATCTAATGAAAACTTTGTGTAATGTATGTAATTTTGTGATTTAAGTACATTAACAGGGGTAGTAGTTATAACTGTGCTGAAATCAATGGACATACTCTGACTTCTGTAGTTGAGGCTCTGATGCAAGTATTATTAATATTTTAGCTTTAAAATAGTTCTTTTAGCTAGTTTAGTTAGTGAAATTTCTGAAAATATCAGCAACAAGATGTTGCAACTAGGCTAACAATTAAAAGGGAAGCTTATTTACACATACCTGATTAAAACCCAACACCACGTAACAATCAGACAGGGCTATTCTGCACTTCCTAGCAGATTTCCTTGGGTGGTTTTGCTTGACATTTATATCTAGGCCTTCTCTTAATTTAATTTTTGTTTCCATCTTTGAAGAAATTATTTTAGGAAAGCTAATACAAAAGTGGGGGGTTGCGTTTTGCTCTGAAGGCTGCAATAAAGCTAATGTTTCATGGCTGCAAAGTCTGCCTTATGTCACCCTATCAGTAGCTGGGAACAAGACTGTTGCCTGCAGGTTTGTGTGCTTGAAGTCAGCAGCTGAGGTAGGTCAGTGAGGATTCCCATCACCCAGCTCAGGAGTGAAATCTTACCCCCATACAAATCACTAGAAAATTTACTGCTGTTTCCAAAGGAGCCAGAACTTCACTTTAAAACATTAGATTTGGCAGCAGCAAGGGATCCCAGCAATCCGTGTATCACAGGGGCTACATGCCAGTGAAACGCCTGTCGGCTTCGTGTTGTGCCGTGCACACAAACTTTTACACGTTTTCGTCTTCAATCCCAGATATGGCACAGGTAGAGAAACTCAAGCTCTGCTTCTTATCTGGACCCTCACGAGCTCTGAAACAACAGGGGGAGAAATACATCTTGAAAAAGCAGTATCTGTCAAAGTTAAGAACAACCCTCGTGACAAAAATTCAACACAACAAACGGATCTGGCTCTTTGTCTCTAGACACCTATGTTAGCTAATGCTCGCCACATGGGAAGGCAACAAAGATAAAGGAAAGCAGGTTTTGGTCAAAAATCTTTCAACTCCCAAACTTTAATTCTGCTATAGCTGCCAGGGTTTTGTGGTGCCTCCTTGCAGGGTGCAGGACCTGGAGGTGTTGGAGCATGGGCCACAGGGGCAGGAATGGTGCTGGAGGGCTATTATTAGTTGTTTTTGGTAAATGTTCTTTGAGTGCTCTGTAGGATAAGGGGATCCGTCTCCCTCTCAGGGTGTCTTTCTGGACCTCTGTGGGGACAGAGAATGTGCCAAGCACAATTTTCCCTCTTTTGTAGTTTTTACTGCTGCCATGCCTTTAAAATAAAATGTTTCTTTTTCTTTTCATTCATTTTTTTTTAATTTTATCCTTTGCCTTTCGAACAGCAATTTATATCCTGTGTGCCTTATCTCAGGTAAGATAAAAATAGTGGCTTCACTTCATCAGCATAATCAGTTGTGTTAATATCTCTGATAGTAGGCTTGGCTCAGGGTTTGCATTACCCCATATGGGCTCTGTCTGTGCAGGCACAGTCTATAGATACTTTTAAAAACTACCGCATGGTTTAAAAAAAAAAAGTCTGCATGATGAGATAGTAGTTTTTAAGAGCTGTTTTGAAATAAAAAATTAAAGATGCTTTCCTTCAGTTTACAATAATCTTTAAAACACAAGGAACTTCTCTCAGATTGAACAACTCCGCATATTTGGGGTTTTATATTGCTTTTAAAACACACTCTACCAAAGTACAAGCTAGTGCTTATATACATGGAAAATTTTTCAGTTACAAAGTGTGAAAAAATTGTCGTGTGTTTCTCGTAATATGGTAAACAAAAATATAATTACACAGTATCATTCGCCATCTCCAAAGAAAGATGACTTTGGTACGACTGAGTATCTGGTATGGCCAAGTGTCTAGTGATACCCCTGTAAGCTCTGATCAGTTGTATTTCTTCTCTCATTCCCTGAAGATGTCCCCACATACTATGTCTCATGGTTTGCCTGGCTATTTTCTGCTTCACTTTCAAGCCCAACACTTCCAAAAGGAATTAAACTCCTTAGGAAATGCTCAGCTCCCTGTTCCAAAATTACTCATGTCCAGAGTCTTTCTCTTCTGGAAACATTTAACAGCAACAGATCTCTAGACAAACTTTCTCTTTGTAATTTCTTTACTGGTTCATTGGCGGCCTTGGCATTTATCTGTGTATATATTTTAGTAACTCACAGCACTTCTTCACCATCTCTGATCGTCTTACCTGGTGCGTCCTGTATGTCCTCCTCAGTGGGGAAAAACTGGCATGTAAACACTGAGTCAGCAGTTAATAGTAAAACTTGTATGAGCATCACCGTGTCTAGGATTTCAGCATAAGTCTTTTTCCCCTAGCGTTTCCAGCAGGCTTTTTGCCATCCCTTAGGGCTTTCCACAAACAAATTGATGTCTCAATCAGTCGCAACTGCGTTATTTTGTTCTACTCTCCTGCACACAAATATGCTGTTACATTTCTGTGTTTTCCCAGGTATTTTTCTTAAAGAACCAGCTCTATTGCTGTCTGGCCATTTAATTTCCATTCTAACCCTGTGATCTTTACAGTGCTGTTTATTTCATGCTACCTTGTGCTGACTGTCATTGGATCTTCTGGCAAGAGTTGTGTCAGTTTTCGCTCCTGACATTACCTATTTATCTTTGCTACTAAAACAATACTTGAAGCCGTTTAGAATTACAGCTTCAGAAAAACAAGTTCTCTCTTTTTCCACAATGCACCTGTATTTCCTAAAGGCGTTTCTAGTCGACCTTGCTATAGTTGAATGATTTTAGTGGTGCTGTTTGCTTAAAGGTGCTAGGGAATCCATCCTGGACGTTTAAGTGCACTCATCTTTACTAGCAGCAGAGAATACAAAAAGCTGTTTTATTCCCCAGTCTGATTTCTCTTCAAGCTCAGAAATGTCCATTCCAGCTATACGAGTGGGGACGATGGGTACTCTGTGCCTGGTTCATATGGCAGTTATTGAGGTAAAATTCCCTTGAATTGAAGGTGGGGTTTTATTGAGCCAGAAGGATGAGATTTAATTTCCATGTTTCCCTGTTAGTTGCTCATATAGAGCACCCCATCCACCCATGCTTCCCTGTAATTTATTGACAGGGCCTTGAGAGACTTTTACGATGACAAATACACTGAGAATTTACTTTTATTGTTGCTCTCATGAATGAAATACATCACTTTCAAAAGAAGGAATTAATTTACTGTATCACTCTGCACCAAGTAAGTCTGAATTGGAATTTCTTGTTTATTTACATAACATGTTAATTTAGTTGCTAGCATATCTATTTGCTATAGTTCAGCTATGTCTGAATAAGTGTCTTATTTGTAACTTTATGTAATATGTAAGGGAAAAACCTCTCCTTGGAGCTTTCTCTGCACTTCATATAGCTTGTATTTTAGAAACCCTGGGCAGCCTTTTTAATTTGCTCCTCTTAGATATTACATTGCAAATATAACTGTCTTTGAAGCATACAGTGTATTGCTTGATCCATGAGAGGAGGGGGAGGAGACGAGGAAATCAGCGTTCATGCCACGTGCTGTGCCTGTTGTCCTACTTCTCGATTTTCTGTCACTTTCATATGTCATTTCTTCTTTTTCATACTGCTATGCTGAAGTTTGGATACAAACTTAATGAATTGCAAAATAAAATACATGACTTGCAAATATTTATCTGTCTTGTTTTCTTGCATTATCACCTAAAATTAATGAATGTCTCCATTTTGGAAGTGAGGATATTTGAATGTTTCTCCTTTTCAACCAATGAACAAAATGTGCCGAAAAAACTTGCAAAAGTAACAAGTGAATCATTGAGAAAGAGTTAAAACTGGTGTATTTTTTAATGTCAAATATAGAACATGCTTTGAAAATCCAATCTGGAACTCACCTACGTACAAGTATGAGTTTTGTAAATGTTTTTCTAGGAGTAACTAGGAGAGGCATTAATGCCCAAGTCTCAAGCCTCCAAAATATTTGCAGGCTGCTCCAAGTATTTTGATGTAATTTTTTTCCAATGTAGTCAGTCATTGGACCCTGCTACATTTTAATGATTGATTACAGACACGGGATGAAATGTTGGCCCCACTGAATCCATGGGAGTTTCCCTGTTGACTTCAGTGAAGCCAGGATTTTACCCATGGATTCACTGCAGCAAAACACCACAAACCCGATTCTGTACTTCAGCTAAAATAAAACCCATTCTATGTCACAAGAGCGAAAGCAAAGCTATACCCTTTCTAAAAATGTTTTTGTGCATCTCTAAGATTTTGATTAAACTAACCTTTTTGCACCTGTTGGGGTAAAAGTAATAAAAAGTCAAACTGCTGTCGTTGTTTTGGTATGTGTATCTAATTTTATAATACATACTGCAGTAGTTCATCCTAAATTAAAAAATCGGAAGGAAAAGGTTTTTTTCATACACTAGTAATATAATCTCTATGTCACATGTGAAAGTACCGTGTAATTTATATAGTCATGATGTCAGCAGTATATTATGTAAGTTCTTAGCAGCAGATGAGGTTTAGTAGCGCAGACTGATTTTTGTTTTACTTAATGTGATTTTTAGTAATTTTCTTCTCAAAAAAAGTATTTTAACCCTTGGGTTGCTATGCTTTTTATTTCTTCTTGCTAGGGCTGCTGTTTGCATGTGTCTAAACCAATTCACACAAGTTGTTATTAACTAACTTTCTTTACTGATGTTTGTGTGAAGTGCTAGCAGTGCTGCATGGTAGCAAACCCTTCTGCTGCACTGTCACAATTATGAACTTTGCAATTGCATGGGAACGGCTGCAGTTACTCCTCCTCATCTTCTTCTCAGCTTTTCAGCTAGAAAATATGACAGAAATTTGTCTTTCCCTGCACAAAGCCTAACTAAGCAGCCTATGCAGAGAACTTTAAGAGGGGTTGTGGGTCTGCTAACCGTGGGGAGGTTCCATTACAACTCCTCTGCAGCCCTCACCTGTGGGCTAGATAATGAGCCCCTGACAGTCTACACCTTTACCCTTGACTGACATCATAACTTGAGTTTCTGTGGGACTTCTCTGGTAGGACAGTTCATGTATTTGTTCCCATCTCTTGGGCTGATGTAAGCTTCAGTCTTAGTATAAGCATTTGAAATAGAGTACCTGTGTATTTTCATGCAAATTATTTTCTCCCCTTCCATTTCAAGCAGCAAAGAACTCTAAGTAAGTGAGTCATGTGAAGGTGTGAATGAGCCAACTTTATAGCACATTTAAAGGAGGAAAAGCAGCCTTTGTATCTCTGACATTCTTGAGATCCCCAAGAAGACAACCGGTAAGAGAGAGCCTGTTAAAAAAAAGTTAATTACACTGACTGTATCTTTAAGATATTTTTGCAACATGACCCCATGATTTTTATGCATAAACAGAGCTGCTGTTATTCCAGTACATTAATAATCAGAGATGTGACCAAATGAGGCAGATTACAATTTGTGTAAGAATTTGTGCTTTTTTACCTTCTTATTTAAATATGGTTTTCAAATTAGATTCTCAGAAACATACAAAAGATATCATCTTTTTCACCCCTTATTTCTCATTCTGTACCTAAGACTAGAAAAACCAACAACCTAGACAACAAAAACCAGACCCCAATGCCCAATCAAACAGCAAAAATGTATATAAAACCCCATATGTGTCTGACTGGAGCGATACTATCCAAAAAACGTGTATCAAATCAGTCTTCCATATTCATGCACTAAACAATTAAATTATACTAGGAGTATTCCAACAAGCATCAAAAAGGGTAAATTAAATATAAAAGAAGTCATGCAGGAGCTTCATAGAAGAACAAAAAATGTGAATAATTTTGTGATCTCATCCTAAAAAAGCATGAAATAATGGTGTCCAGTTATGGGGGAGACAGACTATTCTTTGAATTGGTATGGATATTGAAGGATATATAAAGTCTCTCTTTTCTATCTCCCTGGAATGGACCACATCGTAGCATACAGCTATGATGAAGAGATTGTTTGAGTATCTGAGATCAGACTCACTTGGAGAGCCATTGCATACTCACTCGCACACAAAAGGTGAGGAGCTAAATGGCATTGCATGTCAGAGCTGAAAGAACACCTGTGCTCAGCACAGACATCAAGAACAAATGTACGCTGAGATCTGAAGGAGAGGAGGTTGGACAAACATAGCGTCCTTCACATACTGGGATGCCTCATTAGTAGAGCAAGAGAAACGATGAAAAAAAGAGGAGAGACAACTCTCTGTCTTGCAGTTCTGTGCCTTGCATGCACCCTGGCTGTTCTCACCAAGTTGAGGAGGCTGGCACACACCTTTCTGCATGGATTAGCTTCCATCAGGGCCTTTTCTGAGGGAAGGACTATGCCTCTCCATTCTCCTGCCCATTCTTTTTCTGTGGCACAAACATAACCCATGTCTCATCTTAAGTTTACCAAGAGTAAGGAGAAACATGGAATAAAACTAACTTCAGGTAACGTGGGAAGAGCTAAAAGCCATCATTTTAAGCATTGCTTAAAGCTCAGTTAGATGTCCCTGATCGAACTTTGGTTAAAAGCCTGCATGTCTAGAAAGAGCCTCCTTCCACCACTAGCAATACTGCTTCTCAGTAGTAATGCACACTGGTTTTGTCCCATAGGCACTCAGCAGTTTAGTTTAGACAGGGGATTTTGACATCAAGTGATTTGATATTTCACAGGTAACCTTCCAGGAAATGGAAAAGGATGGCAACATTTCCGGGCTGTAGCATCTGCAGCATAGATGTGGTGAAACACAGATAGCTCCTGTTTGGTTCAACCAAATTCAAGTCAGTTTGCCTTTGCAGATAAATGCTGTCAAAGAGACCATTAATATCTTGTTAGGTCCATTCCCAGTGTCACAAGGTAGCTGTTGGAGTGTCAAAGTCTAGGACATAATTCAGAAACAAAAGAGAATGAAGATTTCAGTCTGACGACGTAAAAACCAAGAGGGATCTTAATTTCCAGAAAACATAGAACTGCGGCAATGAATACTGTTACGGGACCAAATATGCTCCCATGTAAATCCATCCTATGGAAGTATGTAGAAGAAACAGCGCACATTAGCCTTCTCTCACTAAACTTTTTTTTTTTTCTTTTGTGTTGTACATGCTCCTACTGAGACCTGGCTCCCTTTACTTTATGTCATCTGCTTAAGACAGAGGAATGTCATTAAGTAAAGGTGAGACCATCAGATGAATGGGTGAGGAGATGTACTTAGAGCAGAGAAACGCAGATATGACTTGCTTGGTATCCCACAGGACTGTTTCACATCCCTGTGCTGTATCACACTTCCTTTCTTCTCCAGCCCACTGGAGAAATGACAAGGCTGAACAGCAACATAGCTTACTGTTTAAATCTCAGCTAATAGAAGGGGTTTTTTTTAAATGTTGTTTAATGTTTAATGACTACTATTTAACTTCTGGTTAACTCTACTTATTATCCAATTTCTGCCTCAGCCTTAAGACTAATCTGGTACTTCCTAGTGAGCCCCTGAAACCATAGAGAGTACTTGGTTCCCTTTGCTCATATCCCTTTCAGTCTGTTACTAAAATAAGTAGAGATGAGATCTGAACAGAGATGTAATAATTAAGGAATCAAGTGTTGCATGAAACCACCAGACTTAAATTTGTTCAGGATATCAGTAGGATTATTATACATTAAATAGCATAATTTGCACCCCATTATAAAATGCATTTTACTATCACCATGGATTAAAGCAAGTAAAGATCTAGAAATCAATTCTTCCCCTTACCATTTTATTTCTAAGGCTCCACTTCTCTGTGACTAGTATAGATCTTTATTGAAGAGAAAAGAGTGCTGAATGCTGACTTTTTCTGACTTTTTGCGGGTAGTTTCACATGATAAGTGAGGAGATCTGAAGTGTTTAGTAGCTTGTAAGGAGGTGAATAAATTACTGTTCGATTAGACTAAAAGATATTGCTGAAAAGTACTTGTAACAAGATAATTGCAAGTGCCAAAGCTGAGAGTAACACTCAACGCTGGCAGCAGCTTAGTTAAACATGTGGTTAATGGTGTTATAGGAAGAATGGGTATGTAAAATATTCAGCTGTGCCAGCAGTAAATATTAATTTTATGTGACAGCAATAGTGTCTTACTGAGACTGATATTTGACATACAAAACTCCTATAATTATTTTAATATCTTTACTTCCCAAAGATTTTAATGATGTGACAAAGATTTTAGGTGTTTGCTGAAACAGCACTACTGTCATTTACTATCAATCAAACAAAATGTCAGTCTAACTCATTTCACTGCAAAAGTCTGAGTAGTTTTCATACCAATTAAGCTACTGCTGTAAAGAGCACATTCTTCTTTTGGGGTTTTATAATTAAAGAATAAAAATGACAAAGACTTATCTGGAAAACATTTATTAGAACATATAATACAGACAAGTATTTAAGTAGGGATTTTGCCGTCAGAAGAAAGCAGCTTTATAAAAGCCCAAGGATAAAAATAGCAAAGCAGCATGTGACTTTCTACCTTTAAATTAGATATGAAACAACATTACAGATAAAACAGGTAGTGCCTCGTGTAGCTGATTGCTCAGTACTTTTCGTTATAAGTTTCTTCAATCACTTAAAAACATTGCCAAATTTTGAACCATTCAGGATGGAGTTTTCCATGCCAGGTGCCTGCCCCAGGCGGGAGTATTTTGGAAAGCTGCTTCCAAAAGTCAATCATTCCAGAAACAGTATTCCAGAGAAGTTAAGTTTCCTTGCCCTCCATTATTCCAAATCTCACAAGTTTTTTTTTGCTGGGACCATCTAGTGTTTCTGGACCAGGAACCTGAAGTTCTGCAGAATGATCTCCTCACTGTCACAGGAGGTGCCTTTGATTAGCCTCTAAGATTTGCCTGAATTTGTCCCCCGTATAGAGCACACTCTCAAGTTACAGCTTGTCAGCCGAGCTGTGGTAACTGACTGCGTACATTCCTCATTCACTGAGTAGAATATGCTAATCTAAACCACCTTTACAGGGGTTCATATTAAAGAGTTTTTCTTCGCAGTGACAACACGCAAGCAGACATCAGCTCAGCTGGAAAGCAGCAACTTTGCAGGCAGGGGAGTTCCTCTTGTCCTATCATCACCCCACAGTTTAAATCAAGAAAGAACTCGGCAATTACATTTTCTCAGCGTCCCTTCTCTGGTCGGTATCCTTAGGCTGGAAGATCGACACATTTTCTCCTCTGTGAACTGCTCAGCAACCAGGCACTGAAGTGAATGCAAAGCAAAACAAAGCTGCATCTCTCAGGGCTCCTTTTCACATCCCACTTCAGAGATCAGAGTAGTTACCTTAGGATGGAGAGAAGACTGGTAACGGGCAAGAGGCAAGCAGAAATAGGCCAGGAAAGAGCTGGAAGAGGGAGGAGAACAACAGGAGCTGAGGGTGACGAGTGAAGCAGGAGTTGGGCATGGGGGAAAGCAGTGGTATGTCACACATCTTGCAGCAGATTTAAACCTGAGAGGAACCGTTGACTTTATTTTGCACTCATTCCCCACCAGGACTACAGCTCATTTCAAGAGTCAAGAGTCTTCCCTCGGGTCTTGAGACTCATTTCAGGAATCCAGAATATCTCTGCTCTGCTGTCAGCGAAAACCAACGTAACCACCTATCAAAGCATTTGTCACCACCCTCCCAGAGGCAGACACACACAAACTGCTGCTGCAAGCTGCTTGTCTTTTCAAGTGGTAGAGATCTGTCCAAATAGGTACGTGGCACGTAAAGTTACTGATCTGACTAATGCGGTGGTCTCATTCATCTTGCTTTTATGATGTCTTTTTGCACAACACTGCACAGGGCAGAAGGACATGCAGAATATTCAAGTCAGGAACTTTAAACATAATTTATTCAATTAAAGCACAGTGCACACGCAAAGTGGGTCCAGTTATTTACTCACTGTGATCTGTACAAGTCACACAATGTCTACAATACCATTCATAAGAAAGCATCACCACTAGACTGATAACATAAAACTATGGCTAACAGCATATTTTTTTTTTTTGCTTCTATCTGTATCAAATTTGCCATAACTGATTCTTACTACACAGGTACCTGGGGGATTTGGGCCCTGTTATCCTTGACTGGCACCTGAATTCTCCGTTGCCAGTTCCAGTGTGGTCTCATTGAGAAACCAGGAGAAAAAAACACTGTGCCTACCCCAGGAAAACCCATCGATCAGCCACAGTCCTGGCTGCGCGTCTGTAAAAAGTGTGAGTACATAAATTGTATGATGAAATCTCAATGAGAGATGCAGAGCTGCTTCCTGCACTTAAATCTTTTTGTCATGGCCTTAAATAACTGCAGTGTCTCTGTATGTTAAAACCCTTCCTGTGTGACAGAAGTAACTGCATTTATTAGTTTAGTCATCTCTGTAGTTTATAATTTCAGGACGTTTAGAGGTAAGGCACTTTGCACTCAATATGCAAGGATAATACCTGACAAAATGAAGGCTTACAGTGACAGCATCATTGAGCCTTATCCTAAGTAGTTAAATGAGTTCAAAACCTATCATCAGTCACTGATAGGATCCGCTTCTATCTGCTTTAAATCCTGCATAAAGTGCCAGTGGATTGTTAAAAGCCGAGGACGACTATTAGATGCCCTAATATAAGCCTGCGAAAGAATGGTGTGATTGGAAGTAAAGTGCTGTGTTACTGCCATTTATAAAGTATTTCCTGATTTTGGCAGCACAAGTTATATTACTCTCTCCTCTGTTAATTGAGTATCAGAGAAAAACCAAGCCAAGCTATATGTTGCAGATTCTAAGACCTTGCCTCGAAACGCTGAGGTTTCCTCACGAGTCATCCCAGGCTTTGGTGCTAAAACACTGCATCGAAATTAAGTCATGCCTCCTGGCATGAATCAGCAGCTAAAGCCGGTTAATTATCACACGTATCTTTGATAAGAATACCTCCTGGGTAACTACAGCGTGGATAGTTAGGTGCTAGAAGCACTGCTGAGGAGCATTAGGCTGAGGAATTGATTCTTAGTACAAGAGAAGGAAGCACTGAAGTAGTTAAAGAGTGGAGTAATAAACTCGTCACTGGTCATCGTCCCAGATACAGACATACCGTCGACTAGATGCATAATGTTAAGTGTTGAAAAAGCAGTGAAAGACCAGATTATATCGGTTAAGGCTCTTCATTACTGTGCTGCCACAGCGCTCCCGGGTCCGCCCCGGCAGCCGAGCCGTGCCGGGAGGACACGCGGGGACCGGGCACACACGAGCAGGCGGAAGCGCGGGGCTGCAGCTCGGGACGGAGTTCCCCCCCACCCCCTTCTCAGACATCGTTAGCCGTTTTCTAGGTAAAAACCAACCGAACGAACCAACCAAAGAGTTTGGGGCTGCAGCACCGAGTACCAGTCGAGCGCGGGCCCCTCCCGCAGCCGCCGGGCAGCGGGGGCAGCCCCCGGCACGGCCGGAGGACCGGCTCCCCGCACCGCCCCGCTGCGCCTTGCCGAACTGCCGGCCCGGGGGAGCCAGCCCCCGCACAACCCCATCCTCGCCCGGGCGGACACGCAGCCAAGTTCCGGAGCCCTCTCCCGGGCTGCACGTCCCCGGTCCCCGAGCCTCCCTTCCCGCTGTGGGGCGACCCCCGTGCGGGCGCTGTCGCACCCC
>VZSC01007409.1:155202-293103 GCA_013398225.1 Steatornis caripensis | reverse complement strand
CAACAATTGAACCTTTAAGAAACTGAACATTCCCAAGTGCTAAAGACCTGCGTCCCGAGGCATCCGCTCCCAACAGGCAGAGCAGAGCCTGCTGGCAGCTAACTAGATGGCGCAGTCCTGTTCTTTGTGAGTATATAGTCCTGGGTTATGAACTTGGCAAGTAGCAGCTTGCTAGGTGTCCTTCAACACTTAACAACGAAGTTGATTCTGTGCTGGGTTGGAGGCTAGACAGTGCCACGAGTTTGTAGTCACATTTTCCACGTCAGTTAATCTAGTGAGTTAAAGGCTACTGGAAAAATTAGTCTCATTTACTGAAAGAAACGGTGAGTGAGAGAAAGAAGGAGAGAACGAGAGAGGGGCAAATAGCTACAACCTGCGACGTAACTCCTGATTGAACTGCTTTATACTGCTTTAGTGAGGTATAGTTCTGATGGCCTTAATTACTGAAGCCTAAAAGCTCTTGGGAGTTTTCCCCCCAGCTATCACTGGCAAAGCGAGGTGTTTTTTTTTAAGAGAGTCACAAAAAAGGAAGAACAGTTGGCGTGGTGGTTGACCAAAACACCTTGGACCTGACTATACTCCACAGATAATGGTAAGGAGTCTATTTTTATGATAAGTAACCAGGGATTTCTCATTACTCTCTATCATGCATGGGCTGCGAAGAGCTGGTATCTACTGCTGTCCATAGACTTTGGGTTGTTTCTGCTGTCCCATTAGCTTACATGGGATTTATGTTTGTTTGCGTTTGTGGGATTTATGTTTGTTTGCATCTGTGGAGATCATCAAAGTTTCAAGACTTTAAATGAAACACTGGAGTGAAACAAGAGATAAAAATAATGAACTTACGGCATGAAAAAGAAACTGCTGTAGTCCCTTATTGTTACATCTCTAATTGGCGGCTGTTAGGAGTAGTCAGACTAATGCTTAAAATAAAAAAAGTTTTGTAATAGCATATAAAAAAGGCAATGAACTCTGTCTGCCCCTCTTGAATATTGGATGTCACTCTTCAGGAGTTAAAATTGAAGTATTTCTTAAAATTTACACATTTAGAACAAGCAGAATGCTTTCCACCTCACCAAAATACACATTTATAGTTCAGCTTCTGTTTATCAAAGTCTACTTCTGCTAATTTAACCTGGGCAATGCAAAGGGAAGCAAATGATGTATATAGGTAAGAGAAAAGATAGAAGCAAGATTGTACATGTCATTTTCGTTATATCGCCATTTAGCAGAACGACTTTCACAGATAAAGAATAATAGGTGCTTTTTTAATTTGCTGTTCAATTTCTCACTTTGAGAACTTGAAATACTCTGCAATCGCTTACAGTTATCCTGTGCATTGCAGAGGAGTCTTCTGTAAGATTGTGTCAGTGGGAGCTAGAGTTCACTCAAGTCGATAAGGGAGAGGCAATCTCACAGTGCCTTCAGAAGGCAGCTTTTACGCACTAAACCTTTCGGCTTTGTGTGGGCAGAGTCTCTGTGAGCTCAGTAAGTCTTGCAGAATGGTTTGAAACTTGGTTATTAACTTGTCTGCTTGTGGCCCCCTTTAAAAATCTGTCTCTGTGCCCCTAATCAAGGCACAAGGATCTTAAGTATTAGAAGAGCTCTTGCAAGGTTGTTGGTGCTTTTAAAACAATTTATTTAATCAAAGACTTTTCCTCTCATCTTTGTCGTCCTGTGTCTCTAATTTCTGACGTTAGTTAACTTTCTGGATTTTCTATAAACCTGTTGCTTTGAGGACTTATACCTATGTTTATGTATTATTAGCTGTCTTTCAGGCTTAATTTTAATTCCAGTGACGGTCTTTCCTATGAACCCTTTATTATGAGAAAATTATTTCTGGACAAGATTTTGCAATAAAAGAAGACCAAAACTTTTTCTCCTTAAAGCATTTTTTTATTATTATTAAGCACCATATGAGTTATTATTGGAACAAAATGGTAATTTTTCTCAAGGCCCGCAAATACTGCTTTTTCTTGAANAGTGACGGTCTTTCCTATGAACCCTTTATTATGAGAAAATTATTTCTGGACAAGATTTTGCAATAAAAGAAGACCAAAACTTTTTCTCCTTAAAGCATTTTTTTATTATTATTAAGCACCATATGAGTTATTATTGGAACAAAATGGTAATTTTTCTCAAGGCCCACAAATACTGCTTTTTCTTGAAACTTGTTACAGGAAAACTCTACTCAGTAGACACAGTTGCTGGAAACACGGAAACTTGTATAAAGCAACAGGCTTTCCAGTTCTGCTTCATAGGTCCAGGTGATTCTTTTGCTTTGGTTTGGTTTTTGTTCCCTCATACGAACCAAATTAATAAGCAGACGCATATAATTAAGATAGCTTATTTGGCTTAATATTTAATCTATAAACTGTCATTGCAATGAGTACCTGGAGTCCTAGTGGAAATATTTAAAATACTTTGAGATTCTGTCAGTTGCAAGTTCTAACGGCAGGGCCGATCAGACAGCTTGGTAGGTGGTTGCCACTCTGCAATATCTCAAAACAATTTCTCTTGACTTGTCCTCTCCCTCTTTCCACGCTGCATGCAATTTAACCCCTGGAAAAAACTCCTGATTTCTAGGTGAACGATATATTCTGCTCTGCAAATGGTAACGCTCTAGGGCTTTTAGAGCTCTAGCCGTAAAAAAAAAAGTGGTTTTAGGGCTGTTGCATCTTTCTGCCTTGAGAGATGTCGAAGTTGATCACAAATTTAAAGCAACAGTTTGGAATAAGAACTATGAAAACACGTTTTCCTCTTAACAAAACTTATATTCCTATGCTAATCTACAATTTTTAAGGTGTAGTATTCTCTGACAGAGGCAAAACAGTGATCGCAGACAGTATCTTATCATGCTGTATTTGAACATTAACCATATTACAGCAGTAAGTGCGGAAATTAGCCTTTGTAGACTTGACATTGAAAAACAAAATGCTGTTATGGAAATATATTTTTTGCATTATACATATAATCAAAGAAATTATTTAAATTGTCTCAGGTATGCATAACAAGCACAACATAAAGGTACATAACATAATTATTTTGATGATGTTGTGACAGGACTTGTTGAAGCAGATAAGCTGTTGTGTCCTGTTACACCCAAGGAGCTGTTCTGTTAGTTTGTGAACTGATCGTTTGCTCCTGTTACGGCTCAGGTTGAAGGGGCAACCCTGACGCTTTAAAATAATACTACATCTACTATTTTTCACTAACGCGTTATTTTACTCAGTAATTGAAAATACTGAGAGTCAGCATTTTTTTATTCGCCATCACATGGGAAATGCAGCTGTTATTTGTCCTTAGAGACTTTAGAAAGGGTTGGTTGCACTGGTTTGTAGGTTTCTAGATGGTGATATCGAATGCTATTTTATAAACACAAAGAGATTTTCCAAGGATTTTGCTGAAGGCAGTAGGATTTTCAAAGTAAAACATTGAAAGCTTATGACAATTTCCTTAGCTTAAAAGATGTTTTGCTTTCGGTTCTTGTTTCCGTCTTCTTTTTTTTGAAAATTTGTTCAAGAAGTCAGTCCTGCACACGGCTTCAAAATAAATGCCTCGAAACATTGTCTTCAGCAGTGTTTGTCTAGGTGTGTGGTTTTAATAATCTTGGCCTTTGAGATAGCTCATGTCACTGTCCTGACACCCTTCCACGGAAGGGGATTTGAAGGTGCGGGGTGCAGCCCTGCTTGGCCAGAGAGCTCCACTCGGCGGGTGATAAAAAGGGCAACATCTTTAGAAGAAGCCAGGAGGAATGAAATTTGAATTTAATTGGGGGAAAATACTACAAATCCTCTATTACCTTTGCCAGCATCAGGAGCCAATTCTGCTTTTCTTTGGCTTTGAATGTTTTCATTACTCTTACTAGGGTACTGAGACCTTCGCTAACTCAGGATCTGAGCACCGTTTGATCTTACCCTCAGCTCTATACCCCACATAAACTCTACAAATACTTTCTATTGCCTTTTCGTTCTTTGCTGTATTTTCTTGATCCGCTTGCTTTGCTTTCATCTCAATTACTTTCCCTCCTGAGGGACTTGTCTTTGGGTGCCACCACGCAGTGAAGATTTCAATGTAGCTGAAGTGCTTGGTCCCAATCTCAGTAAGTTTTCAGTCCAGGGATGAATTAAACTTACACTGGTCATCCTTGAACACACTGCCTAAATTTAATACAAGCATTATCAGAGAAACGTATTTAATTAGGCTGATGATCTTCTCGTTTAGAGGAAGAAGTGGCCTTTTTACCTGTTTACTTTGTGGTCTTGTGCCTTCAGTTACTCCTTCAGTTACCGCTTTTTCCGAGCTGTTTGCAAGTACTCAGAAATTAATTTGGCTCATGTGGGAAATTAACCCAGACCCAGTGGTTCCTAGATTTAACATCTGAGTTTTTTCCTTCTGGCCGAATGCAAGCAATGCTAGCTAATATGTAATGCTCAACACAGGGGGCTCTGTAGCACAATAAACGGAATCTGAGGTTGGGTTTAGGATGCGTTGTATGGAGCAGCTACAACAGTAAGTAAATTTACAAAAGTAAATCGAGATGTTACAGTATCGTACTCTCTATTTTTTCATTTATTGTGCTTTAAATCTTTTGGTTCTAGAGTGCTGAGTTGATACGGTGATTACCTGTAGAGTAGTATTCTGTCTAAGTAAGTAACGGAGCACTCTAAGATATGGATGACGATATTAGTAGGTCACTCTGTTGTGCACTGATGCTGCAAACCAACTGCCAGTAATTCAGTCATGTGTGAACTAGTTTACCATTATATCCAAAGATACCTCTTATTTCACTTTTAAAAAAACATAGATTTAATAGCAATAGTTGGTTGCTAGGTGAGTTGCTTCAAATCATGAACAGGAAACCATACCCCTGTAGGTACTACTCCAAATTGAATTTAGATGGTTGGTTTAACCTGGGTGTGCTTTTGCTTCTGGTCAGGTCAGTGAATGAGTTTGTCACTAAATATTTTTAGGAGCCCAGCAGGAACTCCAAAGGTGACCTGAGTGTGTGATGGCAAAGAGCCCGAATTGTGCTCGTCCAGAAATGAGCACTGTCTGTATTAGAGATTTGGGCATGCCAATACCTCGCTGGTAGGAAACTTCTTTTCTTGCAATGGTAGTAAAATACAACTTGAAGAAACTAAAAGCTGAGCAATAGAATAGGAAGAAGATAATCAATTGCCTTGTTCAGGAATACGTTTTACTGCCTACTGTTTAACTTCATTACTGAGTGAACGTTTCAGGAAGAACTCTTTGCTAAAGTTTTGTGAGGATTTCAACCACCACACTGACTTCCTTTTCTTGTGACTTGTTTTTTTTTAAAAGAAGCTCATTTGCTGGCGATAATGGGGCGGGGGGCATTTGCACATTTTTGTTTTAATGTTGAAGAGATCAGGGTCAACATCTATAGAGACTTCCATCGTTTCCCAGAAAGTGTGCAAAATGAGGGAAAAGATTCTGTAGTTAAAAACAAGTTAAGGAATTCTCATTCTTTCCTCAGTTCCATATCCTTAAGTATATCTGTGTAGCACTTAAAAGTTATCTTATACCTTCTATTACATAAACTCAGTGTACGTTTTTTTAACTGGCTGTGCAATGGAAAAGTGTTTTAAAAAGACAGTGGGGAAAAAATGAATGATGTGAAAACTAAACCATTTTCAAAAATCCTCATACTGCTCTTTCATTCTTCAGCACAAATAAAGCGGTGCATGGACTCAAGCATGAAAATAGGTTAAATTCACATAATTGCTGGTTTATCTCAAAAAGTGAGAGAAAGCAGTAATTTAACTATTTTGATGTGAATCTTTAAAAGACAAGTTTCTATAAATAACTTTCTGTGAAAGTAGAAAGGATCAAAAGAGCCATGAGTTTGATGGCTGGGTAAGGAGAATTACATTCTCGTGGATTAAAAAAATATCATAGTAGAGCCTAATTCTCCACTCACCCTGATACAAGTCTGGAGCAACTCTATTGAAATCTGTGGAGTTACTGAATGCTATAGCACTCATTGAGAAGAAAATTACATTCACGGGGTCTATTCTGAACGTAGCCTATCAGTTGTGTGCTGTGCAAATCCCATTATTAAAGTAATAGCCTGACATGTCACGTTAAGGACGGCAGTTCCCCCAAGATGAACAGGTTTGTAGCTCTCCTCATCTTGTGACTACTTTTTAAGGGGGCAGGGGGATATTGAGAATACTTATTTTGTACTCAATTAATATTCCTTCCGTGCACTCTCCTTCCTCTCATGCGCTTTATGTGTGGGTGCACAGCCTGCACTCTCCATCATCTATCTGTCTGTGTCTCTTTGGCTGTGACAGTCACCACTCTGGCCTCACGCTTGTACGACGTAGACGAAAAGCTGACTGAGATTTTCCGTTAAACATGGCAGGATCTAATTCTGCTCCTAAATACGATGTGCATTTTCACTCTTGATGATGCTGTTGTGAATTGTGAGTAATACCTTAGACTTCAGTTGTGTTCTGTTCGTGAAGTTTTATGGGTTTTTTTTCTATTTTTGAAAAAGGAGAGGGAAAGAAGTGGGAAGGCAGTGTAGCTCTGCAGTTTAATAAATTGAAGTATTTGTTTGCAGCACTGGAAAGCAAGGCCCAAGCCACTCAAGCATCCTGCATAGTTCCTAGGCTGATCTGCAAGTAAGAGCAGGCAAAGTCTTTCCGTCTTTCAAATTGGAAAAAATCTCATCACTGCCTGAGCTACTCTGATTTTTTATCAACAGAGAATTTTGAATAAGGAAAACATCATAAAGAGTGATAAATAGGCAGTGTCCAGTGTACAACCCCTGCCTCCCCCAGCCCTAATCATGTACACTCGCTTCCAATTTTCTGCATTTGACCCAGGATATGTGGGGTCAGCTCTGTAACTTTTGAAATTGGTATAACTCCATTGACTTCTCTGAAACTGCATGGGGTGAAGGTATGGCCCACAGTTGTTTATTAATGGCACACAACAGGAAACTTCTGTATATAATCTTTTGTAGGAGAATGGAACCAAAAAGTTCTGGGCTTTATAACTGAGTATAGTGTGGAAGGATGCTCTGGACTCTTAACAATCCAGAGGTTAATTTATAAAAAAAAAACCCCAAAAAACCCAAAGCCACAACTATTATTTCATTGCCAAACATTTTAAAAAAGCACTATTTATGTAGGCCCTATATAAGCACACATTGTCTTATGTTCCTTCTGCTGGCTTTGCGTTTGACTAAACCATTATTCTCGGAGGGCCGCTGTGCTGAGATCATCAGTGATGATGGTGTGAAAACAAACAAGTTTTAGCATGAGAAGTCACTATATAATTTGACAGGGAGGTTGTCAGCACTGAAACATCCACATTAATTTCATCTCTAGTAAAAGCGAAATAAAAATCAGCCGGCTAGTGGGAAAAATACATTTTTGGCAGGAGGGGAAGGGGATTGGATCTAATTCTGCAAGGTGCTGTGTCAACTAACAGGAGGACCCATCTCAATCCCCATTGAAGTCAATAGGCGTTGAGGGCACTCGGGGACTAGTGGCATTGTGTCCTTTTTCTCCAAAGTTTAGTAAAACTGCTGAGATGAAACTTAATTCCTCATTAATTCAAACTCCTAGCAAGTTCTTGGGAGAAAAGCTCTCTTTGTTATAGACCGAGATACCCTCCATCTCTTCAATAGAGAGCTAAAAAAGTATGTGCTCTAATTCTGTAGCCTTCAAGGAGTCCTTCAACACGAAGAACGACAGTAAGAGCTGATATTCTGCACATACGTTGATGGTGCAAAAGTTCTGCTTCAGAGAAATAAATTTTTGGCCTCTGTTGCGTTACACAAAATAAGGAGACAGCTTCCTATTTTATTCTATTGAAAGCAATCTTTAATGTTAGCAGGAATTATTTTATTTTCCCCAGCATTAAATTAAAAAGCTTTGGGACTAATGAAGGCAGCTACGTGTAGTCAAATAGGTGCTGTGAAAAATACAGTATCAAAAGATGTGCGTGTCCCCCGCCCCTTTTTTTTGGTCCTCAGTGAAAAATTATGGTGGGTTCTTTTTAACATAAACAGTTAAAGTCAATGAATCCCAGATGAGTCAATCAACTTAATAATACCCTAAAATTTAGGGGTTGCAGATAGTTTATTTTACTGCTACATGGTGGCCTTACGCTTGAACCTCTTACTGGATTATCTAATTTGAGTGGAGCTTGCAGGATACACAAGGAAACACTTTGAAAACATTGCTCCCTCTGTAGCAGTTAGGATGCTATGTCTTGCATTTTCTCTCTCATGCTGTCTGATTTTATACAATTTTTCTTGCCAAAAAAATGGTATGCCAAAATATCAGGCAGCCTATTTCCAGGCTGTCGGTCTTCCCGTTTTCATTTCAGAGTTTTCAGTCAGTGCACTGTCAGCCAAATGCTTTTCAGCAGACAGAAAGTTTTTAAGGGCAGAATAAGCTTAGGAAAAATATTTTGAACGTTGTAATTAATGCTAAATTAATTTATAATGAGGACAATAAGAGATACCATGCTGACTGTCCTATCAAGCCAGTAATAGAAATGGAGGGTTTTTTTTTTTAATTTGAATTTGCTAGGTTGGTTTCAGATAGCTTAGAAGTACTGAGGATGCCTTGTATGAAGTGTCAGTTTGGCATGCTGCGTACGATGAGGTCCTTGTTGTATCTTTTCTTTCGAGGAAACACTCTTCTTTAAAGAGGGGAAGATGCGGCGTTGCGAGTGCTGCTGAGCCGCGTGGCCACACTGCATGGTGTGGGAGCACGCACTGCACGGCGAATGCGAGTGTGGCAGTGGAAGCCACGTTATGCCTTTCCTCACTAATAAAATTGCAGGTCACCAGGGTTCAGGTGCCTTCAGAAAGCCTAAGAAAGATTTCAAGCAAGCCTCTTACTTGGCTCCAGAGCTTAGAAAATACTGATCTATGACAGGAAAATGCTCATGTCTATATTTACAGAGGCTTTAGCTCTCTGTAGCATCTGAAATGGGCAAGTATCACACAAAGAACACATTTTGTAAAATATCAATTGTCTGTAGCCTGACATTGCAGGATTTTAAGAGCAAAATCAAGGCTGCAATCAGGCAAACTGGTTTGTATGGAGAGACTCTCGTGTACATAGTAAATGTTACACCCCAATAAACTGTGTAGCTTACTGCTGGGGGAGAAAAAGGCAAAGGCAAGTGCTCAGTGCTATGGAAATAACAGGTCTTTGTTAAAGGCTGGCTGTGAACAAGTAAAATGAAAATGCAAAAAGTCGTACTTTTTTAGCCTTTTATAATTCTGCAGATAGCATTTTCCCCATATACCCAATGCCTCCCTAATAGCCACCTTCAAAATATATGCTAAAAAGCGTCATCCTTTTGGTGCCCACATTAAAATGCTGGTCATTTCTCCATCTAACAACCCACTCAGCTTAGAGTTGTCTGTGCTTTCAGGTACACGTGAGATGGCCTCTAAAGTGGCAAGGTCCTGACAGAACCTCTTCTTTCTTGCCAAACCCCACATTTAGCACAGAGGGGATTTCCTTGCCGTTGGGCAAAGAAGACAGTTGGGCCACAAGGTTTCTCTGGAGCCCTGTCCGATCCTGAGTTAAATCAAGTAACAGTTGCCAGGGGCAAGGTGGGAATCCTGCAAGCAGCAGCTTTGGAGGGGTGTTGGTCTGTCCAGCCAGGCTGGTGAATTTTTTGGAAGAAAAAAAATATTAATCGAAGACTTTCACAGGAAGAAATTCACTAAAAAACGCAACGGTCTGCAAGTGTTCACAGTTACAGATCAAATTCTCTGGCTAGCTTCAGCCAAAATGATAGGCAAGGAAAATATGTGAAAAAGTCAAAATACTCTATTTTGACATTTTTTCAAATCCTTTGAAAATTGATAATAATAAGGAAGACACAAGGCACTAAATTTTTCAGATTTTTTTTTTTTGGTGCTGAATAAAGTGTTACATGTTGATGCAAACTTTTTTATGTTTATCTATTTGTCTGCTCTTGGTTTCGGGGGCTTGGATCTCTTTACCTTTCTTGTCTGCACAATATAATGCTGTGCATGTAAGACAGGGGCAAGCTCCTGGAAAGCTGTCTTGGTTGAGAACTTCGAACGGCTGGCTGCCTTTTGTTGGCAGAAGTGCCAGATCTCCCAAATATTGCCTAAGATTTGGTCTGATCTGGTTTGATCTGACCAGGACAGAGAAGATGACTGCCTTCCCTGGAGGGCAGTGCAAAACTGGTTTCATCAACTGATGGGATCAGAAAAAATTGGCTGAAAGAATCCTCATCTTTGTACGGCAACTTTGCTGAGAATAAATTTAGTAGAGGCTGTCCTCTAAGGACGCTGTCAGAAATATCTTGGAATTTTTTTCAATTAAATCATTGCATAATTGTTAAATCCAGAAACTGGAGTAAATGGAGAAATAGTCTTCCTTGGTTATGCTACTGGCTTAGGTTTTTAGGGTCTTTTATTTATTTCTTCTTTAGGGGAAATGTGGATGTCTTAAATGGAAAGCTATTATTGGGAATTATCTGGTAGAAGCTCTGATGAAAGGTTAGATTAATTTGAATATTCAAGAATGGATTAAAAGGGAGCTGAAGGAGCAATTAACGTTTTATAGGTACAGATTTTTTGTTTGCCTTTGGGCAAATTAGTTTCTCAATTTTTGTCATGAGACATACTGGATTTTGGGGAGGAAGAAATTCTTGCTTATTCTAGTTAAGTGTGGAATTGCATTTCTTGCAGCTTTTCTTAAATCATGTGGAGTATTTAATCTCCGTGTGATGGCTCTTTAACTTGTCTTTTCAAGTGTGTTTTTTGGTGGCTTGATGGTATGTAGAACATTTCCTTCCTGTACTTCAGCATTTCTAACCAAAATCTGAGCATGTTTGAAACCTTAGCTTATTCACACTTCCTAATCATAATCCCCTTGGTTTCCTTGTCAGCACCTTTTTGTGGTATTTCTCTGGACACCTCTATCTAATATCTCCAGAGGTTATTCTACAGAGTAACCTTTGACAAGATCTATTACTTACTACTTACTGCTTTTAACAAGGTGAAAGGAGGTCAGGCTCTGTAAAAGGCAGGCATTATTAGAAGACTGCTGTAGAGTCTCTTGGTGGCTTGTCCATCTCTTCTCGCAGCACTGTCTGCGGATCAGTTCAGATGCCTCCTCTATAACACAAAGAAAATTGCATTTATGACTGGATGTGATCCTATGCAGATAACATACGTCCTTGCGAAAGTGGTTACTACACGCATTACAAAGCTTCAGGTTGTTTCTCTGTCAAGGTCGTAGCCTGCCAGTGCACCCACTAGAATCTGTGGCATTTTTGCTGTCAGCTTCAAGGGTAACAGGATTTCAGGCTGTGAGTTTTTGTGTGATCCATTTTATTGAGCTTCATGACCAATGCTAATGACTTTTGCTGCTGCAAGAATTGGATTGTTAATTTGGTTACCCCTCCTGCCAGAGTTCAGGATCTTCTAAATGAAAGTTAGCGTTATGTTTCTTTAACCAAATCAAGATGCGAAAGCTGCCTCTTCCTAATTTAAAAAAACAGATTGCAAAATCTCACTTTGTCAAAAGAGTAACTACAAGATCCTTTTGGTTGACATACAAAATCTTAGAAATTAGACAAAACATATTTTCTCCCAAATTAATTAAAAAGCTGAGAAGTTGTACAGGAAAGTTTAGACAGATCCCAGAGGTATCTAAAATGCAATTTAAGAAAAAAATTTAGTCACTTTATCTGCATGCATCCTCTAAAAATGAATGAAAAAATCTTTCCAGGGAGCTTTGAAATATCTCAGTCTGGGGTTTTGTCAGTGAAGGACAATGATTTTTTAGTCTGGTTCTATCAGTTATTTACTCTTTATTTTTCAGCATACAGACAAGTCCTTTTTTGATTTTTTTTCTGAGGGGTTTTAATTTTATTTTTTATTTTAATTTTTAATTTCATCTCCCCCTTCGGTTCAAACTGTTCGTAGCTGGACATTCAGAATTTATCATGCGAATTGGCCTTCAGTTTAAGTGTTAACATTAAAAGCTGTACCCTGTGGGCAAAGTAAGGTCTCTGTCCTTGCTCACACGAGCAAGTGTTGGCAGAACGTTTCTTCGAGACTGAGCCCTAGAGAACAAGACCAAGAGGGTTGTAAGGTGACTGGATCCACCAACGTGGCAGAGCAGGAGAGGGATAAACAAATCCTTACTAACAGAGAGGTGAAAAAGCTGGGAGCCAATTTTCTGGTCTGTTTTTGGAGTGAGAAAGTTGAAGACTATCTGCTGAGGGCTTTGGAGACAGGAGATGGGGTAGAGCCAGGGTCGGGGGCTAGCTGACAGTAGAGTGAAATCTGCCTCTTTCTCAAAGCCTTTGGGTTTTGTGGAGGCTCTGAAAAAAGCCACAAAGTCCGCCTCCGCAGGTGGAAACCATCCTTGCTAGAAACTGTTGACCTTTCAGAGTAAACCTAAGTCTTAACACAAGTTTAGTACAATGATCCTAGTATTAGGATTTGTGCATTTTAAATTCCAGCCACAAAAATAAGGTGCTACCAGAATAGAAAGGAATTACATTCCTCTCTCTACCCTCTTTTGAGTATGATATAATAACTCACGGTTGATTTAATAACATCTGATTTACATTCTGTCAAAGAAGCTTGTATACGTGTTTCTTTGTTTGTTTTATTTTCCCCCAAATTGAGCCACAAAAGCCCTGCCACTGACGTGTGTTAAAACCTTGCACCAATTTAAAGGAGAATTCCACCTACAATTGCAAAAAAAAAGATGCAGAGCCCGTAGTGTGTGAGAAAAAGGGGTGATGCTCTCTTTCTCTTCACAACTGCTTTCATGCTTCCTTTTACTCAAGATTTTAAAATACTAGCAGTGTTAAAACCAGTGTATGTCCCATTCTTCTTGCATTAATGCTGTAAGGTGGATTTGCGTGGATTTTACAGTTTGTCTCAGATGAGACAGAAGACTCTGCATGATGGGCAAACTAACACTTAAAAGCAAACTCCCGCTTGACAGTTCCCTTAGCCAAGTTCTAGGCAGCACCCAGCTTTGTGTCCAGCCCCAGTATGGTGTCTGGAAAGTCTCGCCTCTGAACTACCAAACCCCTTATTAAGTGTAGAAGTCTGTGAAGCTGTAAACACAGAGAGAGCACGTACTTGGAGTGGCAGGTAAAGGTGAAAGAAGTATAGAGAAGTTAAAATAAAAAAAAAAAAAGGAAAACGCCCAGTGAATCCTTGTGGGTCTGGTGGTGGTGAAGATGAATTCCCTTGACTGTTAAATTTTGTTTGCGGATAACCTGGTCGGGAGAATGCAGTTACAGAATCTTAGAGACACAGTTCAATGTAAATGCATTTTAGATTTTCTATAAGGTACCTGTGTGAGAGTCAACTTCATGCAGATGAAATTACAGCTACAAATCTGTTAGCAGTTGAGAAACTCACAGCTCACCTGCCTCCCCTCCACACATACGTACGAAGAGATGGGGAAAAAACAGCTACAGGACTTTCTGTCCAAAATCTTTGCTTTCATTCTAAGTTTTGCTTCCAACTTGGAAACAAGAAGTCTGCTTGGCCTAGCTGGGAGCTTGCCTGTCACCGTGAGTATGGTTTTTTCAAGGGATGGTAGACTACATGCTCCATTTGCATCAGCTGGAGCAAAAACCTAGGAGCTGCTGGGAGCTGAGGCTCGTCATCAAGAGTCTGGGCTGTGTTAGCTCTTGCCACTCATTTGACTTCCACTGAGGAGGATGCATCTGTCCTCCCTTCACCGCTACCTGCTCGATAGGGCGAAGGCAAACCCCTTGCCCTGCCTTTTCCTGTAACTTTCTCGGTAAGTGGTCTGCCTGTGCTCCCCGCGTGAGCGCAAGCTGTGGCATGTATATCAGGGAATTCCCCCAAATCTAGGGTCATCAAAATTATGTCTAAACATGGTGCGCTACAGTGTTTCTAACAGGAAACGCTGGCTTACAGGAGCAGAAAGGGTGTTTGCAGGTTTCTGGAGGCATTCAGTGATGGTAGGAGTTGTGGCTGAGAGGTGAATATTCTTCCTCCACGAGTTGGACCCAGTTTGGAAGGTGGGATTTTCCATTGTGGCAGGCCATGCTCACAAGGAGAGCAACTCTGTGCCCCTAGAGTAGCGTCTTTTGGTGGCCTCCTGTGCTCTGTCTCTTAAGGCTGCTGAAAAAAAATTTGGAGGAAACTGCCCCAGGTGGTTTGGAAAAGGGGTGGAAGTGCAGAAGTATGGTATTTCCCAATCAGTGATGTTCTCAGCCTCTCCCACATCTCCAGGATAAAGTTAATTTGCCAGATAGGGTAGGTTTTCTTATCATGAAAAGAATACTCCAAAACAACATTGGCTTCAATTTCAAAGCCAAGGGAAAATGCGAGTTCAGATCAATCACTAAGTCCATGAAGGTGCTTTGTGTCAAAAGACAAGTTCTTTTCTGGCTGTAAACATTGTAACACTATTCACAATATAATACTGTTGTTTATACTTTAACTTTTTGCCTATTAGAACAAATTTACTTTCAAGACAATTAAACGCTTTTAAGTTTTTAACGTTCTCTTTACCTGGTTGTGTAGTGATTGTGACTTCTTATGGAATAAATTATTCAGGTTAGGTGATTCTCCTGTGCCAGCTGGATAAAAAAATCTTGCAATAAATTAGTATGGTATTAAACCAGATTGCTGCTGTTGTGCTGGGACTCTACTCTAAGATGCTTGTAATTTCTGCATTTCCAAAGGCTTGGAAAAATACTCGCATGAAAAACTAAACATAGTGGGTAATGAGGGCGAAAATTGTTTATACTAATCACATCAATTGGAAAATTATCTTCACTCAGCAACTCTTTTACCACCAAATTAAGACAGCAAGTGAGCACGTTGGTGTCAGGGATTGGGTTTACTTTCCAGCAACTTCTAGTGGGCTCTAGCACTGTTTTCTGCCTCAAACCAATATGAGAGCATCTTCTCTTCCTCTGTGCGAGGGTTTTTTTTTTTTTCAGTTATGTGACTAAAAAATTAATACATCTATGTTGTAACTTGTTGCACTCTATCCAGTAAAGCCCGGGTTTGTTTTCTTGGCTATCGAGGCGTTCTGAGAGCGGCTGCCGGTGATGCGCCTCTTCACATCAGGAAACATCGTTGCTGGTTACCTTTTACAGGTTTCCCGAGATGAAGTTTGAAAGCCTACGCGAGCCTCTCGTATTCTTTTCTGAATAGTCAGGAGGGAGAAAATCGGAGCGCTCGGCGTTAAACACCTGCTTAAGCTGGGGNGTCTTTACTAGTTTCTACAGGTACAGTGCCTTTTCGCGGGGTTGCTGGATTCAACAACTCTCCTAAAGCATGAAAAACTGTATTTTGGCTTGTTTTCGCTTGGTTCTACCTTATTTTCTAGGTGTTCTTGTCTTCGAAACTTAACCTATGTGTTCAGTCAGAACACTGCATGACCCACAGTGGCTATTCATCCTCAGGGTATTAGATGAAGGAGTTGTATTGGATTCAAATCAGTGTCTTGCTCTGCCCCGTTGCCCAGCGGTGGGTGGTACTCCTGTGAGTCATCTACTATAAATGCCAAATGATAGCATCTTTTGCTTCACGATGTTCTTATTGGCAGCGTCGTGCATCACCAGCACTCGGTCACATTTCTCCTGTCTACTGTTGCTGCTCATCACAATTGCAGTGATCGTGTTGCAGCTGGCTCCACAACCCAGTTGGAATCTAGCTAGTTGTTTGATCCAGTGGCACTGTTGCAGATATAGCTGATAGTTTTCGTGCATAGTATTGCGAGAGCTTGGAGTGGAAACGCAAACGCGCGCGCGCGCGCCAAAAATTGATCAACGCCGTTTGAGAGGCGGGGGTTGCCTGCTATGAAAAAACGCGCTCGAAAAAAAAAACCCCAACCCAAAAAACCCCCGGTGAAATGTGGCTCATAAAGAGAGCTGTTGAGGTAATTTCAGGAACTCGGAGCGTTTTTCTCCGTAAATTTTACATCCAGTGTGTCTATACTTTCTGCAGCAGCGTTTGGTCTAAAGCAAACCCTTTAATCTGACGGTTTGTTTCATGCATGCAAGCGCTCACTAACGCGAGGGACTCGGACCTGTATAAATCTCTGTGACGAGCAGGGGAGCTACCCAGAGAACGGAGCCCCTGCAAGATCAAGATTGAAAGGCGATAAATTAATGTCTTTCTGCCGTGGGGCATTAAAAATACTGCATACACTACCACGGATCCTAATATTTTTGTGATAGCATGCTACCCTTTAAAAAAACAGAGCCTTATAGGTGTCGGTGATTATTTTGTATAGACAAACAAGAGCTCTGTTTTTTCCCCCCAGAGTGCACAGCGCTTAATCAGCAAGATTTAGATGTTGGGCTTGTTTTCTCAGCATAATAGTAAATCATTCCTAAATCTTAAGGAGATGCTCCACAAACTCTGCTGACTATCAGTGCAAGCCTTCACATCCAACAACACCAATTTATTTCAGTACAGGTCTCATGCCTTTTGGGAGCACACCATCTGCTTAAATTGTGTTTACTGTGTGGAAGAAGTCAGCGTTTTACCGTTGAATTCTAGAAAAAACGATAGCCTGACTTACTCTTTAAGTGACACCTGTTTAGGAGTAATTTGTTAATTGCTACTTTGAGGCTGTGTCTTGTGTTCTTCAAATGAATAGGTTTAGTTAATATCACATACTAATTTACTGAATAGCTACTCACTCTAATGCAACAATAATAACTTGTAATTACCTGGTGCAGTTACTCCAGTTTGCTTGCAGGGTTCAGCTCTGGAGGAAAGGGAGGGAGAAATACATCAGATAGAGAGGACGTGTATTCTTTACTGGTGTAAAGTCACATTATTAATTCATGTCAAGAGTTTGTAGTTTGTAAATGCACCACCCGCTTGTTCGATGTTGGAAGCCTTTCTGCAAAGGAGCTCCAGTGAGGTACAGTCCCGCATTCCTACAAAGACGGCTTGCCCACGTCAGCCTACGACTGCAGTGCTGGCGTTTGTGTAACTGCTGTTCCGAAGCACGTAACACCTACATTTTAGTCTAATTGCAATCCTAACCGCTGGCCCATGCTGAAAATGTTTGAAAATTTTTCCTAGCGAGACAGGGGAAGTTTAATTTTTTTGGTGAAGTAATCCCATGTATTTTATTACTATGCCCAGTTTGAACATGAAATATGTATCCGATGTTTTAGCAGACTAAGTATATGCATGTATTTACTTCTGGTAATGTTATTTACTTTAGTATACGTGGAAATGTGTTAACTCTGAATACGAGACTTCGAAGTGAAGCCAGGCACGTGACTGAAAGTTGAAGGTACTGTGTTGGGCGTACACTGCTCTCACTGTGGCCAGCTGGAGCTGTAAGCGCTAAATCGGTGAAAGGTATTTGCTTTGGGCCTGTGTACTGCTAGGCCAGATTTCTGTCTATGAAAAGCTTTATGCGATTGTCGTGAATGCGTTTATTGGTGGATAGTTAGTTGCTCTGTGTAGTTTTCTTTTCATGGCATGTACTACCATATACACCAGTAATACAGGCACTGCGTAGTGATACATCCCATTTTAGTGCGGGACCCTTAAACTAACACATGTAAGAAACGTTATATTCTAGCAATGCACAAAAAAAGGTATAATTATGCACTTTACTATAGGAAATAGATTTGTTTATGTTACATACCAAAGTATGTAAACAAATGTATACCAACAAGTACACAGAGTACAGTACCTACAGGAGAGTAATAACTGCAGTATTTGTCACTGATTTCCCAGCTGTTAGTAGGTCTACAATGGTAACACCTTTAGTTACAACAAGGACAACTGTGAGAGAAAACCTTTTGTTTTATAGCTCTCCCCTTCTATACAAAACATACTATTGTGAAACAGCAAAGACTCCTGCTGTGAAGGTGCAGTGGCCACTACAGAGCATGTGGGTATTTATTTCATGCACAATATTCTGAGTATTAACATGGGTAGACACCATGTTGCTAAGAGAAGCTACTTTTAGTGAGATAACTTTACAGGAGTACTGCTGCTTTGGCTATCATTAAATCCAGGTGCACATAAACGGTATGTGTGATCTGTGGTCACTTAGGTGATCTTGTAAGTGGTTGGGGTTTTTTTTTGTTTACCTGGGGGAGGCTGGGTTGTTGCTCACTTTTGACTGGTGACCAGGTCCCCATTCATGGCTTAGGAGTGGACTGCTGCATTTGCTCTAGTCATCTTGGCCACTAGATCCTTCTCAATTTGACATACTCTTTTATTTTATTTTTGTTTGTTTTAAATGTGTCTGCTAGGCATTACTAACACGAGTGTGTGGGTGGCTAGCTTTGTTCCTGGGCTTTCCTCTTCATGTTTTTGCTCTGGCTGTATCTCGTGCTTGTAGTGCCTTAGAGCTGGCATCTTACAGCCGCCTTTGCCTGTTTTCACTATTCGGGCTTTGACTTCTAGGCTCCCTGCCACCCCCACCCCCTGCGCATTGCTGAGTATTAACTGAGTACAAGCATTGCATCGCTGGTGCATATCAAATCTGGAACGATGGTCAAACACTTAACCCGCTTGTGTCTGGGTGTTTCTGGGAGGTTTTGAATTTCTTAGGATTTAGCTTTGAGTCCCCATATCCAAAGCAGGAAGTTGTATCACTTTTCCATTTCAGCCTACCAGTTTTCAGCCTCCTGCTCCACTTGTGTTTAGGAATAACTGAAATCAGTTCTTACAGTCCCAAAATGCCTCTTCCTTAACATCGTCTTCTACAATGAGAGCAACATTAAGACATTAGTCTCTTCTCATGTCTGGTGCCCATTTACAGTAGGCAAGACTGGTGTCCTTGGTGTTTATATTTGGTAGCCAATAGAGCTGGCAATGCGCCAGCCCTACTGTTATCACCATGAACAAAGATGCCCTGGATATATGTTGGTAGTATTGCCTCCTTGCTGTGCCTTTTTTCTCAGCATGTTTGAATTGGTGTACATCCTCTGTTTTTTTTCCCCCCTCTTTTTTGCTAAGGTGGCTGCTCTAGTCTTTACTAGTTTCTACAGGTACAGTGCCTTTTCGCGGGGTTGCTGGATTCAACAACTCTCCTAAAGCATGAAAAACTGTATTTTGGCTTGTTTTCGCTTGGTTCTACCTTATTTTCTAGGTGTTCTTGTCTTCGAAACTTAACCTATGTGTTCAGTCAGAACACTGCATGACCCACAGTGGCTATTCATCCTCAGGGTATTAGATGAAGGAGTTGTATTGGATTCAAATCAGTGTCTTGCTCTGCCCCGTTGCCCAGCGGTGGGTGGTACTCCTGTGAGTCATCTACTATAAATGCCAAATGATAGCATCTTTTGCTTCACGATGTTCTTATTGGCAGCGTCGTGCATCACCAGCACTCGGTCACATTTCTCCTGTCTACTGTTGCTGCTCATCACAATTGCAGTGATCGTGTTGCAGCTGGCTCCACAACCCAGTTGGAATCTAGCTAGTTGTTTGATCCAGTGGCACTGTTGCAGATATAGCTGATAGTTTTCGTGCATAGTATTTGTATGTAGACAGTCTTTTCTTAAGTTACATTCCATCTGTTCTCCTATAGGAAATTTTCCTGTCCTCAGTCACTGCTTGTACAAGTACATGAACGCCTCACTTACCCCCCTCCTCGGGATTACTGCAGCATTAGTATATAAAGCAATTCTGTTTCCCACAGTTGTCCGTAGTCTGTGCATTTTTTTTTTCTTTCAGTCTTACCTGATGCTTTCCAGATCCTGTGCACAGGATCAGGGTGCCAGCAATCTCAGTTAGTCTGTCTTTGTTCTGCCCTCTAAATTCTTCAAACGTGTCTCCATACTTAACCTTTAGAACTTATCATTATTTTGAACCTTTCCCTGTGTGATTCTGCTGCCTGTGTTGTTTGCAGATATTTACCTTGACTTAAATTTGTTTCCTTCTGTTGATCATTCTACAAATGTTCTTGCCCTAAATAATGATTTTTGTCCCTTTAAACTTGAAGTGGATGACTGCGTTCTTAGTTTCCTAATGTAAGCATCCATTCGTTCTTAATGTCTCATGGTATCAGGTTGAATTTTTTTTTCTTACAGTGTCATTTCATTTGAAGTCACAGAACTCACTGTACACAGTTTATCACTTTTCTGAATATTTCCAGCATTTTAAACATAATTTTCTCATTTACTTTTTGTCAATTTCTTCCCTATACTCTTCACTATTATGCTGGGGGAACGGTGGAACAGTGAAGTAGTAAAGCTTTTAAAAATTTGTACAAATTCAGGTTTTGCTCCTATGACCGTGCAATACATTTTGACTGAAAATCTAACTTTCCTGATAGTCTGAATCCCTCCATGTTGCCAGTACTTTGTTTCTAAAAGCTACATGTGTCTTGGTTTTTGACTCCCTCCCTTGCAACTATGGCCCTAGGCTGGTTGCTGCCATGCTTTTAACGTGTTGGATACTGGTTATTAATGCTAGAGGATTCAGTTTCAAGAGTGAAACTTTTTAAAAATAAAAAATAGCCTGCTACTTTTGTCAATGCAAAATGCTGCATAATACCTGTTTAACTTTCTAAACCTCTGGACAGTTTTAGTAAAGTCAATGGGAATCCACTGCTCTCCATCTCCTGGCCCACAGGTGCGTGGGGATACCCTGCATATCCAGTATGCCCTGGATGGGCTCATGAAGGGATTCAGCCATGATTTAACACAGGGCAGTCCAGGTCTGCATGACACCCACGGTGAACCACGCTGATGCAGACCTGGCTGCAGCGGAGTTACTCCGGTGTCTTTGGACTGTGTTTCCTGGTGCTCTGAGTCCTATGGGGGTAAATCTGATACGGCGCAAACTAGTCTGCATTGGTCTCGTGATAATAGCTCAGGCAGGACAGTGGCATTTGAACTACCATCCTGACCTCCCAGCCCTGCCAAAGCCTCAGGGGCTCCGTGTAGCACCGCGTACAGTGTCTCTCTGTCTGTAGCGTAGTTAATCCGCTGAATCTGGTTAAACCACCCATGGATAACTGAGAGCTGAGAGTGCTTGTGTGTGCTGAAACTTAAGCATGGGATCAAGTGCTTTGATGAATTGGGGCATTAATGATTACCCAAGGTGCAAACCAGTGGGGAACTGGAACCAGGATTCCTGGGATTTCAGTGGGAATGTTGAGAAAACAAACGAAGTAACCAGCTTTAAAGCTGATTTACAGAAGCAGGTGTGCTAATCGCGCAACCCCCTTACTCATGTAGCTAGCTTGAGAAGACCAAATATACTAATACTACTCCTGTCCATTCTGCAAACTTGACTCGTCTTAAATTTTTAACTTTGAAGCCTGTCTCATTTTCACATGTTCTGAACACAAGACTTCATGGCCCATCATCTGTTGTTTCAGTTTGTTCTGATACTGATGACATCTCTCACCTGAAGTTCCTTTGCTCATGTGCCCTGTCAATGGAACGGAGATAATACCACCTCCATACCTTCTGATGTTGAAAGTTTTGTATGCTAAGGTCTTTGCAACTGAAAATTGCTTATTATTGTTACAACATTATGTTACTGTGGATCTCCAAAAAGTTTTTAACTTTTCCAAATTATTTCCAAACTTGAATTTCTCCTGCATTTGCCAAATCTTGAGACTCATTCCAGATTCAGAGCCAATAACATTATTGCTGTTAGTCAGAACTTGCTTGGAAAGGGGATTTCTTCCATATTGGCCTATGCTCCATCATGGCATCGAACATTTGGAAGGTCTTGGCCCCTTTTCTGAGCTCCGTTTCAAACACATTTCTGCCAAAGGAGGGAAAGTAATTGGCTAAAAACAAGTGATCATAGTATCTTATTAAAAAGTCATTATGTTAATTTTCCTTGAGGGACTTCTCTTTGCATTGTTCTGTAACTTATTTAAAAAAAAAAAGTAATCTTCATTCAAAAGCTCCCTTGCTGGTTATGGAGGGGTTGGTACTTTGCTTATAATTAATTTATCTCTTTTTTTTTTTTTTTTGGTGCACCACAAGGCAATCGGTATTTTTATAAATTAAAGAGAAATGAGGAAAATGCAAACATTCCCTTGTGCTGGGGAGATATATTTCCGGGGAGAAACCAGGCCAGGAGTGGCTTTCAAACTTCTAAATCTGTTTTATGTGGTGTATAAGAGATTGCTGTCACCACCCTTATGCAGGAAATACCAGTGCTGGGCTTAAGGGGGACAAAGTAAACTTGACAATGGACTGAAAAGAAAAATAAACAATCAACCAGCCATTTTTATAGCTTGTTTTTTCTCTTGCTCTAACAGTAACATTCACCTTCATTTACCAGAGTACTGTGAAACATCTGTATCAAGGCTTAAACTTGCTTGACCTTAGTTTAGGTTCAAGGTTCAATATGTTCCATGTGCATGGATGATTTTACAAATCCACGAGAGCTTTGACTCTATGCAAACCTTTTTCCCTGTCCCAGATTTGGCCTCCTTCTCGCTAAATAAATCCAAGGACAACTTTCTCTCTCTGTCTTTCTTTCTCCAAGGATTGCTGCAGGGGTGCCCTTGGGGCTTGCAGGGAGTTACAGGGCTTAGGAATAAAAAGGAAAAGTTGCCTTAAAGGATGAAGTCAACCTACCATAACAACTGGCCCAAATGGAATCTTTTATAACTTGAAGAATTAAATTTAAAGGCTTCATTTTGCTAAATCTTCCAAAACAAATGGTTCCACATTTGTATAATTTTAAAATCTTCTATCATCATTGGGAATGAGTTTTTCTGACTACATACAGGCATCTACATGGTGTCTGAGCTAATCCTCCAGGCTTCTTTCTGAGTTGGTAGAGAGAAACTGGCAATTCTAGCTCATGATTCCTCTCTTCCTGATATGAGTGTCTACATCATGTGAATTGTGTTCATGTGCCTATTTCTCTCCATTGATTGTGGAGGAAGCCTGGGATGATTGACTCAGATGGAGATGCTGAGGATGTTTGAAGTCAAGTTGATTATATGTGTACCATACAATAAAGAAACCTCCCAGATCAGCATGGGTGGGCAGATTTCTATCTATCTGGAAAGGGCATATCCATGTCAGCAGAGTTTTGCCCCACTGAAAGACACGGCCGATTAGCTCAAGAGCAATGTTGTGCTGATGTTACTTTCGTGATGTGAGCTAATATCTCTGCCCAGCCCTGCATTGTGCCGTGTAAACAGGCATGTTCCCTCAGAATCAGCACAGGTATTTTGTGTGGCACAGCTGAGTCGTACCATTAGCCCAGGCATAACTTTTTTAGGCAACAGACTTAGAATTTAGCTTGTGATTTTACATACCTATAGGCATGTGGTTAAATTGAAAGCTTTGTTCTCCAGAGGGCAGGAGTTTTGTTGAAGAAGCACATAAGGCACTGGTATTTGTTCTTCTTACCCCCGACTGGGAAATGCCTCCTTGCAGACTGGTGGGAGACAATTCTCCTCTGTAATGATTTTGATGTCATGAGACACACCTCTGGGAAACTACAAATCCCTCCAGCCCTTTCATCCCCCAACAATCAGTTAATTTTTTGCCTTTAAGTAAATAAACTTTTAAAACAACTAGTGTTTATGGAAGAGGGTTCGTGGAGCTGTGATAAAGCACTTCAGGCTGTAACTTACACTTGTTTCTGAGGCTTCACTTTTATTGCTTAAAAAAATTCTCATATGATCTCATTTTAGAATTGGGTACTTCAAAGGTTGTTCAATCCATGTTCCTTCAAGGCTGCCTAAGCAGCCCTATAATTTTTTTCCCATGTTTTTTTCTCTTTTTTTTTTTTTCCTCCTTTCATCCTTATTAACTGGAAAACACCAAAGAGATTTTTCTACACCAAAATGAGTAGTCCTGCAATATTCTAGCCATGCTTCTTTAAAAGTTACTGTAAAATCACAGTCCACGATGGATATGCGTTTTCACGTTCATGCTTTATCAGCAAGTGCTTGAACTAGTCTTGCTACACAGGCTTGCTTATGGTAAATCTGCAGGCAAAACTGTTCTGGTAAAGCCCTCCAAAAGGGCTTTGATTCAAATTAGAAATAATAGTTTTACCAACTATGATTTATTCTACAATTAAAGCTTCCCATCAGAAAACACAAGCTATACAGGCTATGTGAAAAGGGATGAAGGAAGGACAGGATCTTTGCCACCGTGTTTGTAGTGTGACTTTCTTTGCTTCCTCCTCCCTGTCCCCCCAAAGAGAGAGTCATATCCAATAGTGATATGGGCTTGACCTCTCTAGGAGATCTTGGAATTGGGATGTTCACCACTGTGAGGTTTGACTGTTTGAGTAGTAGGACTGCATTCTCTGTCTGGAAGTTGTGATGGGCTTACTAACATTGCCCTATCAACTCCTGCAAAATGGATTTTGTAGTGAGTTGTGTCATGTGTGTTAACGGAAGAGCTGATCTGGAATGATTAAATTCCATAGAGAATGCATTGAGGATGAAACCCAAATATTTCCATAATTCTCCCCCGAACTCTGTCACACAAACACCCTCCCAAAATACTTTTTCCCTGTGGTTTCAGTTTCTTTTCCTTTTTCTTTTTCAGTAGGAAAACGGGAGAAAAAATGGAAATGAGGTTGCCAGAGAAGGCCATTAAGAAAAGAAAATAGAACTTGCTTGAAAAAATTAAGAACGTTCCTAAAATTTCTTGTTAGTGTGATGGATCATAATAACTGGGTTTTTTCCCCTTTCCTTTGCTCTGATGCTTATCTACCAAAGCGATTCACTTGCTTGTACACCTTGTACACCTAAGATTGAAACCTACAAAGAAAAATATAGTCTGCTTAGAGCTAAGCATTAGTGCTAGAAGCAAGACAACCTGTGAATACTCCCCACAAACAATTAATTGAAATGAAACATGCTTTTGATGCATTTATCTTTGCTCTTCTATGTTTGTTACAGCCTAGGTAATGCTCAGTAAATTTTTTCCAGGTTAATTTCAAATAGAAGATGCAGCCTGTATCTCAACATATGTTTTCCATTATTTGTGAGGTGACACCAGGAGAGAGCCTTCTGTTTTAGACTAGTTAGTTAGCCCAGATGTTCTTTCATGAGTAGGGATATTTTGCTGCTTCTTTTCTTACCATCATCCACGTAAAGGAGCCAACTTTAGGTCTACAGCCAAGACAATACCAAAGATGTTTGTTGGTGTAGTAGCAAAGTGACTGAGAGAAGGACCTTATTTTTTTTTAAATATGTAGTAACAAAAAGTTCATAACACATTGTGTACTACAGCCACGTGCATGCTATAAAGTAATACAGAAATGCATAAAATAAAATGTCATTTATGTAAATGCAAAATGAACTGTCTACGATCAGAGGCTTCTTCACGTGAGATGAAGGCAGTATGTGAGAAAGGAGAACAGGAGGGGAAGAGGAGGGAAGTGTAGCACAGGAGTCTGCTAGAGGAGAGGTGGGTGATAGTCCTTGGAAGGAGATTCATGATAGTCCCATTAGTTCTTGAGGCTCTCCAAACATTTTCTGTTCTGCAGAATTTTGCAAAGAATCGTATTATTTGGATGATCCAACCAAAATGGGTGTTAAGCATTTTCTTTGTCTGTTTTGACATGAGAAGATAATAGAACCTGTATTTATAATTGCCGCTAACTGTCCTGAAAGAAAATCAAATGATATTAATACTGAAAAATCTATTTGTGCCAGTGATAAATGAAAAAGTATTCGTCAGTATCTGAAACCGTTTGAATAAATAGCTCTGTGAAGAAAACTTAGCCTTACCTGTGTAGTTATAAAAATATTGGATGGTATGTCATGCAAAATGATGACAGCTAGAGTATACAGAACTACTGGCCTTCATATCGCTAGGATATACTTGCAAAGAAGTATCTTGCAGTAGTAAGATTTTCTGAGAAGAACTTCTGACCCTCCTTAGGTGCCTGATCACAGAATGGTAGGGGTTGGAAGGGCCCTCTGGAGATCATCTAGCCCACCCTCCCTGCTAAAGCAGGTTCCCCTAGAGCAGGGTGCCCAGGAACGCGTCCAGGCGGGTTTTGAACATCTCCAGAGAAGGAGACTCTGCAGCCTCTCTGGGCAGCCTGTTCCAGTGCTCTGTCACCTTCACAGTAAAGAAGGTTTTCATCATGTTCAGGTGGAACTGCCTGTGTTCCAGTTTGTGCCCATTGCCCTTTGTCCTGTCTCTGGGCGGGATTGGAGGCGGATGGTGCACCAAGGGAATCTGTCAAATGCTTTAGGATGAAAGTGTCTTTCAGAAAGTGCTCTGCAGTTCCAGACAGTGAAGTCTGTGCTTGTAATCACTTTATCGCTTTATTGGATGCAGTTACTGATACTACTAACCTGTAAAATTTGCTTTTGCAGGAATTCTGCCACCTCAATTACGCCTTTATTTGGTGATTATATTACCTCTATAGCACAGGTAGTCTGAAGTACAGATAGATCTGGTCAGTTGATCCAAGACATCCGTAGCGTGTTTGCTGTACAGGCATATAGTGGCAATATGGTTAGTAATTCTGTATGCAAAGATCATGGTTCTTTGGGTTTTTTTGTGTAATGGGCTGTATTACCTATATTATTAGGCAATGTTAAAGCTTACATTCTGATTACTTTTGAAATTAGGGTATTTTGTCCTGGTACAAATCTCGATGATCTTCTGTCCGTGCAAGGGGGAACAATGGAATTATGTATTCATATGCTTGCTAGACCATGACAACAGCCTATATATGAAATCATCTTTTTAGAAACTGAGGCAATTATATGTTGAGATAGCTTTTTAGTTTTTAAAAATTCTATTTTAACTTCTCATACAAAGAATTTGTTATTCATATCTCTGTGCACCCTAGTTCAAACTGAGATAAATTATATTAATTAAAAATGCAAAAAGCCAGATCACCCTATGCAGCCCAGTCCCAAAATAATGATCTTGTAGCTAAGCAGTACATTGTAACTATAAATATATATATATATGTATTTATTTCCTGGCTTTGCCACCAACTTTGCATGACTTGGGATAGATCATGTAAGCTAGGATTTTTCAGATGAAACTACAGATATAAGACACTTAAAGCTTCTTGCAGTTAATTATGATTTTGGGCATCTTTAAGTTCTGTTTTAAAAAAAAATCAGTCTTTAAATGTGTGTTCTTTAGCCTCTTGTGTATAATTTTGGCACAGTATCACATCCTCATGTCAGAGAGAATACTGAGAGAAGAATAAACAAAATCATGTGTATGTATCTGACCTTTCCTTATTTGCTTACTTTTTAAGATAAATATTCCCTAAAGGGATATGATTTGAAGAGGGTGTGTGCAGCATGAGTTGAAAATGAAGCCTTTTAAAGTATTTCTGATTGGACACCTAAAAACTGGAGGCACTCAGTATCACCACTTACTCTTGAAAATCTCAGCCAAGATTTTTTCATTTTTCCCAGAAGAGCTATGGCCAGGATGGCTGAGGCTTGAAAGCTGTGTATTTACATAAGCGCAAGTTACAAATCTGTGGTTTTAAGAGATGTTTGAATTTCACCGCTTTACACTTGCAGCATGTTATAAGCTGCTGTGAGTTGTTCGCAGATTGTGAATGTACAGCCTATGGAGAATTACTCCTTACTTTGCCTCCTTCTTCTTAGGGAAAGTAATATTTCTTTTCATGTGTGTTGGTTTTTAATATTCTTGTTTGTAGTTATGGATTGGTCACTGCCAGAAATTTGTGGCTAGTCACTGGCTGGGAATTGTTTCATTTTGATGTACTGCCTCCTTAATGGAGGCAATAATCCATCAGCCAGCAGGGCTGCATTTTACTGCGATGTTGCAGTCTTTTTTGAGAAGAGTTCTGGGGAATTTTGTATGCTGAGACATACTTGCAGCCCCTTAGGGGGGAAAGAAATGTCCCTTTGCACGCTCACACGTACCCCACAGATTTGCATGCATCTACACAGACACACACATTCAGTCCCGCAGTGCCTGCCGAGCAGATCTCTCTGCTGTGTATCTGCTCCTGGAGGGTTTCCCATAGTTTGCATGTGCATATGCCTAATGACAGACGCTGTTTCAATTGATTCTGGAAAGCAGACTCATCGCCCTGCCCAACTGCTGGTAGCAGTTTGCTTTGCAGCAGCTGTATTAGTCAAGAGCAGTGTGGCAACCCATGTGAGATGTCCCCTGCTTGTCAAGTGGCAGTGGAGCAATGACTGCATTTATGTCCCTTTACCTCTGCATCCCAAATCTCTCACTCCTTGAGGCAGGGGTTGAGGTCTGTCTATACAGAAGTACACCAGCTGTACTTGTCTGTGTATTTTGCAGAGCCCTGGGTCCAACCCTAGACTCTGTTGGCTTGGGAGTGCTCCCAAGGGACCAGCAGCTGAGCAGTGTCCAGACAAGAGTCTCGGGCTATTTAACCCATACGGTTCCCTCCAGTGGAGACCACCAGAAAAGCCATATGTCATGCACCACAGCGGTCAGGGTCTCTCTGGGGTCTGGGACCGCAGGGAGCTCCTGGGGCAGGACCCATCCCACCTCCCCAGCCTGGGAGCAGGGCAGCCCCAGCCCTGGGCATTGGCACCTCCCTGCCTATCCTGGGGCTCCTCTGAGATGCCGATGTTTGAAGTGCTGTTCTAGGCTATGGAGAGGGAGGCAGACTTCTGTTCCTCTCTCACAAGCATCAAACATATTTGCAGGGCGTTGTTAGCGCTGGGGGCTGGAGGAGCGCCTCCAGACCTCATGAGTACCTCTGGGGCACTCTCACTTTTGCTTGAATCGTGGGGAAGGCAGGGATCACCGCTTTTGTGCTCAGAGCAGGCGTATATTTGCAAAAAAAGTCTTTGAAGACCTGTGTTGGATTCTCATCAAAGTTAGCCCCTCTCTTGGGTCCAGTCCTTTAATGATCGAGAAGCTTGACCCTAGGGTTGCAGACACATCCAGGGCAGAGGGGGATGCCAGAGCCAAGCTGGGGGTCCGCTGGAAGGTAGAGGGAGCAGCATAAAATGTTTTGGGTTTTTTTGTTGTTGTTGTCCTGGATGTCTGTCACGCAGTTTGTGAGCTGTCCTGTGCTCTTTCCAGGTCAGATACCTGAATTGCCAGGGCAGACAGTCCTCAACTTTTGCTCTGGTGCTAGCTGGAAGGAGTCCTTTGGTGTTGCGGGGGGATGCTGTGCTGCTGGTGTGTGTAATGAGGGCAGAGGAGGGGGCTTCGGCACTGAGCCTGACTGCCCCGAGCATTTCTCACTTCTCCTGACGTTTTTGGCTCCAGGCCTCGGTAGTGGCTCCTGATTTTGGAGCCCTAGTGAGGGCTCTGCCTGCAGGAGGGCATCATTTGTTGATGATACCTGCGCTGGACATGTCCCATGATTACTGATGTCTCGTCAGGCTAAAATACCTGCTGCCCTCAAAACAGGTTTTCACGAACTGTGAATGGTTCTTCTGATCCATATTTTTAACTGTTCTGATAAGACGAAAGCCTCCAGTCTGACAAAAAATATCTCCAAAATGAGCTGGTTGTAATGTGGAAGTGGGCCACCAAATGCCGAAACGCTTCTTTTAATATCTGCAGCTTTTCTGAGTGTATCTTTTTTTGTGAGTTACTAGTTAGTTCAAGCAAATCCTTGCTTACTGCTTTACTTGCGTGCAGCCCTCTTAAAGTTGAGTTGCACTGTGCTGTTTTCAACACAAATAGTACAGATGATTTGGAAACAGCTTTTTAACCTGGTTCTGAAACTCAAAACCTCTCAGCTTAATGAAAGTATTTTAACAATAGGATGGCTCCATCTTTGTATTCCTAAAAACGTATGGATAAGCCTAGATCCAAAAGAAACTCACCTGAAACAGGTTGTTATGCTGCTGTTAGCAAAACTTGTTACATGACAGCGAGAAACTAAGTGTCTGAAGATAAGGTGTGTGTATTGGAGATTGCCTGTAGTTTTGGACATACAATATTTAAAGTGCTGCAAATCAGACTGGTGTTGATTGTCAGGGCTGGAAAGAAGAGTTTTTAGTTTTTAATGCGTACGACTTTCTAGTGCTGAGTACTGCCTGAGGGGACGTGCGGGCTGCCAGTGTTCTCAGCAGAGATTTGTTACCCCAGAGGATTTTATCTTATACTAAGAACAGAGAATGTTGAAGGTTTGATTCAGGATTTTTTTTTGTAATTTTGAAGAGGGAGAAGTCCCAATAAAAAAAAAATCTTTAAAAACTGTAATTAAAAATTAGTGAAAGTTAATAATTAATGGCTTGTAGCTGAGTTATTAATGGCCACATTTTTCTATGTAATGAAAGTCTTAAGCTGTCTTGTATGTTAACTATACAAAAAAAAAAAGTAAAAAGTGAGATTGGCCTTAAGTCAAAATTATTTTAAATATACAGAATTGCAGAGTTGTATCCATAAACTATATAAAGTTGGTTTGCAGAGTTCTGGTTTAGGGATTATTTTATGTAATAAACCAGAAGGAAAATTTGGGCTGGCAGAATTTTCAAAGCTCGTGTTGAAGCCCCTAACTGCTTCTGGTATGAAAGTCAGCTAAGCAGCCTTGTGTTGTTGTTCCCCCCAGGATATCTTTTATGCTTTCTTTTTTTTTTCCTTCCTTCCCTTTGGAAATCCAAGTGTTTATTTGCATGCAAGGTAGGTGAATTCTTTTATCTATTTGTGTATCGTAAACCAAAGCAATTAGCATACTGCAGTTACAGTACACTCAAAAAACAAAACAGCCCTTCAAAACCTTCAGTCAATATTATTCCTGGAAGGAAAACTCTTAATTAAATTGTATGCAAACTACAACAATAGACAAAGTTGTTTGGTGTTTAATAATAACTGTTGGGGGCGGGGGAAGAGTGAAAAAAGTAAGTGTAGCAGAGAGCTTTGCATGCTATTAACCCAAGGATAGAAATGAGGTCAGCCTTTGAAGGAACGGACAACACGCTTATCTGCCAACATTGGAAAGTCCCAAAAGATTAGCTTATTTGCCAGATGTTACTGGGAGTTCATCATTGACACCCTCTGCTTCATGGGCTTCATCTCTCGCCACAGTTGCAGTTGCCTTTTCTGCCCTTCGCAGGCTTCCTGGAGATCTTCTTTGGTGCATAGCGCTTGGATTTTTTCCTTGAAGTAGGGTTTTTTTTTTTGTTTCACAGCAATAGGCATGACGAACCATCTTAACTTACGGAGATGATCTGAACACTCACTGTTTTTGTTTCATACACCCACGATAATGCTTTTGGCATAGGAACCACTGACATGAAGCGTAGCGACTTCTACAGCTCTGGAAATGGGGCTGTGTTTGTGAAGGGGTTTGTAGAAGACAGAGGACTCCCCTCACTTAACAGTATTAAACTTTGGGAGATGAGTGAAAATTGGGGCAGACTGTCTGGCAGGCTAAGCATCTTCTGTTCTTGTTTATTCCTTTGCCTGGAAAATAACTAGGTATAATTTTAAGCAGGTTGTTCTTATGTTATTAGCAACTTGGTGGGGCATCAAATATTGCACTGCACTGTGGCGATGGTAGAGCGTGTAACCCACTAAAAATTAGTAGTGAGAGAGAGTGGCTGCTATCGGATCCATGTTAATAATGACTGTAAGAGCCTGGAATGGCGTTCTCTGCATGTTTCTTCTCCTGTAAATCTTTCAAGAATTTGATAGTAAATATTGATTTCAGCTGAATGTGGTTTTAACTTCTGTGTGTGCATTCTCTGCCCCAAGGGATTGTGTCCCAAACAGGGAGAAGCCAAGACTTGCTCATAAAGAGCAGAGCAAATATGTTTTTCCTTCAAAATGCTAGCTGTTAGTGGCTGTCTCTTGAAGCAAGATTCCTGTCACTTGTGTTACTGCGGTTGTTTTGCAGTTCCCCCACCTGCCTTTGTTCAGAACAATTTGTGAGATGGACAGTGACGTAAGTAAGGGCAGATATTATCACCATGTACATGCATCTGATCAAAGAAGTCTGAGTATTGAAGCTTTTGAAATAGTTAGTGGAGAGTCCTGTTGTAGCAGATGATTGATAGGGCATTTGTTTGAATCCTGCTCTAACATAGCCTTCATTCTTTCTTTCCATTGGCTATCCAAAGACCCTCAAGTCTAACTTCGCCTTCTAACATGAGCACTGAAGTTGAACACGTGATGGTACAGAGTGAGAATATTAATTCGTGTTGAGATAAACATGAAATTCTGATGCTGTTTGACTACCCGTAGACGCTTGACATGCTCCCTAACATTTGACATGTTAAGTCTGTAGACCTGGATGTTGGTTTTACTTCCGTAGGTCTAGGTTAGCTGTTGAATTCCCAACAGAAAAGCTGGCAGAAGAATTGCACGTAGGGAAAATGGAGAAGCGATACAGGTGGTGTTTCTGTCTGCCAGTATGCGAAAAGTTCATTGTCGAATAGCGTCTTTTCCTTGCATTGCTGGACTTTGTGGTTATATTGCTACAGCTTGTGCTGCTGCTACATGTTCTGTTAAGCAAACCTCTGTGCTGTCAGCAAGGTTATACAGTCTGGTCTCTTGTGTCGTTTCAGACTTGTAACTAGGGAGAGCAGGTATTAGGCTTGTTCTGCAAATGCCATCAGTGGGGGACAATTGCAGAGCTACAAGGCTGGGACACTTCCAGGTCAGGCTGGCCCTTTTTGGCCAATCGCAGAGTGCAAAATAAGCACATTATTCCTCAAAGCGTTTTTCCAGAGTTGGAGTAATAGCCATCTTTCCCTATAAAGATCTGATTTCTCCTATAGAGTATTTCTGTGCTGAGATAACTTTCATGAACTGTTTTCAAAAGTGCTGGGTTTATGTTTGTTTCGGTTTGGTTTGGTTTTAAATTCGCTCTTCACCTCTGTTCTCCTGTTTCTCTTTTTTTGTCTTCTATTGCCTGTGCTTGATAACCCCGTGGCCATTTCTGTGGCCTAATCCTTTTGCTCCATACCAAGTGAATTGATGATGAGTTTCCTATACTGAGGTAGAGAGCCCAAGAAATGTAGAGTAATCATTTAGACTCGTGCATTTTCACTAGGGTTGAGATACAGCTCATCCCGTGTAGAGGACAAATTGTGCCCTCTACCAAATACTCTTATCTTACATGGATGATATACAGTGTTGGGCTCTCACGCTGCTGTTACGTGGGAAGGCAGTAGGTCATCTGCTTTCTATTTTGAGTTTCTTTTTCAGAGGTATCCTTTTACTCCCTTCCTCTTCGTCAGCCCAGTCGTCAGCAGTTTGCAGGCCTCACTTCTATTTTTTTTTTTTTTCCATTTTCACCAGTGGCGCTTTGCTCCTTTGGAGCTCTTCCCCTTATTCCTCTCCTCCCACCCCCCCACTCCTCCCCGCCCAAATTCCAGAATTTTACAAACTTCATTCTTGTTCCCTTTCGAAATTTCCTATCTTTGCACCTTGTTCCTATAGTTACGCCCAGTTCTGCTCGCTCTTTCTTGAGAAGAAAGCAACTCTGTGTGAGCAGAAGAAAGGCAGGAGGCAGCTATTTGTTTTTTCTTGCTAACAGAAGCAGTGTTTTTTAGTGGCCAGACACTGAGCAGGGGAGCAAAAACTCTTCTCCCTCAGTTGATTTGGAGGCAAATGGATGTACCTGAAAGAGAGAGATGGGACAAAACCTTAGGACGGCTGGGGAGCCTTCCCAGCACCGGATTTTGTTCAGACGGGCAGTAAGCAAACCGAGTGGCTGTTTAAAAAGAACTGAGGTGTTTGGCAGCATGAAGCAAGAACATTTTTGGTACTCCGTTTGCAAATGATCCCGAAGCATGCCGGTGGCCAGCACCTTCAGGGTGTAACTGCTAGCGAGGCACCCCCAGTGCCACACAGGGTGCTGCTGCTGGGCAGCAGCGCTGCCAGCCAGGGGGAAGGGACTGAAGGCTGCTTGCTGTTGAGGCAATTCACACATCAACCGCTTTTTGAGAGAGCTCAGCCCTGCCTAAAGATTTATGGGGCCCTCTTCTATTAAAAAAAATGAATAAAGGCCCAAGCTGAGTGTTTTTCCACATAAAAATTTCATAAATGCAATCACAAAAACTTCACTGGAGTACAAGTGAGGGCTCGAGCCCCAGCTTAAATGTGCATCATATTAAAGTCCTTCTTGGGGACTCCAGACACAAATTGCTTTCCAGCATCCAGAACCATTTGGAAATGCTTTAATCCTGAAACCAGGGGGTTTCTAACGGTAATGCTGACAGACCCTTCGTTGTAGCAGCCGAAGCAGGCAGAGCCATGATAATGAGCCCTGTATGTGTGCATGTGGAAAGCATGATGCTAGTTTCAGAAAACAAGTGCTTCCACTGAACAGCCTATGCCAATGAGAAACACCATGCACCCTTTCAGCGCAACAATACTTAAAATTGGCTTTGCTTATGCAAGGACATATTGGGAGCAACCGCAGGCATTAACCCTGTGTGTACTACACTTCCAAACCCACAAGTCTTAATAGCATTTGTAGTAACGTTGTAATTATCTGTAAATAATGCTGCACTGAATAGCCACCACTAGCAGTTTAAAATGCTGCGTACGCTGATGGGGTGTTTTAATATTCACAAGTGCAGCATTAACCACATGTCCTTTCACTTTTTGTACATTGAGGCCATGACCCTAAAAACCAGGTGATGCTTCATTTATTGCTCATGTCTATGCATACCGCTGCTGATGCTAGCGGTTGTGTATTTTGTACTTGTATTTGGAAATCTCAGTGACTTTGGTCACAGCATGCTGAAGAAACCTGTCTTGCAAGCATGTGTCCAGGTGATTAATTTCAACAAACAGGTTGCTTATAAGAGTGTAATTACTCACTTGTGTAAATGGCAGGATGGGTGCACTGACCTGTATTAGACACATTGTAGTATACACCTCCCCATCGGTTCTTTTTCACTGTTAATCATAGGGCTGAAAACCTTGCAACATTTAGACAGCTTGAGGTTGAAGGCTGAAATGTCACTTTTAAAAGAGGGTTAAAAAGGTCACGCAGCTGCAAATAATAATAGCCCAATGAAAATCAGATTCTTACTGCAGCCCACTTCAAGAATAACATTGAAACAGGAAACAAGCCTGCTTGATGTTTTTACCAGTAAGGCAATAAGATTACTGCTGAGTTTAAAAAGGGGGAGAGAAAGGAGCGTGCTTTCTTGGTGTTAGTTGTTAGAACTATTTTTCTGATTCAGAAAGGATCATCATGAGACTCTGCAAAATCTCCTTGAGGAGCCTGAGGACGTGGGGTACTTTGCTCTGGATGCTGCTGAGAGGGATGTAGTTTGTTGCTGCGTTCTGAGGGTGGTTTTGTTTCTTTTGTTTGCTTTTTATTTCTTTGTTATGTTCTTGCATTCCTCGCTGTGGGCTTAAATTTTATTAATTAGAATAAAAGATGTTTAGAAATATCTTATGCAGAAATCAAGGAATAGAAGAAAATCTTGTCTTGCTGCAAAACTTACTTGTTTCTCTTCCATGTGACATGGCTTGGAGAAGTCTTTCTATGTTTCTTCTATATTTTTGTTTATTTTTCTAGTTAGAATACCTTAACTCCTCCGAAGCAGAGTGGTATTTCAGGAGAATGGCAGGCTACAACAGTGTAGCAGATTTCCTCACTTACATATTCTGCCAATAAGGCTCTTTACGTGGTCACAATAGGGCAATAAATGCTGACAGATGTTGTTAACATGTCTATTAAAATTCAGTCCCCTTTTCTGCTGCATAATGCACTCATGCCTATTGTTAATAATATCAGAACTAATGCTGACATATCATTATTAGTGCTGGCTTATATTTATAATCCTTGTTTGTCTCTTCAAAGAGGTCACGAAGTTGCAATAAATTAAGCTATTGATAACAAGTATAAAATCCAGGCCTGAGCAATTTTTGAACTTTTCAGTCATCATAGATTTGCCTGATATTCTTCATGCACGTTAATTGCAGCAGTCATATGTAGTACTATGAAAGGTGCACGAGTGTAACTTGAATTTTTAAGACCCCAAAGGTTAATAAGCACCTTCATTTAGATGGAAAGGTTGCTGTGATTTATTTTTATTAGGTGAAGTCCAAATGTTGCCATTCGTTGTGTGATTTCCTTCATGTATGCTGAACCACCTGAACGCACTGTGGAAAAAGGAGACCTGAGCTGTGTGGCCCAGCAACACACGTGAGCTGTGTGAAGTGAACTGTGTGCCAGGGGCTGTGTGTGACTGAAGGATGGGAGATGCATGCCTGCATCTTGAAAAGGGTGCTGTGCAAACTGTGCTGTGTACAACCAAAAAAACCATCTGTTGCTGAGAGCTCCCGTCCTCCTGCAAACCAGCGGTGGGGCCCTGCGTTGCTTGTGCATCCGCAGCTCTTGCGGAGTTCGGCAGGAATGGGGGGTTGCAGGAGGTTCATGCTCACCGCCCAGGTTTTCAGCTGCTTGTTTCTGGTCAACATTCAAGCATAAAGCTTCAATTACTGACATAAGATAGTCAAGCACTGGACACCCTCTCAGAAATTGTAGGCAGCTTCCTTCAGTCATTTACTGTCTTATGAGAGTCAATAGTACTGCAATGTCAACTGCGGGGATAGCATCACACATAAATGTGAATTCTGCATGGTGCAGTTTGTCTCGAGGGCATTGTACTATCTGGTAACATGTTATATGGGTCAAGTTATGCCAGACAGTATCCTGGGGGGCGCATGGGGTACAGCCGTTCTGGATTATTACTTTCTTTTTTTTAAGCTTAGTGTCTGCAAATAGTGGTTCTTGTGGGAACCAGCAGTTGCTTGTACACTTGTGGTAAACAACTAGACATTGAATCCGACACCTTTTCAAAGTACTGAGAATAAAACCCAAGTCCATATTTTCCTGCAGTTGGTCCTCACGCTCAGCATTCTGGTCCTCATCGAGTGTGTTATTTTGGTGCATACTGCATGCCTGTCTGTCTAGTAACCTTGAGAATCATTTAATTGTATCAGAGCATGTACTGATGGATTTAGGGACTGGAGCTCAAGCTCAGGGTGGGGAGGGCAGTTTTAGACTTGCAAACTCAATAAGAAAACAAACTCCAAATAATTCCTGGTAATGTTTTGAAATTCACTTGGACGCTTGGGACCAGAATTGTTACTCTCTTGTTTTCTTTAACTGAGTCTCATCCGTTGTTCTGCTATTGAAAATACAGTTGTCACTCTCCCCCGAGGAGGGGAGAAAGGGGTAACAGAAACCTTTGGCAGTGCTTCAGTTGCAGGAGTAATTGAGATATCAGATAAAGCCTTTCATTATCCACACGTTGCTTTTTCTTTTTTTCTCCTTTTTTTTTTTCTTTCTTTCCGTGAAAAGGTCTTCAGGAAAGACAACATCCCAGAGTCACATCCCATAAATAGAGGTGGATTTAAAAATCAAACTTAGCTGGAGGTTTTGGTTTTGTTTTTGTGGGGGTTTGTTTGTTTAGCCAGTTATCTCTGCTGCTTGTTTCTTTCAGACAGAATAGCGTAATTCAGAGCATTTTTATTGCTTCACCTCTGAAGAGCTTGTCTATGCACAGTCTGGAACTGAAATAACTGAAATTAGAAGTAATTTAACACCTTTAGTTATTTTAGTATAAGCCCTTATGCGAACGTACTCTTTCATTTCTGATTATGAGTATCCTATTTCAGTTTAACATAGCTGTAAGTTAAATCAAAACAGGATATGAATAATCTTAAAGGAGTAAATTAGGTACAATTTTAGTTATTTCAGTTCTAGCCTTGAGTAGATAGATAGATTAGTCCTGAGTTAAGATCTTTCTTGACACCTGATTGTATTTGGTGCAATAAATCACTTGTCTCAGGCCAGATGTTGGTAGAAATGTCCACATCAAGAAAATCAGTTGATGGGAATGATCACCTTTAGGGGGTATGGTCCTTGTGGAAGTTAAAGGGCAAATAAAAATAGAAATTCTTCATTTCTGGATGCTGCTTCTAGGAGTCAGTGCAGTCAGGTAAAGGGTGCTCTGCTGCTTTTTTTTCTTTTCTTTCTTTTTTTTTTTTTTTAGGTCACAANTGATGGGAATGATCACCTTTAGGGGGTATGGTCCTTGTGGAAGTTAAAGGGCAAATAAAAATAGAAATTCTTCATTTCTGGATGCTGCTTCTAGGAGTCAGTGCAGTCAGGTAAAGGGTGCTCTGCTGCTTTTTTTTCTTTTCTTTCTTTTTTTTTTTTTTAGGTCACAAGTAGGAATATAACCTATCAGACTAATGTTATCCACCAGAATGAATTTGAATTTAAAAAAAAAAAGTTATCATCCAAAAGTTTGGGTTTTTTTTTTTGAGAATTTAAGGCACTGAAAATAATTGCTGCAAGTATAGGTGTGGCTGATGTTCAGGTTAATGGTGTATTTATTGTTTGCAGGCGGTCGTAGCAACTCTTCTGAAAATAAAGCTTTTCTAACAGTAAGTGAAAGTGTGATAAAGATATTCCTGATAATATAAAGCAATGAATTGTAGTTTTAAAAAATGACAACAGGATTGAGTAATATTAGCACTAGTCCTTCTGTAGATTTTTAGTTTTAGTTTTACAATAAAATTCTGCTTCTCCACCAACTATTTCTTTTTGTTTTATGAAAAAATTACACAAACATAACTCAGGTATTTGTCTAAGTGGGTCTGCGGTGAGGCCGAGTTTTAAGGGATTTGAGGCACAATGTAAGCGGAAGTCATGTTGTGCTTTAAGGTGGGTCAGCTGCTGTAGTCTAGTTTGTAATGCCAGTTGTACCAACAGGCTCAAAACATTTCCGAAAGAAGTGACTTATTTATTTTATGTCCTAGAATGTTACTAAAAATGATTTTTGTTGATGCTGGTCAGGGTCACTGCCGTAATACTGACCCAAATCCAGCTGCGTTACTGTGTTTCTGAGGACGAATGTTCCCTCCTTCCGTTTTATTTGAGACCCGGGAGCTTTCCCCGAGACTTTAGTTCAAGATTATAAGACTGGAACTGCTACGGGGAAGCTGCAGTTTTAGGCAAAACTTCACTTCTCAAGCTCCTGAGAATCTAGTTGACCTTTTAAAAGATGGGGACAATTAATCTTGGGTGTATAGACAGCATGTATGTAATGTATTTAAGTTATTAATATTGAACAATATGGATGAAGAACTTCAAAAAGTGGGTTCTTTCTCAGAAGTAACCTAGACGTCTGGTTTTAATGTCATTCAGCAGGAACTGAAGAAGGAGAGGTAAAAACCCTTAATTCGAGATATTTCTGAGCAGACACGGTCTTATCTAATAACAACACTGAACATATGCTTTTTTCTGAGGCAGATTTCTGCTGTGAAAGCTTAATGGTTTTTTTTTTCTTCCTTCAAAGTAAACATGTGCTCAGGAAGAAGTAATAAGAACTTAGACTGTGGGGAGCCTGCTGAATATTAGCAAATTTAGTACTCTGAGGATGAAAACTTTGTTCCGGTCTGTTTTGGGAGTTTGCAATAAAAGCACAAACAGTGACGGTTGTATGTTGCATGTATGTGTGAAGTTTAGAACATATGTATTCATAGGTTCCCTTTCTTTCCCCCTCCCCCTTTTAACATGTAGATTTATGAGGAATCAAAGATGAACTTGGAGCAGGAGAGGCCTTTTGTCTGCAGTGCCCCAGGCTGCTCACAGGTGAGTGGAGTCAGTGGTGGTATTAATTGAGTCCTCAGCACTAGCCCTGGCTTGCATAATGCCTCCTGATATATTAACACATGTCTAATAATAATGCGTGTTGTTTTTTTTTTTTAAGTCCTTCCCCCTCTCAATTCCCTCTCTACCCCACAAGATACTATTACAAAATACTGAAAGCAAATACAACAGCCCGTGAAAAGTGAGTTGGTGAAAGTGCTTCTCAAGCTGCTTCTGTGCCTTTTCTCATCCCCAAGCCTAATGTTCCAAGCCAGGTATTGCCAATTCCTTTAGTGTCTAGCAAGAGAGGACACACTAGGCAGGACACATTTGTCTGTATTCTGCTTAGATGTATGACAGAATATATTATGTTTCCTATTGGATGTGGTAACACTCCATATTTTTTTTAAAATACTTAAATACCATGATATCCTATTAGTTGGATTTTTTGTTGTTTTTTTCTTTTTTTAATCTGAGACATCTTCCTACTAAATATTCACTATAGAAAATGCATCCTGTAGATAAATCCTGTTCCAGGATGTACATTTGGGGTTCCTGTTGACTGGTGATCTGCCACATGTCTCTGTGGGTATCATCTGACCTGTAACATTAGATGTTTAATGATCTTAAAAAACCTAAAGTGACAAGGATTTTACCTGCTGAGATTTTGAATTGAGATTTATGTGTTTTTTCAATGATTTTGCAGTGGTGAGGGAAGTTCTCCCCCATGCAGCAATGAGGGAATTCCACGTGTGGCACTTCTGACCCTAATTCAGTTTAGTGACAAGAGTAAAATCTTCAGGCGAGGGCATCTTTTGGGCTTTTGCCACAGGCTTCCTGTGTGCATCTGTTTTAAGTGATTTAGCTTACCCATTTCCTAGAGTCCTCCTCTCTTAATGAGGGTAGTATTTTCCTGCTTTAACTGTATGTTAGGAGTTTTCAGCCGGCTAATGTATTTGCGACCCTTGAGTTTCTTCTGGTGGAATGATGGCTGACTATTACTGGAGTGTAGGTGCTGATTTTGCCAAGAGCTGAAATAAGGAAATCCTGAGGTCCAGTTAAAAACTGGCCGAGCAGCTTTGCTGTTTTGCTAAGCGGGAGCCTTCCTTCTTTTGGATTGTTCCTCTGATCGAGAATTTGTCACTTCAGATTTCCACATGCGGAGTTAAACTTTCACTACTCTGACACAGTGGTAGATGAAAAGTATCTGAGTTTTATAGTCAAGTTTATTTCCCTTTTTGTTAAATCTTAAAATGAACTTCCACTCAAATCCGTGGACTTGAGTCTTTTCATGTCAGCTATTAACTTATTTCCTTGGTGGAGAAGAAGCTGAACCAAACAAGCTTGTTTAGGTGTTGAGAGAGCAGATTTGGTTGTATACTGTTACAGTTTGGAAAGACAAGCAATGTAGGTGTGACTTCATCTTAAAATACATTTTATTTCTCATTTAAAAACATGACCTCCATTTATTGTAAATGAGGACTTGACAGAAGTGTGTAGTGTAGCACTGCTATCCAGCTAAGCTGTCTGGGGACTGGCTTCTCTATTAGCCAGTGCGGATGTGTGTTGAGGGCTGAGGGAAGTGACCTCCTGCACAAGGAAGAAAGTGGACTTACAAAATAAAGAAGTCTGGGCTGGAGGAATAGCTTCTCCTCAGTTGCCCCATGCCCTCTTTAGGCTGGCGGGTTTCACCCTGAAGACAGAGTGTGGCATCTGTGAAGGAAAATCCATTTCCACAAGAACAAAATGTGGGGTTTTTTTCCCCTCACAATTTCATTGAGCAAGGTCTTTCACATATTCCCTTTGCTCTTAACATAAATTACTGGTGCTGCATTTCTTCCAGATGAGTAAGCAATGAACCAGGATTTCACAGTGAGGAAAAGGTCTTTGGGATTTTTTTTTTTTCACGGAGAATTCATTCCGATTATTTACACTGCTTTGTCTATGGGCTTAGAGACATTCTCGGATGGTGTAACATACTGCAACTATTTATACTATAGCCACAAACAAAGTCACTTAGCTGACAATACATTGCGTTGAAAGCATTAAGTCACTTCAACTCTGTTGCCAGTTTTTTAGTCTCCTATGTACCTGTTGCTTTAAAAAGCTGCTTTGAAAATTTAGTTTTTTTCCTCAAGCCTTGATGATACAACTTTTGGCCTTTGCTAGTCCTCAAATAACCCTGTTAAAACTATTACAGTAGTTTGTAGCAAAGGTCTGTCTATGCACCTTCTGGTGAAGGAAACTTAACAGAACCAGTCTGCTCTTAGAGCCCAAGTGTGCAAGTGCTTGAACATTTATTCAAGCTTGTCTCTTCTTTGTCTCGTTCAAAAGAAGCTATTTGTTGTAGAAGTCTGTTATCAAACTGTAAAACAAACTTAGCACGCTGATTAGTTTCTTACAAAGCACATCTCTCCACCTTCTCTGCTTGACAAAGGAAAAGAATTTAATTCACTATCCAAAGGGTGGTAAATAGTTGTCACACATTGAGCACCATGGCATTGGCACTTTGAATCAAGTCAAAGTATCAGATGTTTCCAAAATTAAAGATGTATTTTGCCTGAATACTTTTGGGTAGGGGAAGGCTGGGTTATTTGATTATTTTTATTGCTGATCAGCAGATATAGGTTGCAGAAAGACACAAAAGCAGAAAAATCCAGTAAAGTGATTTAAGATATGCCACATTACTTTGCGTTTGCCCTGGGCTAAGAGCATACACAACGGCAGTTATTGCAGATCCTCAGGCACGTGGTAACTTGTGAGGCTGCGGTAGCTGGAGCTGGTGTCGGAGACCCTTAGAATCTAAAACTTGGTCTGCAACTTTTCCAAGCAAATGCATGACACCTTGCGGTTTGCAACCCCAGAGCACTGCAGCACATACGTTTCTAAGTAGAGTACAGCTATTTGTTACTCATACTCACTTGCATTTTCAAATATTCTGTTTCCTGTGCCATTTGGACGCATTTCTAGCTGGATACATTTCTTTCTCTCTCTCATTTTTGAAATTCTGTCCAATGCCAAAAGTTTATTAGAGAATTAAATTCTTCTTTTTTCCCCCCCCCTCTCTTCCTCTCTCTCTCTCTCTGTGTTTGCCTGACAGCGTTTTCCAACAGAGGATCATCTGATGATTCACAGGCACAAACATGAAATGACTTTGAAGTTTCCTTCAATAAAAACAGATAATATGTTATCAGGTAAGAAGACACGAATTCAAGAGTCAAGATAACTATTCAGATGATGTTGAAAGCATGACTCCTATTGGAAAGCTACTGGCAAAATACCTCCAAGATTGGTTTTAAAAAGCCCCAGTCCCACTTAAATAACAAGTAGAGCTGGAATAAGCTAGAATATGTATCTTTGAACAAAAGGACAGTTGCCATTCTTATGCCTTCCTACAGATTTGGCATGAGAGGGAGGGAAATTGTTGAACCTCAGCCATGCTGGCAGCTCTATCACTGACTCCCATGTCAACGGGGCAGTGAAATATAGGAACTTTAAGTGCATGTCATCTGGGAGCCCAGCAGCGAGCGTGTTAATGAAGTGCATTTGTACTGTTCCTATAAGAGTCACTATTTCAGTTTGACAAGCTCACTTCAGCAACTGTAACAGTCCACATCGTGTGAGCCACCTTTGTGGTGGCTCGAGACCTACCCGCTGTAAATAGCTGTAACCGGAAAGGTAAACCAGTGGGTAATATCCAGTACTCTTTCCCCCTAAAGCTAACCATCTCTCTCTGCACTTCCCCTGTCATACTCAGAGATTATTTGGTATTATGTGCAATTACATCCTTTAGTTTCTTATGTAGTGTTCCATACTCTTGTCTGAGTAACCACACATTGGTGGCTTGTTGGCATTCGGTGAGCTCTGAGTAAGGTCAAGCTAGACTTAATCTTACCACTTCTCTCCTGTTCCCTTTCCTGTTGTGTATTCCTTGGGCTATAGTAATGGATTATTTTTCAGGTTTCAAAGTAACTGTAGGAAAAAAACTATGATGCAAATGTGTGTGTGTGTAAGTTAACCAGTGCTTGATATTAATCTTTTGAAATGGACTTCTTCAAGGCAAATTGTGTGATTTTTTTAGGTGCAAATATATCACGATTAAAGAGTCTCCAGCAGACCACTTCTTTTATGAATAAACTGTTTCCATTTTTATGAAAATCATAATTGTGTAGCAATTGCTTGCAAATATTTGATTTATCCTTTTGTTGTTGTGACTTCAGGCACCAGTGAGAAATCAGACAGACCTTGTCCCACATAGAATTTATTTTCCTCTTACACTTGAAAATGCCGTAGTGGACTAAGTTTAGAAAGGAACAGTACACAGCACGTTGAAGAGTAGAGGTTGTAAAGTACCTGCATGCCAGCTATGCCTGCAGAATCCTGTGTTTGCAAGCACGAGTGAGAAAATGCTGCTCTTGCACTTGGCCATGTTCTTTGGCAGTGAAACTACTCGAAGACATCTGTACTGTGGGCGTATTCACCTTGTGAAAGTGCTGGCTTTTGCTAGAACTTTCTGTTTGGCATGACTTTTGCTCAAGGGCAGTTTCTGAGGAGTGTATTCTGTCATCAGGAGTCCCCTGAGTAGAGTAGCTCTGTTTATGTTTGGTAACTTCTGTGAGAGAGCTGTCCTGCTCCTTCCAGTGGGTTGCTTTCCCAGGCAAAATGCTCTGACTGGCTTCCACCACTACCACCAGTAGTGCGGCCCCTAGACCTCCAGTTAGCCAACTAAGTACATGGAAATGCAGAACTTTGTGGCCAGAAAGGCTCCAATATTGCTTCTGAGGGCAGTATTCTTTACGCTTTGCGGATGATGATCCTCTGTAGTAATGAAAGAGTAGAGAGCTGCACGTGTTCTCAAAGACTGCGGCAAATATGCCTGATCGTAATGGTCTGGCAACCTGACTCTGTTGTGTATGATTTTTCTTTTTGTGTTCATTTGGTGGATTTGTTTGGCATTTTGCAATCCTTAGTTTGGAAGCATCATAGATCATCTACTCTCTGCAGGGAGACATTGAAAAATAGTTGTTTCATTCCCACCTAAACCCTGGGGAAATCTAAATACCTTAAAGTTTAAGATGTTTTATTCTTAGATTTCATAATGAAAAATTAATGATATATGGGAAAAAGAGACAGACTTTTCTCTTAGACATTTGTCTTCATGTCTTCCTTCTTGTTTTTTGCATTTTTGCTTATTTGACTTTTTTTTTTTTTAAATTGTTTCTGTCATCAGTAGGTTCAAAGATTTGCAGCAGCAATTGCCCTATAATAAGCCAGGTGCAGTGTTAGTGTGTGGTGGTTTGGGGTTTTTTTCCTCTTTTTATTATGGTGCCTAGAAGTCAGGCTTTCTCCTTTTTTGCAGTATGTTGTGTACTACCTTTTCATGTGTTGTATTTGAATCCATTCATTATTAGTAGTTAGTCACGCAACATAAAGGGCTGTATGCTTTCAGGTAGCCATTAGAATTATCTATCTAAGTTGTTTCCAGAGATAGCTAATTAATGGGGTCAGTGTAGTATCAGTAATATTTAACACACACTAAGCATGCCTTCTATAAACTGTTACTGGAGGTAGGCACTAAAACTGAGGGGCTGTTGCTCTTGTGCCAATACATCATCTTAGAAACTAAGCAAAATATTGCTTGGGAAGTAGGAGCTTGCTTCTTGTGTGAAATCTGTGCTGAGTTCTGAAATATCAACTTGTAAGTGAGAGGTAGATTATGCTATAAGTTGATATGTAGGTGGGGTCAGTGTTTATTAAACAAGGTTCTGTGACCTGATTGAAATTATTGGTGCTATGCTGGTTTATCAAGTATGTCTAGCCAAGAGCTTCCTCGTTGTCAACTAGCTCTGCTATATTTGCTTAAATTTTTTGATGCTGACTGAAGACAAACAAGCCTTGTTAAATCCAGTGACACCTGAACTAATTCAGAAGCTCCAGGTACGTAGACTAGACAGCTTCATGTTCTCTAATGGTATAAATGGAAGGGAAGTTTGCTAAAGGCATTGCATTAAAATCCAACTGATCCTTTTGTTGGATAATTTGACATTAATTTTAAAAGACAGAAAAAAGACTGTAATGCTGTTTGTTCTTTCTTGTATATGTATTTGATTTTTGTTTGTGAGAAAACCTTGTTGTCAGTATGGATAGAGAGTCATTCATGGTTTCCATTTCCATCTTTCTTAGCCAAAAAAGAGATGTTTGAGATAACACAGAATATCTTGTGTAAGTTTTGCATGCTAGTCATCACTGCTGGAAACTCTGTAGTTAGGTATACTGAAGTAGATGTCGCCTCTGCTGTTGTGCTAACTAAACATTGCATTGCTTTGAAACTCTGTAGTCTGTTGTGTGTCAAAACTTTTGTTGTTTTAACACCAAAATATTAATGCCTGTGGGACAGATTGTTCCCTCCAGGTAAGCACTAAAAGCAGTGTGGAACTGAACTTTGGGATTTGGGAATGCTGATATTCCTGTGGTATCAAATTCGGGAAGCGAAGGAGTGACACCTTACCGTCGTTGGAGTGGGGGAAGTCCTTCCAAAAGTGCGGCTAGTAGATACAGTAGAGGCTGGGATTAGCCTTGTTTCTTCCTGGTTCTATTTACTGAAATCCAGTCCTCTAGATGTTGGTGGTAAAGCATGCTGTGGAGATAGAAACAGTCTCCTCTAGATGAAAAAGTGCGTGTGCTAAAGGTAGTGCAAATGTATTACTTTTCCCAGGTAATGCCTGTGTCAGTGAGGTAACTTACGGCATCCTTGGCTGGTTTAATTTTTTTCTCCCTGTCGTTCACACAGGAAGGTTTATATAGGCATGAATTTTGTGGAGTGCAAAATGATTGGATATAATGAAAAATAATTTTATTTGATTTCTTGTTCACTTCTGTGTCACTTGCTTTACCAAATAATGAAATGAAGTGTTTTCTAAAATTCAACCGGTCAGGTTCTGAGTGACCAGAAGAGATTACAGATGTGTTGTACCCAGTATGTGTACCTCCACAGAAAGTCCAACCAGCTCTTTATGAACAGTGATCTTTAAGCAGTAAAGTTCCTGGGAGCCCTTGTCTGTGATCCCCTGGGTGAGGGCAGGTACGACTGGGTGCATGTCTTCCTCTTCTTGTCTTCCATCACTTGCTTGAGCTATTGTGACTTCGAGCTTCTTGGTGCGCTTGGGAAGTAACCTGCCAAATTCAATGAAGAAACCTTCTCGAATTTCTCAGGACATTCCTCTTTCCTTGATGGCTGCTTGACGGGCAGCCCTTCAGATTTCAGTGCTAGCCCTATTACTCTGACTTTGTTATCATTGTGTGAAAGTATAACATGGGTAAGTATATAACTTCAACAGAGTCCACAGCTGAACAAGCCAAATGCCTGTTATTACTGCACATCAGACTAAACATTTTTTTTAAAGAAAAATGAAGAATCAAGTTACACACTTCGAAGCTGTGCTATTAGAGATCTCTTACTGAATCTGTGTTGGTTTTTTGTGGGTGGTTTTTTTTTTTTCCAAATGAAAGCTTGTTTCATGTAACTGTCCTGTGGTTCTCCAGTTTTTTCTTAACTGGTATCATGCTTTAAAGTTTTCATTTGTGCTTTGAGGGATGAAACTCTAGAATCCAAGGTAGTTTTACAAAATGCATTCAAATAAACTCTCTAAACTCAAGCTAATGTGGCGTTTTCTGGGCTGCTGTTTTGAAAATAATATATTGAGATTGAGTGTCCTTTCTGAGACTATTATTTCAGTAATTATAAAAAACCCTCAAAACCAAACAACAGCAACAACAAAAAAATTTGCATAGCCAAACATAACGAATATATATTGGAATCTCTTTATTGAAGACTTCAAATTTCCCATTACCTTATAGCATGTATTTTTCAGTTAGTCTGGAGAATCAGACATTGCTCCAGACACTGAGGACAGATTTTCAAAATGGTCAGCAGCAAAAATATATTCAGTTTATCAGGTTCTGGTCAGAATCTGCTTGCTTAGTGCTTCTGAAATCCTCTGCCATAAGATACAGTAGGTTGACTTGGGATCTGCACAAGTGAGACCATGTGATCTTGCTCTGGGGCTTTTATGTTGTCCACTTACATTTTTGAGGTTTATTTAAACTTAATGTTTCTTGCAGCTTTTCTGACCATGACTGTGTCATCAGAGAAGCTGATTGTTCACCTGAATAATAGTCTGAATTACATATTTATTGCTTAATTTGAAGCTCGACAGGTTCTGTGTTCAACCTGGTGGTGAAGGCGAGCAAGAAATAACTTCCTAAGTAATTGTCAGATGACATAGGTTCATCTGTGAAGTGACAGTTGGCTAGAGGTAGATGCCTCAAAGCATCATAAACTAGTTCTGGTAGCAGTTGGGGATGGAAAGATTTTACATTCTCAACAGTGGGACTGGGTTGGGATATCCGGTCAGTATAATAGCCAGATGCCCAGGGTTAACCCAGACAGACCTGTATCCCAACCTGCTCACTTCAAAATGTAACTTGGGCCACTGAAGTCCTGGGTTGTGTGGCTAACAGCATGCATGCTGACAGCTTCCTACAGTAACGCGTGTCCTCAGCAGGAATGCTAATAGCTCTGTCTGAGTTTTGGTCCAGATGTGTCTGGCACATCCAGTTGCTGAAGTACAACAAATCAGAGCCCTGTTCTCAGTAAGCCTGCAATAGTTGTGGGCGCTGGTGATAGCAACAAAAGTTTTGTTTGTGCCAACAGGGAACAGTGAGGTCAGGCACAAGCTGTTGGAACTATTAATGCATTTTTAAGTGCTGAGAATTAGGAGTATTTTATTAATTCTGGGAGACCTGAATGTGTAATTTATGCTAGGGTCTCCTTTGTGATATCAGTCCCAATTAAAACACCAGGGCTTGCCTAATTTAGGTAAAAGTATAACTGTGGTGTTAAGAGTAATGTTTTCTACTAGTTTGCCCACCTCTTGAGGGAGAACTGGTGTTTTGCAGGGGTGAAATAGTTGATTGCCTCAGGAGCAAAGAAAGCCCATTGGACTTGGTAGCCCTGAAGTCCTGAAGCCAGTGGGTGCAGTGTATGTGCAATGTAACTACTGTACTATATAAAGTCTCAACGTTTCAAAGTCTGGATCTTTATCAGTTCTGCTTTCATAAAAACACAGTGGTTTCATGGACTTCTGGTTTCTATGAATTTTGAAGGATGAAATATTATAAGGTAGAAAGGTAGCTCTTGGTTTACATCTGGCTGAACTAGCTTCCAGAAGGTCTGTGGATGGAGTTTAGGCTGGGTGGTTGGTGGTGTTCCTTGCTCCCTGCTCCTAATTGGGAGGGAAGGGGGGCCTGTCTGTTTTAACAAAATCTTGTCCTGAATTCTTGCCAGTCAGATTTCTGAATTGTAGAAACTGCAGTAACCATATGGGGAAACTGAGGTAGTAATTTAAGATCACCGTGTCAGTATGTAGGTGGTGTAAATAATGACATTAATCTTATCAGCTTTGATGCTTAAGGTAATAAAGTAGTTAATTGGAAAGATAACTGTAGGCAACACAACATAGGCGATTATCTCAGGCTGCTTGTGGTGCAGAATATACACGTTCAGCATTTGCAGAGAAAAGCTGGTGAGGCCTTCCTGCATTTGAAGTCACGTTCTTGCTCTGGGTTACTTGTTTTCACTGTTAAAATGGATTTACTTCACTGAGAAAACTGGTTTTTTGGTTGTTTTTGTTTTTTTTTTTGTTCTGTCTAACGTTCATGGAATATATGCTAAAAGATCAGGAACTTCAGCTGCATTTGCCTGGTCACCACCTTGTTACCCATTAAGTTGCCTCTGACTAATGTAACCTATTGTAGTAATGCTTGATTTCTGGAACAGCTGCATACCTTGATGAAAAATAACAAGACCTTTTTTATGCTAATGCATTCTCTTCTGCCCTGCCCCACCCCACAAATTCTGGGCTCAAGCAACTCTGAGAAAAACCTTAGGATTTTTGATTTTAGTGAAAGTGCTGCCATCAACTTCTTCACAAAACCCGTTTTTCATCTTGGTCATGAAAATGGTACCTTGCTTATTTGATAGGGATATACCACTTCTGAAAATAAAACATTTCCTGTATTTGCTTCACAGTCAAACGAACATGAGGAAGAGCTTCTTTACTGTGAGGGTGACAGAGCACTGGAACAGGCTGCCCAGGGGGTCTGTGGAGTCTCCTTCTCTGTAGATATTCAAAACCCACCTGGATGCGTTCCTGTGCAACCTGCTCTGGGGGCACCTGCTTTAGCAGGGGGGTTGGACTGGATGATCTCCAGAAGGCCCTTCCAACCCCTGCCATTCTATGATTCTGTGAACATACCCTTCATGTCCAGGAAGGCTTGGCAACAATTATCTTTTTTTTTCTGCAAAGCAATTTGTGTTGTTCACTAAAGTAATATTTAATCCTTTTTGGAAGTAAAATCTATTTCTCCTGCTTTTTAGTGTACTTAATTTCATGTACAAATTCCAATCCAAGGGCCAAAGACAACTCTGGTGTAAATCTACTGAGTTCAATGAGGTTACCGTTGAGCTTGGTTTGGCCCTACTTATTTGGGATATGGACCTGTAAAGTGCTGAGTGTCCTCAGCTCCTATCAATGTCAGCACCCCATTGATTCGACTCTTTGTGCTGAGTTCTTGCAAGATTCTTGAAGAGTCTTATGTTTCTGACTCTGATAATACAGTAGTTGGCTGTGAAAACTAATAGATAAATATATGTGCATTCCCAAACACTTGAGTTTTGTTTCCTTTAAGCTAACAAGTATGATGCTCAAGCCAAAAGAAATAAAACAGCATTTTAACATTAAGGACTTGCTTTTTATGTTACATCAATTTGTTCCCTCAGAAATATAAATGGAAATGAGTGTGTTTGCCCTTGGATTACTCAAGAAGGTCAAACCTGTAGGACCACACCTGATACAGGTGGAAATTGGCTTCAGTTGGCTTTAAAATAGAGCAGGCTGATCCTCCCCCTTAGTTTCCAGGTGGAAACTGTATTTCCTTTTGTATGGATTCCTTTTGTGCTGCCTTTTTTTTTTTTTTTAGGGGTTGCTGTGTGTTTCTATGCTGATCATGTAAAGTTCATTGTGTCTGATGGCTGTTCCCTGTAAGGGGGAAGTACTAGAACTTGACCCAGCTTAGCTAGGTGCAAGAAATCAAATTTTTCTTCCAGAACTCACTGAAGTGGGAAGCTTTTATTTCTGAGGTCAGAATTGGCCCAATATGGGCAACTGTGATTAGTACAACAGAGTTTTAATTCTTTAAAGAATGAATTTCAAACAATAGGGCAGTTTTCAATGACCATGCAGAAGAATATTTTTGAAGAGTGAGTCCAATCTTTCCATAAAACTAGGTACTACTCAGCAGCTTTTGCTGTAGTGGGGGCTTGGGAAGAAGAAACTAACATGCAAGAGAGGATTTAAAATTTTTTTTCTTTTAATATGTGTAAAGCTGATAGGATCATATGGATTCTCCCCTGCTTTTGCTAATATGTTTCTGCATTGTAATTTTGAGGGGGAGATGGGGAAGCTGAGGTGGAGTAGTTAAGAACTCGCCTCAGAGTGAGTGGAGGTGCCTCAGAGCTGACCTTTCAGGAGTCCTTGGTTCCGAAGTTTGGGCTTGATTTTTTCATTTAGTGAAGAAAGACTAGCCACGGTCATCACTGAAACTACAGTCCACAGGGCAATTGACCTCGTCTGTCTTGCAGGTTTTTGAAAAGGCAGCTGAAAACCTTGTAACTTCTTGATTCCCTCCTGCCTTTGGGCTTAAAGAGAATTCTGTCCTTCCCCAAATTATTTCTGAGAAGGCAAAAAATTCTTAGAGATGAAGATATACATTAAAAATCTTTTGATTCCAAATCTCATGGTTTATATGTCATGAACACTTTTAGGTATAAAACGCATAAGGAGACTTCTTTGTAGTTGAAGCTTAACATTTCACAGCTCTTCTAATGTCCTTTCGCTCCTTCAAAAATTGTGTTAGAAACGGACTTCTCACTGCGGCTTACTTCATGTGTTTTGCAAAGTATGTCTATGTTTGAGGTGGTTTTCAAGCACTTGAAGGCGTTAACTAGTGTGTGTCTGTAGCAGTTATCTGAATGCTGTGGCGTAAATGCGCATTATCATATGCATGGTGCGTTGTTTTGCATGCACCTATTGTTGGAGGTTTATAGACAGTTATAATGACGATTTGCACACGTTAAGGATATACGCTTGTGTTACGTGCCCTGTGAAAACCTGGCCTGTTGTCTTTCTTGTTGAATGATGACTGCTGCCTGTTTTCGGACAGTGTTGGCAAGCACTGCCTGCCTGCAGTGCATAGTGTCGAAATTCAGTGCTATGTGGTTTGTTTTTAATTATGGTGTGGTGGGGGTGGGAAGGCACGGAGAGGTTAGCTAGAACCCTTCTTTTCCTGGAAGACTATTTAATTGTCTCCCTCTCCTTTTAATATTAAATACCAATGTGAATTTCCTGTCATATTCTCAGATCAGACTCCTACACCAACACGCTTTCTGAAGAACTGTGAAGAAGTGGGCCTCTTCAATGACATCGATTGCTCCCTAGAGCACGAGTTTAGGAAGGCACAAGAAGAAGAGAACAACAAAAGGGTGAGTGTAAGCACGTTGAACCCTTCCTCCCCTTTTTGGATCCTTGAAATGTTAAGGGATGCTGTGTGAAAGCAGATTGAGCTGTACTACCTGGTAGTAACCTTTTGGTTAGAAACTAGGTGGCACTATAAGTTATGACATGCTTTTTGAATTATTGAAACAGTTGACAAAAATGAAACCCCCCAAACGAACAAGAAAGCAGCAGTACGTTTCCAAAAGTGTGTAACTCTGTTTGCTAGGTTTGATTCCAAGTCTCTGCTTTTAAGNGCTAATATGTTTCTGCATTGTAATTTTGAGGGGGAGATGGGGAAGCTGAGGTGGAGTAGTTAAGAACTCGCCTCAGAGTGAGTGGAGGTGCCTCAGAGCTGACCTTTCAGGAGTCCTTGGTTCCGAAGTTTGGGCTTGATTTTTTCATTTAGTGAAGAAAGACTAGCCACGGTCATCACTGAAACTACAGTCCACAGGGCAATTGACCTCGTCTGTCTTGCAGGTTTTTGAAAAGGCAGCTGAAAACCTTGTAACTTCTTGATTCCCTCCTGCCTTTGGGCTTAAAGAGAATTCTGTCCTTCCCCAAATTATTTCTGAGAAGGCAAAAAATTCTTAGAGATGAAGATATACATTAAAAATCTTTTGATTCCAAATCTCATGGTTTATATGTCATGAACACTTTTAGGTATAAAACGCATAAGGAGACTTCTTTGTAGTTGAAGCTTAACATTTCACAGCTCTTCTAATGTCCTTTCGCTCCTTCAAAAATTGTGTTAGAAACGGACTTCTCACTGCGGCTTACTTCATGTGTTTTGCAAAGTATGTCTATGTTTGAGGTGGTTTTCAAGCACTTGAAGGCGTTAACTAGTGTGTGTCTGTAGCAGTTATCTGAATGCTGTGGCGTAAATGCGCATTATCATATGCATGGTGCGTTGTTTTGCATGCACCTATTGTTGGAGGTTTATAGACAGTTATAATGACGATTTGCACACGTTAAGGATATACGCTTGTGTTACGTGCCCTGTGAAAACCTGGCCTGTTGTCTTTCTTGTTGAATGATGACTGCTGCCTGTTTTCGGACAGTGTTGGCAAGCACTGCCTGCCTGCAGTGCATAGTGTCGAAATTCAGTGCTATGTGGTTTGTTTTTAATTATGGTGTGGTGGGGGTGGGAAGGCACGGAGAGGTTAGCTAGAACCCTTCTTTTCCTGGAAGACTATTTAATTGTCTCCCTCTCCTTTTAATATTAAATACCAATGTGAATTTCCTGTCATATTCTCAGATCAGACTCCTACACCAACACGCTTTCTGAAGAACTGTGAAGAAGTGGGCCTCTTCAATGACATCGATTGCTCCCTAGAGCACGAGTTTAGGAAGGCACAAGAAGAAGAGAACAACAAAAGGGTGAGTGTAAGCACGTTGAACCCTTCCTCCCCTTTTTGGATCCTTGAAATGTTAAGGGATGCTGTGTGAAAGCAGATTGAGCTGTACTACCTGGTAGTAACCTTTTGGTTAGAAACTAGGTGGCACTATAAGTTATGACATGCTTTTTGAATTATTGAAACAGTTGACAAAAATGAAACCCCCCAAACGAACAAGAAAGCAGCAGTACGTTTCCAAAAGTGTGTAACTCTGTTTGCTAGGTTTGATTCCAAGTCTCTGCTTTTAAGTAAACTGTAACACAAACCACACACCTCTTGAGGGAGAGGCTTGGCAAAATTATATCATCTTTGAAGTGAGGATTGCAAACTTGCTCAAATACGTTGCAGGGAAATGTGGATTATGAAGGGGCATTTACTTAAACAAAAAAAAGTTTTGCTCTTTGCTCCGCAACATGATGAGCCTCTGGATTTATTTGTCACCATTACCAGCTTTATCATGCTGGGGTCAGACTCTTCTCAGTGGTGCCCAGCGACAGGACAAGGGGCAATGGGCACAAACTGGAGCACAGGCAGTTCCACTTGAACATGAGGAGGAACTTCTTTACTGTGAGGGTGACAGAGCACTGGAACAGGCTGCCCAGGGAGGCTGTGGAGTCTCCTTCTCTGGAGATATTCAAAACCCTCCTGGATGCATTCCTGTGCAACCTGCTCTAGGCTAACCTGCTTTAGCAGGGGGGTTGGACTAGATGATCTCTAGAGGTCCCTTCCAACCCCTACCATTCTATGATTCTATGATTCTATGTTTCTGTATTTCTCATAAAGTATTCATGTTGAAGGGGGAAATTTTAACTTGTAATACCTAGGAGACAATGTATCCCGTTTCCAATTGGTATTCTTTTTAGTCTCGGTATTTGTAAGTTTTGGTTGAATTATATAGTCCACTTTGTATGGAGTTAAGTGTACTCTTGTGCCCAAAGGTTGTTAGAGTGTTTTGAGGGATCCTAAAGAGCTGTTAAAATTTTCAAGGAATTGTAAAAGAGCTTAATGCACTACAGAGGCCAGCAAGAGGTAATGCATGAAATTTTAACTTTTCAAATAAAATCCAAAGTTTTGGTTGCTTTTGAGAACTAAAACACATGAGTAGTGTGGGGCTTCCTACAGGAGCATATTGCTCCCTGCAGCACTCCAGCAACCTGCCCAATGCTTCCCCTTCACAACGTTCCCTTTGTGCCTCTGTTTTCCCCTCTCCCATTTCTGCAGCTCTTGGAAATTCTTGTGTAATGTGTCCCCTGCCATAGGAGTTCCCCAGTTATTGAACGCTGTGTTATTTGGCTTGGTTCTCACAGTAATCTCTATTTGTCTAATCTGAACATTAACTGGGACCATAGACTGAAAGTAGAAATAGGCAGTCATGAAGCAGCTATGGTGCTAAAGCCAGAGGGCACTTCTCGGCTTGCCTCAGCATTATTTTGCCTTTCAGAGTGTCTGTGCCTCCAATTGCAAGGGCTTTCTCTGTAGGTACTCTTTCTTACAGCTGCTGTATTGTGTCATTTGCTTTGCCTGTGGGCGATTGCTCTCCAACTCAAAATTCATACATGTGAGGCATATGCGTGCTGCTAGGCTCATGAGATCTGGAGGTAGCAGCATTTAGGGACCTTGAGGTCTGCAAAATAAAGGGCCAAGAAGGCTTGTTGGAAAAAAGAGGTAAAGCTGATTGCTGAGGTGCAGAACAGGAGACAAGGCTTGTAGAAAGAAGATGGTAAGGGAGTCTAGGAATGGTTTGGTTTTGGCTTATAGGGAAGGGAGTCTAGGGATGGTTTATTTGTGGCTCATAAGGAGGCTGGGACAGACAGAGAAGAGATGCTGCGGCATGGTATGCTGAGCAAGGAAAAAGAGTGTCCAGATGTGAGAGTGTCCAAGTTTTGGTTAAGGATTGGGAAAATAGGCCAGGCTGACCCTCCCAGCTTTGTGTGCAGGACGGATGTTAGGAAACTGCCACGTAATGAGATAAATGCGTCTAATTTTAGATTTAACTTGTTAAAACTTTGTGTCTTATGTGCTGCAGAGGGGAGTATTAGCCAGAATCAAGGAGAACATTTCTGTACATTCCTACTTTGCAAATTAGAGGATTCCTAAGTGGTTCTTTCTGCATGGTGTTTATTTTGCAGGAATAGATGAGGAGAAATCTACTGATGTGGACTTCTGTTCAGTCAGCAACAAATTGCAAGGCTTGATGTTGCAGAGTCCATTTCAGCTTGCAAGAGGTAGTTGCACAATCTGATTAAAACCTAGACAAGGGCATCAAGTTACCTGATAATTCCAGTTGTTTAATGGCCTCTGAAGGTCTTATTCTGCCTTCCTCCTACCAACCCCTGCAGCTGCCATTGGTGATCCCCAGGGAGCAAATGAGTGATGAGGGAGAGGGAAATCATTAAAAAAAAAAGCGGGGAGGGGGTTGAAAAAAAAAGAAAAAAAAAGCGGGGGAAAAAGGGAAAAAAGTCCCACTAGCTAGCTAACCTGTAACATTTGCTCTGTGTTTCCAATTAGTCTGCTGTATGTTCATTCTTTCATTAGTGACTGACTGTCAGATAGGAATCTGAAGCAGGCCCCAGTAGGGCTTTACGCAAATGCAAGAGACAAAGGCCAGGACAGAAAGGGACTCCTCTGGCTGCAGCTATCACTAACGAACTGCTTCTAACAGCCTGTCCCTGGAATATGAGTGCAATGTAGCATTGTCCTAATGGACCTACCAACACTTGGAGACCGAGACTAGCTACATTGAAATCTTACTCACAGCTCAGAAGAGTCTTCCAAAAATATTTTTGGTCATATTAATTTCTCTGGACTCTGAAAGAAACAGTTTTGTTTATTTTAGTATATCACTGTGACCTAGCACGCAGCTTGACACTGAAATCTTGCAAGAGAAAAACAATTTTTTTTTTTTTCCCTCCTTGAGAGTCATCATTTAAAAATTCAAAGAATAAAGTTCAATTAGCTGCGTTCTTTCTCTCTTTATTTTTTTTTTTTCTCTTTTGAGCAGGAGCCCATGGATAATCCATGAGAATTTGTTGTGATTAAGGTGGTTATGTGGACTGGTGACATTCCAAATTAGCTGTGAAGTGCTGAGTGCATGGTTTTAGGAACACCATGTGTACTTTTTTTTGTAAAGGTAGTATTGAGAGGAAAGCACTTACATTAATATCCCAGCTGCTTATCCAGGAACAAATCACTTAACATCTTTCTGCCATAGTTACTTATGTGTCAAGTGGGAGTAGTGTCTCTTTCTGTCTCCCATACTTGATATGTCTTATGATTGTAAGCTCTTCTCTCAAGGACCATCTCTTAAAATATATAAGGGTTAGCCTTTGCCTGGGGAGTGAATGGATGCAAGTAATAATAATGATGATGACCTTCAGTAACTGAATTGAAATGAGAAAAGTTAAGTTATAAATGGAAGTGAGACTGTCAGCTTGTTTTGGCTCCTCTGTTGCCTATATCATCAAATATTATCTGAAAGTCTCAACCTGAGAAAGGCCTGCCCCCTAAATGCAAAGGATGCTATAGATCAGCAATAAGCATATTGATGAGCATATGAGAAAGAGGCTTTTTGCATCATTTTGATGGCACTCTCCCTGACAAAAGCATCCTACCTGCCAAATTCACCACCAAAATTAACACAGGTAAAAGCATGCGTATACTATATTTCTACTTGTAAATGAGTAAATATTAAATAAATGTAAAGGAATAAATATGCTACTTGTAAAGGAGTAAATATTAAAGCTCTTAGGAGCTTGAGGCAGGCAGCAATTGACAGCTCAGCCCCAGACAAAATTTGCAACCCAAATCAACAAGGCAGGTAGTGCTGGTGTATCAGATGACCATCTTGGCCTACTAGCTGAAGGTTTAGTACACTGCTCAGAGCATCAAGTATCCAAAGCATTTGTAACAGGTTATACTTGTGAACGCGTGATCTTTGCTACTACTGGTTAGGCCCTGCTGTCGCATCTTATTTGGAGCATTGAGGTTGGGTCTGAGATGATAATGTCAAAGATGGGAAGAGTCAGAATCTGCTTCTGAATAACTAATTGGACCTGCTTTATTAAAATGCATCTAGCCTGACCTCCTTGCATGAAATAAGAAAGAGCAGAAATATGCTCAGTGTAGCATGTAGAGTACTACATCAAGTAGTATTTTGAAATAGTGAGTTGAATATTTTAAACACAAGGATATTTTAAAAATCACGTTTTGCTTACGCTAGAACTTGGATGTATAACTTCCTAAGGCTTATCCTGCAACTTCGAAATCTTCTAACCAGTGTTCAGTGCTGCAAGATAATATGTAAACTATGCAAATGAGGCAGGGAACCAACTATTCTCAACTACAGCTTGGTTTTAGTGTGGGTTGTTCAGTGTTAGTTTAGGAAGCTCATGGCCAGCAAGTACTCTACATGCATGGCTTGATATTCCTCTTCTAAGTATACTATCCTGCTGCAGGCACCTCAATGCTAGAAAAGCATCAGCAAATTGAAGTAGTCCAGTAAAGAACAAGAACAAAGACAAATACAGAGCATTTGGTGGTTGAATAATTTCAGTCTAACAGAATGATTAAAAAGCCTGAATATCCAGTTTAGTTGTGTTAAGCAAGGCATTGATGCTACAGTCTGAGACGTATTCGAAAGGCATAAATTTGGTTTGTACCTTCTAAGTTCTCCTTCTACCTTCTATATCTTTCTGTGTATCAGCGTAAGAAGGTAGATAAAATGCACTTGTCTAGCCTGTACCATCTCACCATTTCATGCTGAACTCGGTGACACTCTGATCTCCCGAAGAAAATTCTTGCAAATATTTTCTGAATGTCATTGTTCTGTGCTGTAGCCTGTGAGTTTGAGGAAGATGATCTAATTAAAGGCAAGCTGGAAGTGATAGTCTGTCTTTTGAGCAGGTGTAGTTTGGTGAAAAAATGTAACTTCAATTCCACACCTTGTTTAAATTTTATGCAATGTATACCTGGCCCACAGATTTCCGCCTCTGTCTTCTGAAAAGTATGCAGAAAAAACATTATGAATTTTCCTTGATTTAAGCGTTTTTTAAAAGAACACCTCTTACATTGCAAAAAAGAGGTAAAAAGTAAATACCAAATCAGTGCCCCTAAATTTGGAATAAGAATCCCCAATAAGCAGTTCTTGTGTTGCACAAACTTGGTGGGGTTTGCTGCTGTTTCTCTTTTTTGGAGGCTTATTTTAAGTTAACCAACCAAAAAAGGGCGATACTCTTCACTCGTGTCAATGGTGGGAGAAGCAGGGCCTGGGACACATGCTGCTCATTTGCAGAAGATGCCATTTTGAAATCTTCAGAATTCCCTGGTAGGAGAAGCAGCAAGAGCTGTGTTGATTGGATATCGGAAAACATTTCATATCTTCTTTTAATCTGGTCTGTCATTCCATTAAAGCAGAAAGTTCACTCTTACATTTAATAATTGACAATTAGCTGAAACGCAGTTAATGGGACCCTTAGACAGAAAAGGGTGATAATGTACTTATCTATGAAAAGAAAAATATCCATATGATGATAAAGCACGTTGTATAGGTGTTTGGGTTTGAGATGCCTATATCATAATAGTAACAGGCTATATAGTGATGTTGGCAATGCACGCTGGTGAAAGAGAAGAGCAGGGATGAAGGGTTCATTATGGTTGTTGGCTTGGCTGATGGATGACAAATTCAACACTGGCCATTTATGAAAACCAGTTACGTTCCCAAGGAGTGCACTCACCTGTCTTTTTCCCCCTCACATGACTAATGTGCAGCACAGAGCCTTGCTTAGAGCATATGCATACATTTTTTTGTCCAATTTTCTAGTAATGCAGGACAGGAGACCTGCAGATTCATTTCCTTTTAAGCATGGTCTTGTGGGAGGTGGTGTCAATGCTGCAGTGCGCTGGTGTAGAACAGTTTGATTTCTGAGTGTGTGCCGTGCCTCTACAGCAATCATGTTAGCTCCCGTTTTCCCTTGTGAAGACTCTGAAACCTCAGTGGAGTAGTGAGAAGAAGAGTGTGCTGGTAGACATTTCAGAGGCAAGTGCTCTGAAACTGCTGAATTTTATTTGTAAAGTAATAGAAGCCAACAAACTCATAAGCCTGTACCTGGAGCACTTCTTTTGACTCATTGACTGACAGTCTGTACAGCAGAAGAAAGCAAAGACCTATGTTTAAATGCTTCCTATTTTGTTTGGTTTTTTTTTTAATTATGCAGTCATAAATACACATATATGCATTCTCCCTGCATTTGTCTAAACACGATGTAAGAATATCCATATTTTTTCAAGTCAGAGATTCCTCTGACTTCTTAGTCTCCCACTGAGATCACTGAGATTGAGTATCTTATATGGTGAGCATGTTACAGCAGACACAAAATAAGACTAGGAATGATTTATGTTAATATAGTGCTTAAAGTCCAGGGTACCGTTGTTGTAGGTATCGTAATAACTTCAAGCCGTTACTTTATCAATCAGTTAAGCTACTGCCAAGGTGATAGCTCAAAACTCTTAACTTCAAAGTCCAAAATATGACCCACATTCAAAGATTTCAGTATAATAGTTCATATACTCTAAATATAACATCCGTACCTGTGACGATGTGAGCATCTTCACAGCATAGCATTTCTTCTGGGTGACACATTGCAGTACTGTAAAGACACATTATAACTCTGCATCAGAGTTTTTCCAATGAGTTATTCTGAGTTTTCATATGCATTAATTGCATCAGGTTATTGATCTGTTTTATGGGCTTGCTGTTGATTTATAAAACTCCCTTTTTCTTAATTACTAAATTTTGCAGCATTTCTATGGGGAAGAGAAATGCTTTGTCTCTTATTTTCTAAGGAAAAACAGATTCCAGAGGACGCTGTTTTCCAAAGCTCCTTTGTAGTGAGACACCAACCTCTTGAAGGAATCACGGATGTGGAGTGAGAATTGCAGGGGAGCTGGGTCCTCACCACCGTTCTGCCAAGCAAGTGGCTTTCTGTTTCTTTTGGTTCCTAAGTATATTTAGCAGTGTGGCCCCAAAAGATTGATAGACATCTTCAAAAGCATTTTGGTGCCTTGCTCTCACTGAAATAAAGCAGGAGTGAATCAGGGACCTACCAGAAAGGATCTGGGCTCAAGTGACGTGCCAAAAATTGCACAGGAAGTCTGTGGCAGAGCCTCGGATTGATTCCATATCTCCTCGGTCTCGGCATAGGGCATCCCACAAACCATGTGTGTTCAAGATTTATCAGCTGTTGTTCAGTGTTGCTAAAGACAGGAAGAATGCTCTCCTCCTCTCTCCAGATGGGTATGCTTGCTGTATTTTAACTGCTTTTCTTAACTTGCAAAGCTTTCATGGCAGACATGGGGTGGTATGTTGTATTTTATATGGCAATTCTGCAGCTGGCACTGTAGCTCCCTGACCTTGTGAGTCCTGTTTGGAGAGTGTATCTATGCCCAGCCACTTATTCCGGGCACTTAATTACCACACTGAACTGTGTTACAAAAGGGACATTTTCTGCATAATGGTGCAGGAAAGCTGTTGTAGAAACCTGTCTCTGTGAAGACAACAGGGTTCATAACATGACGTTGCAAAAATATTCAGAGGAATAGGCTTTAACTTAGGCTCTTTGCTGCCTTTACAACATCTTATTTTCTGCTGGCAGGCAGATCTGTCTTATCTTCTACTGTAGCAATGGACTGTGTTTGAATGGATTTATGGATTTAGATCGTCATACTGAGAAAAGACCTGAATGTTTTTTCAGCAGTAAGTGCCTGTGTCATGCAGAAAGGCAATTCTTGAGGGCATACGTTTTTGATTGAGCTAAACCTCCCTAACCATAATCCTTCCATGTCCTTCTGAATTCCAGCTGATAAATCATCGTGCAGAGCTCAGTCAGGACGGTCCACTTTCCTTCTGCTTCTTATTGTCTCTGTCCCAAAGAAGTTGAGTCAAGCTCTTGTAATGTTTGGGTTTTTTGTTGTGTTCTGTATATTTTGGCTACCCTCAAAAAAAGCAGGCCTGCCTGATTTCATTCTGACGTGTCTTTCACAACAACATGGCATAGTTGTGCGTTTTGCCTTGGTCTTCCTATGAATGTTTTTAATGGCACAGCTTTCTTGTTACCAGTTCAGATTTCAGCAGCATGGACCAGATGGCACATGATGAAGGGATAAACCTTCCCTGTAGTGGTGTTTTTATAAGTCTATCTCTTAGTTAAAGCCCCTAAATCTTGGCAATCTCTTTAGAGCATACGCTCTGCTATTAAACACAAGCGCTTTGCTCCCCAGAGTGGACTGCAGCCTATATGGTTGGGTAGGTAATAAGATACTGCTGATATATTTCAGAGCAAGGTGCACTTTTACTTTATTTATGAAGATGGACATGCTGGTCGAGGGCTTAATCACAGCTGATAAATCATTTTAAGAAAGCCTATTAGAACCATATGCTGAGTCTTTGTATTAATATGGTGTGTCTGTTTCTAGTCTAATAAGGCAGAGTTTCTTCCTCCCCCCCCGCCCCGGTGTGTGAACTATTTATCTGTTTAAGTGATATTGCTTACTTGGGGGCATTTCCCTCTTTAAGAGACATCGTTAATAAAGCAAGGTGAACAGAGGAGAGAGAGATTTTTGCTCTCCAGAGCAAGCCAAGCTGTGTGTTTTCAGTCACCTTTATTGAGATGCAGAGCAAAGGGCCAAAAGGTGAGACAAGGAAACCTGTTGGTTAAAGACTGGAGAACTGTGGCATGGCCTTCCTGCAGCATAAGGTTGTCATTTTGGCCCAGGTGGTTACAATCCCGGAGCCTGAGAGCCGTGAGGGGGTGGGTATGCTGACATTTTGGTTACCTCACCTTTCGCTTGCTCAGAGAGGGCTGCTGCGGGAACAGGTTCCACAGCCATCTAATGAGATCCACATTGGTGAAGTTATTCCGTGCCAAGTCCTATTTATCATTAATTGGTGGGTTCGCTTGCAGATCTTTCCTATTATTTGCTGATTATACCCCTACACATTTTGTTATCTTGCCAAAATTCAAATGCTAATAATTTCTTGATTTATTGTTTGTTTATAACTCTGTCTACTGCCTAAATGGACGTAGTTAGAAGTTTTCAAAACAGCAACAGCTCTTATGCTGACTGGGTTTCTTTCACGTTTCGCACATGGCAGTCGTCTATTTATAAACCTCCGTAGGGACTCCTAAACCTTTACAGTTGGGTTCCTCCCACCACTTCAGCCCCTTTTCTCCTGTGGTCCCCCAAGGCAACTCTTGTTTTTTTGGCATAAAGACAATGATGGTGATTGTTATGCGGAGAAAATGTCCACAAGCTGTGAACAGTGGGCAAGGATTTTTAATTTGTATCTCAAGCAAAATAAATTGGAAATTAGAAACATCCAGGGGAGTAAGGGTATTTTCACCATAATGTAGGAGATCCTGATCTGAGTTGCTGGTATTCTTTAGTCTTACAAAATGTGAAACCGAAAAACTGAAAATGCGCTTTACGCCAGTTGTGTGCACTCTGTAGCATGACCCGTTTCCAGTACAGTACAAAATTACTGTATTTCTAAAAGCCCCCAAACATGACTGTTAAATCTGTATTGCTTCGGAGTAACGAAAGGAATAATGGAGAAGAGAAACAAGCCAGAACAACTGAGCACGTGCCATGGCAGTTAATGAATGCTGCGGTTGGATGTATAGCCTCATACATCTCTGGGGCAGTTCCATTGACTTTAAGGGAATTTAAATTTTTAGCCTATTACAACTAGGCAAAGATCTGAAGGGAGAAAAGCCTTTGCTTAGGGACTAGAAAAAGCCCAAACTGTGGTCTTGAAGTAATGATGTGAAGTATCTGGGTACTTGTTGATGCCCTGATAATACGTAAAAATAGAGCCTTTTAAAAACCATACTGAGGAGCAAAAAAAAAAAAGACATTTTAACAGTTTCCTTAATCTAGTTTCTACAGAAGTTACCAAGACCACTCTTATCAAATAAATATCAGCTTGCTTTCTTCCCTGAAACGCGAGTAAACTGTGCGTGGATTGGTCTCGTCCCTGGGAAGGGACCATGTGAATGTACGTGTCAAAGTGCAGCTCTGCCAGCCAGTCTGGGGCTGGATGGGGAGAGACACGGGGAGAATGAACTCAGTGTTACAAACAGTCTCTTTTGAATTTCTACAACCTATTAGTCACAGCAAGCTGCCCTTATTGATTTTGGTAAGAGAGGTCACTTTTAATCCTCTAAAGTGGAGAGAGCTGCATGCACTCTGCATAGCATGACATTAAAATTGACACAGCTCTGCATCAGTTCCATGAAAATGCCCTAAACCTAGATGGATTATTGCTTCACCTTTCAAGGGATACAAGCTGCTAACCAGAGCACACTAACCTAGCTTCAAAATACTTGATAAGGAAAGCGCAGCCCAAAAAAAGCTAGAAAATAGGTGAGCACGCTAAAAAAGCTGTCCCTGCAGAAATAGGCCATTAGTCTTAAAAAACTTTATTTTCTCCTTTTTTAAAAATTTAAAAAATCAACACAGAGGAGTTGAGATTATCATATAAAAGAACAAACAAAAGCTGACCTTACTCTATGATTATGAGGAAAGCTTTATTCTGGCTGATGGCCCTTGCTAGTTTTGTTTATGTTCTTTAGAGAACTAAATCTTTGAATACAATTAGAATAGTCTGACTTGAATCTTAAGTGTGCCTCAAAATAAACAGCAGAGGTGAACTCTCAGCAGTTTTCTTTTCATCTTTGTTATCCCTGCCCTGACCCGTTTCTCCTGCCTAATGATCATTTATGGCATACTGTTATTAAGAGAAATCTTCTTGATGGAAAAATGTGCTTAATGGGGATAGGAAAATTGTTGTGAGCCTGGAGAAGTTGGGGTTTTTTTTTTTTTGGTTCTTTGGAATTCCAGAGAATGACTACTGCCTCTTTTGATTTTTTGCTAGATTTTATTTGGAAATCTGTTTTCTGAAGGTCTCGCTGATTTTTCTGAGTCTCAGTAAAAATGTACAATGTAATGTTTAGGGAAATTTGTTGGCTTGTCATGTAAGCCTTGTGTTCTCCCTTTTCTTTAGTCATAGCTTGCTCCGTATTTCTTAATAAATGTTAGAAATTCCCTTTCTAAATAAAAGACATCTGCAAAAGGAACTGCGGTAAAAAAGCCATTAAGTCATCATGCTAAAATCTGAGCTGTGTAGCCTGTAAGTGTAACACGTGTGATGACGGAGATGCTTGACTTCCATGCCATAGCACCTTTCAATAAGCTAAAAGTACTCCGCAGTTGTTAGTTGAGTAGGTCTCACCTCCTTCTCAACAGAGATTAAAGTATGTGTGTGTCTGTGGGCGGTGTGCCTTCCTCTCCTGCATTAAGAGAGATTTGCTCTTCCTCCCTCACCTGAGGTGGGGAACTGATATTTTCTCCGTGTTTGTGGACTTCTCAAGACACAGGGAAATTCAAAGTAGGCACAGAAAGGGAGCTGGCTTTTGGCTTCACCACTCTCGGTAAGAAATGGTGCAGTAGGGGCACCTGGAAGGAAAGGTAAAAGCTGCCCCATCTACAGGTTGTGCATGCTTCTATCTGGCAGTTTATTTTTGCCCAGTACTACTTTTTCTTTCCCCGTCAAGGAAGAAAGAAAAATAAGATATGTTGCCAGTACCCGCTCCTTTGTGTTGGAAGAGTCCTCCCTGATGTCTGAACACTGTATGGGATAGAGGAGAGAGATAGGAGGTGAAGGGAAGTATGGGCTGGTGAAGGGAAGAAAGGAATGAAAGGAAGAAAAGTACCTTACACTTTTACTTATATAAAGGACTTACTTATTCCTATCCCAGGTCAGACTTGGTGGGGAAAATGGAAAGGAACATTCACATGGAAGAAGACTAAAAGCAATGATGTTAAACAGACGTGGAAGAAGCTGAGGGGTACCATGACGTACCTGTAAAAGGGAAAGAGAAAGATGAAAGAAAGAAAGAACAGCACTCGTACAAGGCAGACATTAACAAGGCAGTTGTTTGTTTTCTGAGAACTGAGGTATTAAAATATTCCTGTGATGTACTTGTTGGCAGAATTGGATGAGCAGAGATAGGGGAGTGTTAAAAGTATAATTTTATTTCGTCTTCCCACTCTGCCCTCACCAGGGGAAAAAACAAAACAAAACAAAACAAAAACTTTCCGTCAAGGAAATTAAGTTATTTTCTCTGCTTAATGTTGAATTGAGATGTTAAGGGATGTGGCTGTACAAGAGAAGAGGAGAGATGGAGATGCTCAGTTGATGTTGGGTATTATAATAGTTTTTCACTGAAGAAGAGAGAGGGGGAGTCAGTTTGGACTCTGTTGTTTCTGCTTTCAGTGGTCTTTATAAAATATTCTTTCTCTCATCACCCTCCCGTCTTATCGCTAAGATCTGTGTGTATGTTCCTTGGGATGTATAGATCCTGTTTCTCCTGTGACAAGTCGTTACAATACTTCTCTCCCATTTATGCTATTTTTTTCCCCCTATACAGTAAACTCATGCTAGTGTAAATGCCAACGTATATGTTTCAGGAAAACCTGGAAAGCTATTAAGTGTATTACACCTCTGCACATAAGTTCTTATTTTGTGGATTATTGTTTGGCTGGAATCTTTTTCAGGTACAGTTCTCTTATCCCAATTTCTTTTCTTTGCTTCATCCATCTCAGCCAGTTAAATGTGTATATAACTGATTTTTCTGAAATGGGGCCAAAGTCTGTGTACTTCAATAGCTCTTAAACATGTGGTTAACTTCAAGCATGTGTGTAGGGGTTTGCTCAGTAGAGATAGTTTGCTGAATAAGGACTTCCCAACACTAAGGTTTTAAATTGTGAACAATCCTCTATTTTAATGTATTTTAACTGCTGCCTCCCATGGACTATAGGTAACTGTTGCTACTTGACTCCTGCAGGTAAAGAAAGTTGTAGTTGGTTGAACAGCAATTTAAGGGTAAAAACAATCTTTCTGATACCCTGCTGTGACAACTATTTTTATACTTCCTCCTAATAAATAACTGAATTATATTACATGAAAGGGAATAGTGACTGGAATTTCATGTTGTGATTAAAAACTTATTTTTCTGGAGGAATAAAAAAAATCTGGTACTTTAAATAAAAGTTAATTTGTTATAACTTCTTTTTATTATTTTTCCCCCTAAGATTTCTGTACTTTCTAAGAAAAAAGTGGTACTACGATAGTAATATATGTATGCCATTACTGACTAAATAAACATGAGGCACCTATCCCATCTTCTGGATACACAAGTTTGTGTGACTTCTTGAGAAAGTACTTTTAAAGAACAGTAAAAGTGGAAATAAAAAGAAACCCAACCAAACCAAAACACCCCTCCTCCTCTCCCTCTCCCCCCAAAAAGAAACCAACAAACAAAAAGGCCAATTTCCTTTCTCATTCACTTGCATCCTTCTGTGTGTAGGGATAAATGGGATAAACTGCCTGCCCCATGTTGGTTTGGTTTTCTTCATCCTGGATCACAGGTAGGGTGGGATGAAAAGTAGGTCCCACAGAGCAAAGGCATCTGTTGGAAGGTGCAGACAAGGGGAAATCAGCAGTGAAGGAAATGTGCCTTTCAAAATGCTACTTTGTAGTGCTCAAATTGCCTTCTTGATGACAGTCGGGGAGGAAAAAAACCCTGTATTTTACTATTGTAGTTGATACACTTAGTACAGTGTTTTTAAACAAAGTGTTCTTCCCTTGTTGTTATGTAAGGTGATACGACTTAAAAATATAACTGGGCTTTCCCCTTCTTTTCTTCCTACTTTTCAATATTTGCTTCCTCACATTCCATCTTCAGACTAGCTGATCTGTATCCCCTTCTTCTTGAATTGCATTATCCTGACAACACAGCAGTGAAAAGAGCCGAGACTGCAGGACTTCTAACAATGCCGGAGGGCCCCAGGAATAGGAATGCCCTGAAAAAAATGTGTTCCCATCCAGCTGCCCTTCATATTGTTGTCTCCCTGTCCAATTTACTAGAGAATTTCCCACTGGCTCTTGGCTCGTTACCAAATGAGAATGTAATCTTTTAAAGATTACACTGCATAATGGAGGGACAAGGAGCTCTTTATTAACTGGGATGGGGAGTCACTTGCTATTAGGCCAGGGAGAGGGATGGGCTGTAGTAGTGTTTTGTGAGCTCTGCTTTCTGCCCCTTCTTGTCCCAGTGATAGGATGGCAGGTTGGGAGTGGGAAACCACTGCAGCTGCACTGTAGCCATAGAAATAATTGAATGTAGGTTATGATTATGGCAATTACTTTTATAACGTGAGGGATTATACAATAACTATTATATTGCCAACAAGACTAAATTACTAACCTAATACCACAGCATGTTTTTCAAGAGAATAACAAAAAAAATCTCGGCTCATTCTAGAGTTGATGCATTCAAAGACTATTAATACAGCGTGAAAGAGCTGAGCAGCTAGGGAATCTGACATGCTGTCTGTACAGATATTGTCTGGATCAGATCCCTGTCACTTCGACTTCCATGAGCTGTGCCAAGTAGACACCCTCACCCTTTTAGGATGTAAAGCAATGTGGTACTCCAGTAATTTTAGGTGCTCCTTCTCTCTCCTGTCAAGCAGATAAGCTTCTGCCAGGAACAGTTAATAAAGAGATAGCCGGAAGTTATACTTGCAATGATGAAATTTTGAAAACTTCACAAAGGGACTGGTTTTGCTCATGTAAACCCACCGAACTTATTGGAAAGCTTCAGCTTCAAAATACTTTCATATTGTGCTCTCCTTTTACTACCCTTAGAAAACGTTGCTTAGTACACAGGATATATGTATGTAAAATGAGGTAATCTTAGGTCACTTCAAGGATGAGGTGAGTTTTGCTGAAGTTGTTGGGAGTGTGCAGTGTTATTTCCTGACAACCCCCACTCCCCGCCGCATGCACAGCATGACCATAGATGTGACTTGAAGATACAGATAGTACAGATATAGCCTTGTATAGACTGTTCATGATAGGAGTATAAGCTAAGCTAATTATGCAGGAAGAGCAGTTTCCTTTTGTTCATCAGCTGGAAAATGAGTAGAAAATTTAATTTTGGAGACTTCAGAAATATATCATGTGTTGATCGTTGCCAGCAAATTAACTGACTTTGTGGAAAAGCCAATGTTCTGATTCTAAAGAGAAATGTAGGTGCACAATATAATTCTATAAATATTTTTATTTTTAATATGCTATGTGCTGTATGATATCTTAAGCAGTTGATCTCATTTTTGTTGTATGTACATTTAAGTCTTCTCACACTGTTGTGCCTTATGAAAACACCTGTTATCGCACAAAGCTATTTGATGCATTTGGAAAGACTGGACACATATTTGTAAATTAAGCTTCCTCCTTTTTCTTTTTTAGGGAAGAGCTGGAGTTGTGGATAACAAATTGAAGTCAAATGAGAATACTTTGCTGTTGGTTTTGGCAGGGTGCAAAACCTGCNTATTTGATGCATTTGGAAAGACTGGACACATATTTGTAAATTAAGCTTCCTCCTTTTTCTTTTTTAGGGAAGAGCTGGAGTTGTGGATAACAAATTGAAGTCAAATGAGAATACTTTGCTGTTGGTTTTGGCAGGGTGCGAAACCTGCGAATGGCAGGCTGTACCTTATTTTATTCTTTTCCCCTTAGCTTCCGTGTGCAGAAAAAGAAGCAAATCTGATTTCGTCATGCTCTTATGCTGAATCTTTACAGACCTGACCAGTACCACATACGAACTGTGCGTCCATAACACAGACTCTTTGCTTTTTGACCTTGCAATTTGTTTTCAGCTTGAAAGAGTCACCTTAGGCAAAAGGTGCTCTCAGTCACCTTCTGGGATTAAGAGCACTGGGTGCTGTTAAGTTGGTATTGAAAGTTTGTTTCATAATTTCCTTGTGGTGTCTAACCAGGTGAACAGGGTTATACCTTTATTTGCTAACTGCAAAGTGTCTTTTTGTCAGGTGAGGGTATCTTTCCATTCCGTCCCTTGGTTTCTATCACCTTCAGACACTGTTTCTATGTTCCAAGCGAAACATCCTGTATTAATCTCCTCCGAGGGCTTTTTAGGTTTCTCCGTGGTGCATTAGATCCTCACTGGTAGGAACAGTTGCACGAGGAATCAACTTGTTTTCTTATGTCTCCTATGCCCAAGGCATCTTATTAAGTCTTTGGTTGCTGCTTCCTTTTAGAAAGAAGGTCAGTATGGGTTTATGGCACATCCGACAGTAAGTTGCAAAATGGTAGATCCTTATAGAGACATATGTGCCCACCAGGCAAGTGTCACCTTTTACGGACTGCATGGAGGGAATCACAGCCAGTGGAAAGAGCTGACTAGATGCCTGCAGGCCATACCTCTAGCTGTGACAGGAGTTTCACTGGTTCTTGCTGTTCATCGACTTTCCTGACCTTGGTGCATGAAGTGCTTAAGCACCTTCTCAAAAGTCAGAGTGTGGCTCAGGGCATTAACTGCAGGCAGTAGCGCAACATGATCTGCTGGAAATTGTGAACACAGTGATACACATTTGTGTGGACTTCTGTGTGTGCTCTCTCACTGTTAATAGGTAATAAAACACTAACGTTTCAGTGTGATGAGGTTGTGGGGTTTTTTTTGCTGTGACCCTGTCTTTAACTGCCGTAAAGACACAGGTATAAAATTTTTGAAGTTGTATGAGAAGTACTGGACTACCACCTAGAGATACTGGTAATGTTCAGAAGGTCTTGCAGTAAAGTTTGAGTGGTTTTCTTGATGATACTGGTGCTAGAGCATAAACTAGATTTAATATAATTTTTTCTTTCTTTTCTACAAACATCTCAGTGGAATTATTTTTAGAGCAAACGGGAAATTTCTGTAAGACCTTCCCACAAGCCATGTTTTTGCATTTTTCTTGTTTTTCTGCTGACCTGTAACTTCCCTGTCTTTTTAACATTTTGAAAACTTTATGCATTTTTATGTCATTTTCTATGTTAGTTGATGTTGAAATCAGTTTCAAAACCACAGCCAGAACTTTTATTTACCAAAATACTTTGCTTTCAGTTTGGCCTGGCCCTAGACTGAACGCATCTGAGTTAAAGTAGCCCAACAAGTTAGCTTCTTTTTATCCCCTCTGACATGTGACTGGCCGTGCGAATACTCTTAACTTGCCCTAAATATCATGGAGGGAGGGAGAGAAGCGTGTAAAGGTCATTACTGTGGTTTACTTGATGGACAGTAGTTTATTATAAACTGCTGTGACTCAATTGTTTTTGATACTCTGTTTATAATATCTCAACTGAAAGATGTTAAGGAAGCTTCTGATCTTTCCAGCAGTTAGAAGAGCCACATCTCATGACATTTTTTTTCATGATACAATATGGACTGTAAACTGCTTGCATGAAGCATGCCATTTGCTACATACGTGTAGAAGACCAGTATTTTCATCCCATCTTTAAGTAGTACTGCAGTGCACATAACTCCTGAATGAGCCTTATTTTACATCGAATCTTTTCAGCTGGATGATTTTTTCTTCCTTTAAAACAGTAGGTATTTTTGTAATACATGAATATAACATAGAAAACGTATTGCAGTTACTTTTGATGATTTTGTTGCTTGATATAGTGACATGGCACAAGCATCTAGCAAGGCAGTACGTTCCTGTGGTGTTTTCAAAAGCATATGAGAAACCATATGTTTTCATAGGAAAACAGCTGTTACCACGCATATGTTTTCTTAGATAGAGTGACAGTTATTAAAAGGGCAAGGTAGGACCATGTCTTGTCTTTTAAGTTGAATAAAGCTGGCAGTAACTGTCACTTTGAACGGGCAGTCGCGCTGCATGTAGATATTGCCGTGTAGAGTTGTAACTGGAGGGACAGAGAGAGATTAACGTCCATGGTCTGCAGCTTGGAAGAGACAATATAAATCTCTGTCCTGCTTTGAGCTGTGAATGCCTCTGTAGGAGTTATAGTAACAGACAAATTAGCATAATGTAATTGGCTGGCAAGGTCAGCCCCTCTCCAGGAGCATTAGCAATGTTTACTGTAAGAAGAGACAGACCAAGTATTGTAGGGTAGTACGTTGTATGTCCTTTTTGAAGCAAGAATAATCATTTTGGACTCCCTACATCACATACTCTTTACCATATCTTATTAAAATTCAGACTATCATATTTCTGCCTTAAAGCAAATCATCTAAAAGAACAACAAAGAATATTCTCTACTATCACACAAATCTTTATTCATTTTTTTTTTTGCTTTGAACCTCATTGAGTCTTCATTTTTTTTTTTTTCTTTCGCTGTTGAATAGCTTTTCTCTGCATGCTAAATTTACAGACGCATCCCTGCCAATACCTAATAAATCTTCTGGGAAGGATTAAAATTTCTGGTCTTACTACATGGGACACAATTAGTAGATCCAGATAAACTTATCAGCTTTCTTGTTTGGGTCTTTTGAAAGTGTGAAACTCTGGGCAAAGTTCTGGGCCAGCCCTAGCAATCCTGACTCACTAGATTCAGCTTTACAAACCCTTTCACAACTGTGTGTCAGAAATGTGAGATAGTGCCCAACATTTTGAAGGAGACCTTGCACTGAGTCACAAACAGCACTGGCTTTTTAGGCTTTGATCTCAAATCTGACAATTTGTGCCAAGTATTTGAAATGAGTTCAAGCATTCAGTTATGAGATGTTTGGGAAATAGCTTTCAGAATATCACACGGGTTGCATTGCCTTTTTGTACGTACTAATCACCAGGAATACTGAAGGTTATGATATTTAGCACCTATCTTTAGCTTAAGTCTTTAAAACACTGTCTGTGACCAGGAGTTGCCACTGTAATTTTCCTAGAGAACTGGCAAACAGGCTAACACACGCAAAGAATCACCTTCAGAGCACTATCTTACTGGAAAACCTATTTCCTTGTGCTAAGACAGTGTGATCCAATGGATTTCCAACGCTCAGTCCTTTCCGTGGTCTTCTGATGATGAAGAAAAACCAGACAACAGTTCCTGGACTCCACAGCAGCTGTATTTTGAGTCTTAGCAAGTAAAAAATTCCAACCTAATTGTATCACAGAATCATAGAATGGTAGGGGTTGGAAGGGACACTTGGAGATCACCCAGTCCAACCCCCCTGCTAAAGCAGGTGCCCCTAGAGCAGGTTGCACAGGAACGTGTCCAAGTGGGTTTTGAATATCTCCAGAGAAGGAAACTCCACAACCTCCCCGGGCAGCCTGTTCCAGTGCTCTGTCATCCTCACAGTAAAGTTTCTCCTCGTGTTCAGGTGGAACTGCCTGTGCTCCAGTTTGTGCCCATTGCCCCTTGTCCTGTCACTGGGCACCACTCAGAAGAGTCTGGCCCTGTTCTCTTGACACCAGTCCTTTAGATATTTATAACCATTGATGAGATCCCCTCTCAGTCTTCCCTTCTCCAGGCTGAACAGACCCACATCTCTCATCCTTTCCTCATAAGAGAGGTGCTTCAGTCCCCTCATCATCTTCATAGCCCTCTGCTGGACTCTCTCCAGTAGTTCCCTGTCTCTCTTGAACTGGGTGGCCCAGAACTGGACACAGCACTCCAGATGTGGCCTCACTAGGGCAGAGTAGAGGGGGAGGATCACCTCCCTTGACCTTCTGGCCACACTCTTCTTAATGCACCCCAGGATGCCACTGGCCTTCTTGGCCACGAGGGCACGTTGCTGGCTCATGGTGAGCCTGTTGCCCACCAGCACTCCCAGGTCTTTCTCCAGAGAGCTGCTCTCCAGCAGGTCAACCCCCAACCTGTACTGGTGCATGGGGTTATTCCTCCCCAGGAGCAAGTTAGGTGGGTTTAAAATGAGCAGTGTTGTTACTGTGTTCAAGGATAATATTGTCATCTTGAATCACAGAAAGGTAGGGGTTGGAAGGGACCTCTGGAGGTCATCTAGTCCAACCCCGCTGCTAAGGCAGGTTGCACAGGAATGCCAATACCCTATTAGCTAGCCACTTTTGAGAACGGGATCCTGGCGCTGCTCTGACAGGCTGGTATTCCAGATACTCTCCTCTGTCTCTCAACTTGCAAGTATCGAGTTGCTTTGATTGTAAACATCCCACTGACACCCACTTTGTAGGCAAAAGCTGCTGTGTTGAGGAGAGCCCTCAGAATAACCATTCTCCATGTGCAGCTAGGTTGTTCCTTAAGAATGCATGCCTGCTCTGTCTTGTTCATGGTGCAGCTAAAATTCTTGCTTTCCATCGCCTGGATTATGTTTTGCCTCCTTGTATGAAGTTGTCTGTCAGGCTGGGTCACACCGTTACAGGATGACCAATTGTTTATTACTTAGGAAAATGAGCATTGTAGCTCCTCAGATGAAGTGAAGCCTTACTAAGGCATTTCAGAAGTGTGTGGTACTCTGAAGGAACAGTATGTAATTTCCCCAGGATGGCTCCATACTGCATTTAATTAGTGTGACTGGAAGCATGTACATCTGGATGATTGTCTAGTAGCATTATCAAATATAGTGCAGCTTGTTTGTTGTTGTCTCCATTTACTCCGGTCAGAAAAGAAGCTGAGCCAAACGAGTCCCACTTTTATGATTGAGAATTCACCCCTTCCACCACCACTGCTGTATAACCTCAGCAAGATTTTTAGCCTGACTCTTCTAAAATGGCTTGCAATTTTTAGTGCCCACATTTGGACATGCAGCCAGGAATGCTTTAATTGGATCCAATTTTCTGCAGGCAATGAGCTCCCCTTCCCTGAAGAATATATCCTGCAATGCTGTCTGGGCTTGAGCATACAGTCATTCTTCACTTTTACTAATTTACACACCCTTCTCTGCTCTCCTGTTTCTAGTCAGCAAAGAACTGTTCTTTTGTCTGGCTATTCTTCTAATGGTATTCCTCATATAACTTTTCTGTATTGGTTAAAGTATCTTGGTTATGATTTCTTGTCATTTCTGTGAGGTTGAAATTCAAACGCCTGCTACTCTGAAGTCCTGTGGAGTTATTCTCTTGCCAAAAGCCCCCTTTTGCTCTGTCACTGTTATAGAGCAACCTGCTCTAGGCTAACCTGCTTTAGCAGGGGGGTTGGACTAGATGATCTCTAGAGGTCCCTTCCAACCCCTACCATTCTATGATTCTATGATTCTATGATATTATATTGCATTCCTAGGTATACTGTGTTGTCTCTAAAAGCCGTTCACTTGTTGTTGCTTCCAAGCACTCCATAGCTGTTGAAGATACTCATCCTGTTTTAGATGTAAGGCAGAAGAACGTGAAATAATTTGCCCAAAGTCATGCTGTAGACCTGTAGCAGAGCGAGGAAAAAGATGGCTATGCAGTTCCCAGTGTATCTGACCTGCAGAACACCTTTGGAGTCCTAGGAGTTGTATTTCTGGTGTCTTCTGCTGTCCTGGTCCTGGGAAGCTGTGTGTCCCAATGCCACACCAGCTTGCTTACTTGGTTTATTGCCTCTTAACAGTAGCTCTTCTTTCAGCGATCCCCAGCAAGCTGTGCTTTAAGACCAAGGTAGCATGCCTTCTTCAATGGACAGTCAACTCTGTTTTTTGCAGCAGGAGGACTGCTATTGGTTTCTCTTTCTTGCAAGCGTGTTTGTTCTCCTGGTCTTCTCCTGTTTTTTTTCCTGTCTGCCTGCCGCTGTAGAAGGTAACTGCTGAAACCAAGGCAGAGATGGACAAGGGCAGCATGTTTCTCCTTAGCCAGACTGCCGAATGTCAAAAACATCTTTGAGGATTGGGAGAACGTTTTCTTGGAATACCTGTTTGTCTGTAGCCCTTGCTGCACTCACTGGAAGCGAACTTTTCTTAGCTAGAAGTGTACTTAACTTTTTTGCCTTCTACACAGACAGTCTGATCGCCTTCCTGAACCCTAACATTGTAAACTCTTCTGGCTACAAAGATTATTAATTTTATCTGAATACTTTCAACTGATGAACCTGATTCTCTAGGTTCTTTCAGTCCAAGATCTAGACTAAACTAGCTCTCCTTCCCCAAAACATCAACCTAAAATTGATTGAAATGATCATGGGTGCTGCAAAACTGTATGCTTACCTTTGTGATTACTTCCCAGGATGTCTGGTGAATTAACTTGATCCCAGCTTGATGCTTCAGTATTCTCTGTATGATTTTTCACTGATCAAAACTATTTTCCTACCAGTTCACGTGTCAACTCACTCCATTGGTTAGACTTAGTATCCCTTGTATGTAGCAAATGGCCTGTCTGTGTGCCTTTTGAGACCACTGTTGACCCCTGGGCCTTTCCCAGCATTTTGTTTTAGTCTCCGTGTAGTACTAGCCAGCCTGGCCGAACATAGCTGCTGCAGTGGCTTGTGGTTAAAAGAATATTTAGGAGATGCATTTTATTACCAGGGTAGCAGCATTTCCACTTGACTTCTTAGCAGAAAAGTTAAGCCTGCTGGTTTTCTGCTTGAAACTGCCTGAATGGAAAATCACTGGCTGTTTTGTTGCTACCATCCTTGCCTCTCCTTTACCAACTGCTCTGTCTAAAAAATGTTCTGGACATTGAATGCAGTCAAGCAGCCATTGCTGTAACTCATGCATGATGCCAATAACTTATGCCAGTGAAATCAATAATGAGAATTTCAAAGAAGCTTTAAATAAAATATAAGAAATTTAAATGCCAAAGTGCTGTCTCTGTGAATTTGCTATTAACAGATTATAAATGGTTTGCATAATGTTGAAAAGCCTAGTGCCTTCAGTTAGCAGTATCAAAGGCTTGTTTAAAGCAATTCCTGGAGGATTGCCGCCCTCCCCACCCCCAGCTTTCTGTTTCACGATGGATAAAAACAAAACTCCTTACAATAAAGAAAGGAAAGCCAGGTTTTCAACTACCCTCTGACTGGCCTCCAGATCTGGCAGCTGCTTTTGGATGTCTAATTGCTTGTCCTGCAAAAGTTGACATGCACCTACTTTGAGAAGGTTCTTTGAGCACCCACTTTGTACGTGCATTCTGTCTGATTTAGAGAAATGAAATCATAGTGCTGGAAAAAACTCAGAGTAGAGCTTATAATACTGTTTCTCATGTTCTTTTCTTTTATTTATTTAAAGTTTCCTGGTTTTCTGAATTCATGTTAGATGCAGAGAAACAGTGCAAAATAGAGGATAAGACACTGGAAGTGGAAAAAACACCCCTTCCATTGAGTCCTGATATTTGGCTACACAAATCACTCACTTTCTCTCTTTCTTCCTTCCTCTTGCCTTGCTTTGTCTCTGGACTCTAAGGCTTGTGGGCAAGTGTAGTCCATCAAAGTGTCCAAACAGGTTTTAGCACAATAAGGCCTTGATTTCTACTGAGGCCTCTAGGAATTACACCTAGTAAGTATACTGGCAAATCTCTTTTCTTCCTTTTCAAGTTTGTTACTAGCTTCTCCATTTTAAATTCATGGCAAGCTCCCTTGTTTACAGCAATCTAATGGGACCATAATTGGGTCCCCAAGATAACATTACAGATATAAGCCAGTGTTTCCTTAGACAAAGTTCTATGGAGAATGTATTTTATTATAAACGTGCTTTTTATAAAAGGGTTTGTTGTTTTGTGTTTATTGGTATTCCATCTGCTCTAGAGAATACATTTGAGAAAAACTAGCTCCAGCATGGCATATAATGTTTCATTAGCAGGCATAACCTTGTTTATTTGCTTTTTAAAATTGTATTTAGAAAAGGAAATCAGTTTGCACCATTGACATGCTGCCAGGTTCCTGTTTATAAATGTCACAATAGGCAACTTGGAAGAAATGAAATAGTCAGTTTATGGCTTTTGCATAAAGTACGACAGAACTGGGTAGAGCCAGGCAGCCAGTTGTGCTCCCCCTGTTTTGCAGCCTCCCAATTAGCGGGACGTAGTGTGGTGTTAGCAGTGCAAAACACCCTGAGTGACCCGAACTGGGCTGTGCACACTTAGTGTTACTGACGTTTATTTGAACAGAAGCAGTTCTTTGTGCTGTGTTGCTTAAATAGCTAACTTGGGCAACTAATTGTGTATGAAACAAGCAACCCTGAGGAAACTGGGAGATATCTGTAGGAAACTTCAAGACATAAGCATGCAATCTGATGTCATCTTTTCCCATAGAGAAACTATTTCCTTTCAAACTCTGGTGAGCCCAGTCTTCCAAAAATTTCCTTCTCCTTTAAAATATGTTCATTGCATTTCCTTTATATCAATTTTTTCCTTTTCCCTAGTAAATGCTTTATCACGCGTACATCTGGTACACACCATGTATTACTTACTGTATATGTAAAGAAGGCTTCGTATGTCAAAATCCCAGTCTGGACAGACATGCTGAAAAAGGGCATGAGGAGGGTAGTGGGGGAAGAGGGGAGGGAATCGTGGAAGACAAGGATCATCTTTCAGTATTCATTTCTACTGGTAATTAGAGGGCACCACTGAATGTCTGTAATTAGATCATGTCACAAAAATTAAGATAAAAGACCAAAAATTCTGAATCCTCCTGCATTTTGTTCATAATATCAGGGGAGTCAGAGCATTTACTTAAACCAGCAGCCAAAGTGGAGGACAGACAGGGAAGCTTAACTTGCCCCTGGAAGAAGTTCACGTGCCTTTCCCTCAGAAGGTACAAGGAAGAGACCAAAGGAGGTGACTGTGCTTCTGGTACCCAAGGGGCAGAGGACAAGTGAAAGGCACATCAAAGCTTGGCCCATGGCACAAACTGTTGCGGAGATTTCGTGCAGGGCTCTCACCCTTAGGGCAGTGGCCTTAAGAGGATTAGTAGTGCTTAAATGGGCCCTTTGGACTTCAAGTTGTGGTGGTGACTGCTGCAGCCTTGAAATGGCTTATACGTGGCTTAGCAATTCATGTGCCTATGCTGTGTTTTGTGCCATGCTTCTCAGCAGCACCATGTAGTTTGCTGGGGATTAACAGGCTTGAGGTTTCATTTGCATTGCTTAGTGTATCTCAGAAAGTCTTTCTGATAGCATAGTAACGGCTATGGAAAGAAAACAGGATAAAAATATTATTTATGAGAGTGGTTTTTGTTTCTGCCTCTTCAGGAGCAGCCAGCACGTCTATGTTTAAGAATAATTCATCCTAGCTTAAAACAAAAAGGAAGTTTCCCTGCATGTTCCAGTATAGATATTTAGGATAAAGTTTTACAAAGCTCATGTCAGCCCCAGTACACAAGTCTGATCTATTAATTAACAGTGATTGTTCACTAAGGCTAGAAAAGACTGAAGACATGTTGAAAAAAGGACTTGGGCTGCTGAAGGCCATAGATACCTTTAGAAATGTTCTCTTTTTTATCAAGAAATTCTAGTCACCGTGCTCTGAAGCCATATTTGGGCAGCAGTTAAATTCTGGTCTGTGAACTGCTGGTGGTCGCAAAGCTGTGGTAACTCATCTGCAGCTGGTCTGTGGAACCATCTTGCCTTAATTACACAATTTATGATAAGAGCACAGTGTTCTGTGAGAAACTCGGAGGGTTGACAGAGGTCTGTGATCCAAAAAATTGGAAACCAGTGGCCGAGACTGATAAGTACAGATTCAAAGCTTTATGATTTCAGTGAGAGCAATGTTTCCCTTCTTCCCCCATCTGCCTATCATTACTTGTCATTTTTGAGAATGGAGTTTAATTTTCCTTTACATTTTTACCCCTAAGGAGATCAGCTTGATAACATTTGACTGAGCGGTGGTGCCCAGAGTTCAAGAAGTCAGATAGGCTTGTACTGCTCCCAGCCTTTGAGTCTCCAGCATCGTGTGGATAGCTAGCTGTGTCCAGCTCAGGGGTAGCTGTTGGACAGGCCCTGGAGGCAGGGAAAAGTCCTTCTGCATCCTGGGGTACATCACGCCTGCTGTTTTTTTTTAATGTGCCATTGTTATCAGGCAGCTGTTAAGTGAGCATTTGCCTTTCTTTGAAACGTTTTGAGGAATAGATCCCTTGGTATCAGTTCTGTATTTTTATGTGTCAGCCTCGTTCAGTGACTTCATACCTCTCGCTAAGTAAGGGAGTTAAATGGGTTTTAGCAGTCTGCAATAAGATCTTCCTGTTGCTTTGTGCCTATGCTTAATGTTACTACACAGCATTTTCCAGCAGTTCTTTTCTGTGCCCCTTTTCTGTGCCCTTTTTCTGTGTTGGTGCTTATTCTCATTCAAGCTATACAGATGTTACAGTTAAAAAAAAAGGAAAAGTATTGCATTTCAGTCTCCACCAGGTTCACGCTGTCTCATCTCTTGTGTAATGGAACTTTCTCCTTTTTTCTTTTTTAAAAATTTAAATCTTCGCAATAGACTTTCTTTTACTTGTCATCTTTCGACTGCGTTAGTTGATTCATTTTTTTATCTCTGTTTTCTTCTCTAGTTCCTCTGCTATGTTTGCGGGCCTTGGGTGAACAGCAAGCTTTCTTCCGTGCTTATGGCAGTTTAGATGTTGCACACTAGTAACAGATGAAACAATTGTAACAGGCTGCTGTGAGGGTGTTTTTCTTCCTGAATAATGAGAAAATAAATGAGGTGGTGCTTGTTCTGGGGAGATTTGATAACTGTTGTTTTGAGATGATCTTTTCCTTCTGTCAAGAGAGAATTCACAGAGGCTCAGTAATTTTGATGGAGATTGTATATAATTAAAATAATTTTGTAACTTGCCTTTATTTGCCACATTTAGTCTATAATTTTCTTTACAACGTCTTCCGAGTTTTTAAACCAGAAGGTTCTTTGGTTGTGTAAGCAGCATCTGCAGTGGGTGAGTGTGTCACTGGTGGCTTCTGCTTGTGGATATTTTATGAATTGTGGAGTTATGATCTCCATAATCAGGCAAGATGCTACCACACTCTTCTTAAAAGCGCACGGGTAGTTGCCACTTAAATGTGTATCTTGGTTGTCCTGAGTCTTGTGTGTCCATAGAGCCTTCTAGGAGACTTTAGATTAGAAATAGATGTTTTCTGTCCCTAGAAACTGTAAAATGTCTGAAAGTGGGACAGCTTAGAATATTTCTCCTTGTTAAAATTAATTCGGTTTTTCCTCATTAAAATGATTTGAGAGGCCAGGCTATACAAATTCTAAAACATTGCTGTGTTTTTTATTTTTTTTTTTAATGTTATGCTTTTTCTCNTGGGTGAGTGTGTCACTGGTGGCTTCTGCTTGTGGATATTTAATGAATTGTGGAGTTATGATCTCCATAATCAGGCAAGATGCTACCGTACTCTTCTTAAAAGCACACGGGTAGTTGCCACTTAAATGTGTATCTTGGTTGTCCTGAGTCTTGTGTGTCCATAGAGCCTTCTAGGAGACTTTAGATTAGAAATAGATGTTTTCTGTCCCTAGAAACTGTAAAATGTCTGAAAGTGGGACAGCTTAGAATATTTCTCCTTGTTAAAATTAATTCGGTTTTTCCTCATTAAAATGATTTGAGAGGCCAGGCTATACAAATTCTAAAACATTGCTGTGTTTTTTATTTTTTTTTTTAATGTTATGCTTTTTCTCTTGAGTTATTTGAAAAATATATAAAGTTGCTGTTTGGGAAAATAAAGGTAAATGACTTTTTGCAGAAAACCGGGAAAAATGCAAAAAAATGCTTTTGTCTTTGTTTAGATCGGCTTTTCTCATTTTTTTCATGGCAGATATCTTCTGACTTCAGAATTTATATAATAGACTGCAAAATATTTTTATGTACAATTGATTATAGGTCACAGCTCTATTGATCTAAAAGCTCACTCAGAACAATCCTGAATGAGCCTTCAGTTTGTATAAAATTTCTATTTGCAATTTTCACTAAATCTCATAGTTAAAAAAGAGTAGTAGGAAAATATAAGCTGGCTTTGGGTCAGAAACTAGCTCTGATCATTTAAAACCACAAAAGAAATTGGTCTGAAATGCAGAATATTACAATGGGTAGTAAAGGACGGATCCGTCTTTTTCATCCTTTGCCTTCAGTAGATGGAGATGTGTGATACAGGTGGTGCTGCATGACATGGGTGGGTGTTTCTTTGGAAGAACTGGGGCTTAGTGGAAATGGTGACTGCCTGGAGTCATGGGGTGTATTTCGCCTGTGTCTACGGAGCAGTCATTTCTCTGCTGTGCTTGCCAACAGGGTGTGTGTTCGTGTGGAGCAATGTGTAATCCTCTCCACCAGAACGTGGAAGCATGACTTCAAGAAGTTTTTAGCCTTTAGAAAAAAGAAGTGTGTTGCCTATCCAAAGTTAAATGGTTGCATGTGGGAGAAAAATGTTCGAATGTCTTCTTCAAAGTCTGAAGCTAAAACGGGGAATACAGTGTAACTAGGGAGAAGTCAAGCTGATGGTGATCTATTCCCTTTTCTCTTGCAGCTGGAAAGGTGGAGAATGAGCACGTTGATTTAAAAGATGTTTGTGGATATGGGTGGTTGGTTTTTGTTTTATTTATTTGAATGTTAAATACTGCTGGAGAGTACAGTATGAGCACATGGGCGAGGGGAGCATTTCTATAAAAGTTCTTTAGTGTTATAATCCTAGTTCCTGCTTCAGTGGGAGTGACTGGGAACTTTGTTGAGGATAAAACTCAGTCCTAGAGGAAATAAATTCCTTTTAATTTGTTGGATCTTAGTTAAGATCAATTAAATGGATTTTAAGGGCAGGGGATGTCTTTCACGTCATTATAGCTCCTGGCATGCACGTGGCCCGTTCCCTCTGTAAACATTTAGGTTCAGTTTAATAAAATGGATAATAATAGTAAGCTCACATGCCCTCTTCTAGTGCTGAAGGATAGTTGTGAACATCCCTGTGAAAACTCTGAGTGTGTGTCATACTCTTTCAGAGTATGGATGGGTCTTGGGAGTGCTAAAAGCAGAGGGAGAGCTCTGTCCGCATCATTGCTCCTGTCAACTTCTCTGAGTTGGAGTGCTGGGAGCTCCCCGCCTAGTTTCAATTAATCCTATCCATTGGCTTAAGAGCTGGAGGAGAATGAAAAGGAGAGTCAAAGTGGATCATGGATCTCTGGTGGAAGAGCATGGAGAACTCCTTAAAAGTAGAGCTGGAAGCAGCCTAGCCAAATAACAATTCAACTATAAATGGGAGGTCTCCGTTTCAGCCAATGTTGCTGAATTTGTCCTGTTTCTCTAAGGGCCCAAAGTCAAATCTGCAAGGAGCTCATTAATATCCTATCCAGATCCATTCAGAATCAGGTGCAGAGCTCAACACAGCAGAGCCATTTTGGGAGTTCTGAAGACCGTCGACATCACACATGCAACGAGGCTAGTCTTGCTGTGCTGGTGATATAGAGTCGTTCTGCATGTCATGATGCATATGACTAGATCAGATAGATAGGCTTAGTGACAGATCTCCTGTGCATTACCTTCCTGCTGTCTTTCAAAGCATAGGCATTGTCATTTAAGTGTGAACTTGCTTGAACTTCTCTGTAAATTCACAAGCATCTCACTGATGTAAATTATTCAGAGGTTGCCAAATCCTGTTCTTATGAATGTGAGAGTCATGCTGAGTTTGACATTTTGTTGGGAAATTTTAGGCTTTCTCTTGGCAGCGTAGCGTAAAGGTATAGTTCCTGCTCAACAACAGCACTTGCATTACTAAGAAAAATGAACATCTGGATGCATGGACAGATTTTCATTCTGGTTTTGCTTTCCATGCATCACATATTCAGCCTACTTTCTGAAAACATACAGTTTATTGGAAATTGTTAAAACTTTGAAACAGTGTTACAAGTGTATGCATGTAAGCTAACAATTACAATGTCTTAGATGCAAATAAAATTCTTCATACCCATCATAATTCATACCATTTGTACCTTAGAGAAGTCTGGAATTACAGGAGAAAAGGGAAAGAGAAGGGGAAGAAAAATGGAAATACTGAATCTAGGACCACGGGAATCTGATATTAAATCTGTAAGTTCTGCCCTGCCATGGTAGAACATAATCCAGTCAAAATCTGGGCAAGTGCTGGGGTACCGCTCATCTAAAGCTCATGATGGATTTACACCCTGTCCCCTTTCCAGGCCTCATGGACTCATGGCACCATCCATGTTTCCTTTAAAGATCCTCCCATTTAGCAGGTCAGTGTTCTGTAGCTCCTAGAAATCTGTGGTCTGAAGTCTGTAATCTAGAGAAAGGCTTTCTGAATCCTGGACAGTTTCATGCCAATGCTCTGGCTTTGTGCAGACAGCCCTCTTTGGAAGCAAGGCATGCATGTGCTGGCAATGGCAGGGGGCAGTTGTGCGGTACTGCAGAGTAAACTCATTGTAGGTGACTCATGCTTTTCTTTTTTGTTGCTCCCCTATGGACCTAGAGGTACAAGTACTGTATACCTCTCTTGCAATTTAATATTTACTCTAGCAAACACTACTGAAAGCAAACAGGTAAACCAGAAGTATTTGGAAGAAGTCAGAAACTGTGGAGGCAGTGTAAAGGAGAAATTAAGTCAGGGTGAACTTTGAAACAAGTCAAAATCACATATTGATAGGTTTTAATTGAACCACATGCATTTAATATAAAGGAGAAGCTGTAGGGAAGTGATCGTGCTGAACGATTCACTTTACAGATGGATAGATTATCAGATCTGGTTTTGCAAAATCTTCTAATGATCAAAAAAGTCAGTGTGGTTTTGAATCCTGAACTAGATTTGGCTAGACATACATCTAATTTTTATTTTTTTTAAACAGAACAGTTTTTCATCAGAAAACACTAATCCATTGAAGAAGCGACATTTCAATAGAAATGTGGTAGGTGAGGGAGATCTTCTTGTGGAAAAGTTTCCATACATCTAAGGTTATTCCCTTTTACTACCTGATGGCCACAACATACTACTGGGCTATGAAAAATTACTGTTAAAGTCCTTGGTCTGGCTTCCTCTTGCAATCTATGCTCTTAAGTGAATACTGGCTATTCTGCTGCTGGACATAATTCATACTGTGTAAATTATTTACCAGAACAGGAATTCAGAGCTGGGTCTTCTGGATACTGGGTGAGTGGTCTAACCACGTGGCTCTAGGCAGCACTCTTGCCTCTTTATATGTTTATGAAGACTGGAACAACTACCGGAAAAGAAACAGAGAGATCACCATGTCCACAGCAGCCTGGGAAATCATCTGAAATACATTAAATTTGGGAGATAGGGAGATGACAGCTGAGGCCTTTAGTGTGGGTCCTCTAATTATCGGCTCCTTTTCCATGAGGAGTTGTCTAAAGGGTGTTTTTTCTTGTTTTGGTTCTGAACGCAATCTTTCTTTTAGGTCAGGGATTCAGTATGTTGTCTGCCTCTCCTGTCCTCCACATTTGAGCAGAGCTCTGAGTTTTCTTTCTCATCTGGTTTATCTATGAACATTTTGTGAGTTTTATGTGGTTCCTAGACAAAATGGCTCATAAATTGGAATTTTGAATGAAATTTAGTTTTAGTTTTCAATCCTGAGTATTGCAGTGGTCAGGAAGATGCTTTGTGTGAGTCTTGGTGACAGAGTGTGCGTATAAAGGTGTTTTCTCCCCCTTTTCCTCAGCCTAGCGTGAGGTGACAATGGACTTTCTTTTCTTCTTACTGCTAACAATCTGCACGTTGATGCCTGATAGGAAAAATAATGCTCTCAAGGTTACCGTATTTTTCATATGTGTACATTGTGGGTTATCTCTGGCTCGAGAGTTTTGTTTATTTTTAAACACAAGCCAAGTCAAACCCTGTGGTTTAGCAGCAGTGTGTATTGTGTGTGCAGGGGTAATAGCAGAGTTTTATTCCAGAGTTCCTTCCTCAGTAGTATCCTGGTCTCTTGTGGCTTGTTCAATCTGTGGATGAGTTATCTGTGAACTTTTTTTTTTTTTAAGAACTTTTTAAGGGCTCCAAGTTACCTGCAGCCGAGGTTATATATTTGCAAATACAATGCTATTATTCTAGGCCTCTGGGGTATTATTGTTCTACAAAATATATGGAGGCTAATAGGAATGGCTGTTTCGTGACACACCATGTACTGTTTGTTACTCTGGGACTATAAAACTTGATTTGCTTGTCAGTCTAAGCAGACCTAGTACACAGTAAACAACCCATGTAGTAAATCAAGGTGCCATGCACTCACCACAGAAGTAATTTTCAAACAAAATATATATCGTGTTCAGTTAGGAGAATATGTGCTAAATATTCCCATTATAAATCATGAGTCAGAATCACAGAAGAGTGATTCGTCAACTTGCGGGTATTTTTCCATTTATATTGCCCTGTAAAAGTAAACAGTTATTTTTCATTTCTTTATTATTGTTGGTTACAACAAGATCTTCTGACTTGGGATTTACCAGGAGCCAGTAACTTTTCATATTGCTGCTGCTTTCAGATTTCTAATTGTATTCCTATAGAACACAAAACCAAGATAAAAGACATTTATTTCTTTTTCACTTCCCTCCACCATCTCCCATTCCCCTTCTTTTCACAGAATATCTCCATGCATAACACAGTTGGAGGAGCAATGGCAGGACCTGGATCTCACCAGCTGACAAATACAAGGATGCCAAACCACGACACCAGCGTTGTGATTCAACAAGCCATGCCGTCTCCACAGTCCAGTTCAGTCATTACGCAAGCACCTTCCACAAATCGACAGATTGGGTGAGTCCAGTTCCATTTTCTTATTTCTCCAGTTCTCTGACTCCAGCAGCTGCATGTAGGACCAGATGTTGTCCTCGTGGTTCTTGAGGTTACGGAGTTTGCGCTTGATCCTGCCAGCATGCGGCAAGGACCCATGCAACCTGCGTTGCAGGCTGTGGGGGAATGGACAGGTTACTACATCTACTCCAGACCTGAAACTTTGGTTCAAAAGGGGCAGAGTGCGGTACTTGCATGGAAGTCCTGCTTTCTCTGTACAGTATTTTGTTTTTATCTGCTTACATTCAAAGTTCATGTTGTTTCTACAACTGCTCTAGGAAGAAAGACAGAGTATTTCTAAAGCTGATCCTTTCACTTCCTTCAACGGGAATTCTGGGTGCTCAGTGGGATTGGGCTATTTCCTATGTACTCTGTGTAACTGAGGAAAGCTGGAAGACAAAATAAAAAGACCATCGAGATAAATGGAGTTTGGCACAGAGACGTCTGTGAACAGTTGCTCAATTTGTGATGAACGGATCCATATTTATTCCCATAAATTGACAGTATGGAAGCTTATTGTATTGCCTTGAATGCCAATTGTGTGCTCATGTTTGGAGAACTGTGAACGAAAACATCCGTGTTTCGTACACTTGGTTATTTCCAGCAAACATGAGGTCCTTATAAGTCACAATAACTTGTTTTCCATTATAGAGAAACTGGCCAGATGGTTTGAGGGTACAGTTTTTTTGTCACACAACTGAGAATTTGGGGGATTTTATGCATGAAAACATATGTATAAAAAGATAAATCAGTGGACTGAGAATGAAGCAGCAGTCTAGGTTCATTATCTGTCATTTGTAATTTGGTCACATCCATTATATGTTAAGTGCAAAAGCAGTCTCTGTCCCTAGTCATTGTCTACTTAATCGATGAGCAACTTGCAGTCTCTTCAGAGTAAAACCAAGAAGTGAAATCCTGGCATTGAAAACTAAAAATCCAGTTATTCTTGAGTTTTCTTTCAATATTCCTGATGGCTGGGGCAGGGTATAGACCACAGGCTCTCAGTCTCATAGTCCCGTGGTGGCAAGGATGGCCCATGGCACTGACTACTCCGTAAGGGTTACCCAGCCACGCACGGGACACGGGTTCCATCCACTGCCCCAGTTTTGTGCATCTGGCGAAGCTCCTCTGCTTTCCTTTTTACTACTACTTCAGGATTTGATTCTTAACATAGAAATCTGATAGTGTGGGTCAGGTAAACGTATCTGAAGTATGTGCCTTTGTGTGTGTTACATATTGACAAAACAGCGTTCATTGAGATTTCAAGTGCAATACTGTTCGCCTGTGAATCCGAGAAAGTTGTTGTCTTACATATGTTACATTCTGTTCAAAGACAAGGGGCTGGGAGAGAGGGAGGGAGGGAGTAAGAAAGAGTTTCTTTTTCAGTTTTAGAAAGAAAAACATCTAATAGAATTATTTGGGTTGAGGATGATTAAGCTTCTGTTCAAATTGTGACTTAATAGGTCTAGCGGTAATTATGATCCTAATTAAAAACAAAAAAACCCAAGCCCAAACAACTTTTAATACTCAGTGGTGAGGTGTTTTATATGGGACTGTACTTGGCTTTCAAACAATTGTTTCTATATAATGAGAAAAAAACTGCATGTGGTTTTGCAATACCCTGTCAGTCAGGTTTTAGGTTTGCTTTGGTTCGGGGCCATGGTGATTAGAATCTCCAAAGTTGGAGGGATTGAGCATAAAAATGCCTGTTTCCTAGTCAGTGGTGAGCATCTCATTTGGGAAACTTTGTCATGACATATCTTAATTCTCCCTGGTGACTGAATCACACGAATGTTTCCTAAGCCTGAGTCTAAAGCTGCTCTATTGGGAGGCAATTGTCAGCATTTTAGTCTCTGTGTGAGTTGGTGTGTGAATGAGACTTATGGTGTGACCTCCAGTGTACTCTGTTCCCCATTCTTCCCTCTTCCTAGGAGGTTTTGTTTTTTGTTCATGGTGTGTCCTAGGAGATAATTGCTGCATTTTGGACTTCATCTGCTTGCCAAAGTGTTGAGCATCCTTGTTGTTTGTCTTCTCTTCCTCCAGTCTTTTCCCTGTGGTGCCTGTTTTATTTATTCAAAGAACATATCTTGTCATTTCCATTTATCTTCATCTTATCCTTCTAAACGTGCTAAGAATTATATTCCGGACTCATTCATGAGGAATACAGACTGGACCATGGTTTCGATATTAGGCAACTGAAGAAAAATCCGGATGTATTCAGAAAACAAAGTGGAGATAGTTCAGCTTTTTAAGAAGTCCACATTTTGAGGTGCTCAAATCGGTGGTTTTGGGTTGGGTTCCTCCTTTTTTTAAAAAACATTTGAACTCCCCCAAAGGGTAGATAAGTCCTTCCCATGGAGAATTGTGCCAGGAAATACGACTTTTAGTGAGCAATAAAACCAGCAGAGAGCAACTGGGTAAAACTCTCATTGAGCTAGTTCTGTAAGAGCAGGATCAAGCCCTAAAGGTTATACAGAACCATCTTGTAGCAATATTCTGATTTTTATCACAACCACAAATATTTTAGTGTCAGACTATGGCCAAGCCACCTGCAAATGTTTGTGATGGCCTTACTCCAATAAAAACAGGGAACAGCAATGAAAGTCTTCATTTAGACCCTGCTCGTAGGCTGTGCTCCAGTAACAGAGAATGGGACCCACCTGTGCCTGCACACAGCTCGCTTCATGGTGAGGAGTGGGTGAGTTCACAGAGGCTGACATTCCCAGGGGATGTAATTTTTCCCTACTTTCTTTTCTCCGTTTCTCTTTCCTCCCTCTCCCTCCGTCCCTTTCCCTCCGTGCCTCTCTCTCTTCTCCTATCCCCTCCCCTGGCTCTGGGGGCTTGCGTCTAAAATGAGATATTGACACAAGGTATGGGAAAACATGACAGAATGAGCGTTGTTGGGCAAGCCTTGCTGGCACAGCATATATACACACATTGTTTCAGGTATTAAGCTTCAGCTACTACTGAACAGGCATCCAGCCAGATTAATCAGAAAAAGAGAAGAGCATGAAGGTTAATAACTTAAAAAATAAGACAGGATGCACTCCCACTTTCCTCCCACCGTGTACCTGGTTGAGAACAAACAGCAACATTATCAGTACAACAAACTGGCAGGTTGATATAAAGGTCCCAGATAGTATTGACATGGCAAGGCAGTCTCTAACCTCCTTGCCATCCCTACTCCCTCCCCCTCCAAACCTTTAGCATGTGGGAGGAATGCTGTAACTAGTAACTACTTGTGCTGACGAAAAATCAGTTGAGGAACACTTAGCAATGAAGGGTGTCTTTGGCTGATTAATAGCACATCATTTGGAGATAAGATACGTGGAGGAAAAGCAGTAAGGCATATGGAGGAAGGGGAGAAAAAATGATATAAGACATGCATTTGTCAAAGGTATAGAAAGGCAGATAAGCTGAATCAGCTCAAGATACGGGATTCTGGACTAGGCTGTGCAATAGCAATGTTTGTCTTCTTTTTGTTAAAATAACTCAATTTTTTCAGTGACTGAGTATTCAGCAATATATGTGAAAATCATGGTCAGACAAATTGGTGACAATGCAGTACATTGGTTGCTTTATCTGGGCATGCCTTTTGCTACGTAAGATGTCTTTTTCAGGCTAGCAAAGACTGTAGGTGGCTGCAGCCTAACAGCTCAGCTTTCCTGGAGAAAGTAACCTGCTGCTGCTTTTCAAGCTAGTAGCGGATGTGACTAGTAATTATTCCAGCTTGAAACTCACTGGTACAGCTCTTTAACTGAAAGGGAACACAGGAGGATTCAGAGTTGTCAGAGATCCAGCAAGTTGTTAACACTGTACTAAATGCAGAGGGAGACGTGAGTCCAGTTTCAGTGAACCCGGGCTCCAAAGTGGTCATAGAGCATTAGCCATGTGATGTAGATTGTATGTTTTCAACGTGTTGTAGAGCATTTTAATCGAGATAAGATGGTCTTCTGGCACAGCGTCAGAAGGGAAAAATTGCAACCACATTTGGTGAAATGCAAGCAGGTAGGAGAACGCAGCAAAAGGGATTTGGAAGATGCCTCTGGTGCCTTTATGTACCGAAGAATCATGGTACCAGTGAGAGGGCAGCCTTTCAGTGCTCACATGCAGCATTCATTTTAACACCCATGCATTTCCTTCCTGTTCCTCTCTCTTCCCTCTCATGATGCCGTATGTCTCTCTCTGTTTCCAGTTTATAAACTTTTCATGGGGTTGAATGCTTTCCAAACAGAGGGGCATGCGAAATGGAGTGGTCATGAAAACTGCATGTAATGGGACTAACAGAGGTTTGGTGACACGATGAAGAGCAGACTCATTGTGACTGGCCTTGGGGATTTAGAAAATGAAAAAAACTTCTCAGCGGTCATCTTAATCTGAGGCACCTGAGATGGCAGAAGGACAGGGCTCCTCTCTGGCAAGCACAGGACTTTTGCCATAGCAGCAAGCTATCTGAGGCTGCAGCTGCTGGTTGAGTTCTCAGAGTATCCCGCTATCATCTTTTATAGCTTGAGGAAACAGGAAAGACTCCTGTAAGAGATGTTAATGGACAGAAACCTTTCCATAATGCAGCTAGCTCTGGAAGGCACTCGAAATAGGCTGGTAACTCAGAAGGGTCTTTGTACATGCCAGAGAAAGTCTCTCTTTAAGCTCCTAGTAAGTTGGAGGGGTATGTGGCATCAAAGAGGCCATGGAATGATGTGCTTTTATTAAATTCAAAGACCAGTTCCCTTTCCAGGAAACCTGGGATAAAAGCCTCTGTTCCAACTCATGCATTTGAACGGAAGCACCACAGTATGTTGTAAGATGAGAAGAGATGTGCGGTGAGAGATAAAGTATCAAATGACCTCTCGGTTACTTGATCAAGTCCATTCCATAGCCTTGGTTGCACAGGATGTAAGAACATCAGTTAGATCACTGGAAGGGGAGGGAAAGGGAGAGGTGGGAAGAGGGAACATCTGACAGTGTCGTTCTGTCTAAATTGTTTTCCACCCATCTTTGTTCTAAGTTGACCTTTATTCCCTGTTTGATGCTCCTGCTTCTTTTTCTTCTGTTTATGCTAAGATGTGTTTCTATAGTCCCTTCTACTACACTGACCTCTGCCAACCTTAGCATGAAATCCCATCAAGCCACATGTGTGCAGCAGCCACAAGTCTCTGGGAAGCTCAGGTGAATTACTTAGGAAATTATTACAAGTGAGCCATTCACAGAAACAAGTTGTCCGTAGCTTATGGCTAGTAGACAGGGTGATGTGGGAGAAAATAGAGTCTGATAGATGGATCCTTTCAAGCCATTTCACCCCTTTTAGCTAGCTGCTGCCCAGGTCCACACGTTGACCTGCACACCGAACTGTGCCGCTCTGCAGAAGTTTGGAAGTTCTGTCTGCTCCCCAGCTTCCCCTGTTGTTTGCATCAGCATGTTCATGAGCTGCTGACTCAATCTCTCCTGCCACTGCTGAGTCAGGAAGAAAAAGAGAAAACAGCACCAGCCTGTGTGTCAGACACAGCACAAAGGGGTGATTGTTCATGACATCTCTCTTCTATCCCCAACCATATACTCCCGTGCCTTCCCAAAAACTCTTTCTTGCTGTAAGGTCTAGGGAGGGGTTGGAAAGTACTGACATACATCAAGGTGACTTTTAGGGAACTGAAGGGAGGATCATCAGCAAGGTAATAAATAGCCTGTCAACCAGGAATGGAGAAGGTTCAGCGTGTTTCTTATCTGACTTGAAGTCAACTGTTATCCTGAAACTTAAGCACTTGTTATACATGTTGGTTAAATTTATTAATGAACGCTGTATCTTATGCCTCATACTTTCTACTCGGCAAAAATGCTAAGCTTATTAGGAATGTTGTTTGTTCATGGCACGAACACACAAAAAAAGTGTTAGGGATTTTGTGTGACTTCCTGACTCTTATTAGGATTGTTGTCCTTTGTTACGAAGAGAAATCAGCCCTCTCCTGATGGTTGTTTCAGATAGGCAGCAAAACCACACTCAAGCCAATTCTTGCATAAGTAGTTTCTAAGACATGGATCGTGACGTTTCCTTTCTGGAAAGCTCATCCCACCCAAGAACTATAGGAAAGCAAGGTTGGAACAGAGTACTGCACCCATAAGTATGAACAGATACAGCAAGGTTTTATAGGCATACGTTGGCTCTCAGAGTAAGTAATAAATAGGACTTAAGTATGATATACAGAACTTGGACAATACACCATCGATTGCTTAATTTTAGTGGTTGGTATCTCTTACGTACGTCCCATATATATATGTATCTGTAATACACACTGTATAAATCTTCTTTAAAGGTGTCATCAAAATTTATAGTCAGAGCTTCTGATTTATATGACTCTTTGAACTAAAACAGATGTAAAATCTTTTTTTGATGGAAGAGGATCTCAGAGTTGCAGTGGGTTTGATTTGACAGATCCAGCTTTCCTAGACCAGAAATGATCAATAGAGCCCTGCACAGCTGAATCGCATAGCTCTGCTCTTCATCACAGGTTTGCACTTAACATGCCCTGATGCATGATTCCAGTATGTGTTTTATCCAAGTGTCAGCCTGTTTGACAGGTAACTAAGCCGCAGTAAAACACTAACTCAGACAATATAGACTTTGTTTGGGGTAAGGCTTTTTCTTTTCTTTCATTTTTTTTCTTTTTATTTAGGAGAGTAATTTGCAGGTTCCAGAGAAAGAGCAAGCTTTGGGATGCTGCCTCACACCCTTAGAGAAGGGCTTAAATGTTTGCTGGGGCTGCACAATGGCTGTAATGAGTGAGTAAAAAGTGAAGAGCTTTATGTGCAGAGAACTCTGATAAATTTAGTTGCTCACTAGGAAGTTATGTTTGTATCTGTTTCGATAAGGGAATTGGCATTGATATGGTGAACAGAAACCACCTTGCTTTTATATGGTTGTCTTGTCAGTTTGTCTTGAACACTTTCAAAGGGATACAAAAACATACTATAAGTTAGCAAACTGCTATAAGATAGGAAACTACTATAAGTTAGTAAAGTGTTGATGTTGGTTTGGGTTTGGTTTTTTTTTGTTTTTTGAAGCTGGTACCTGGCTGACAACCAATGATGGTAGTTCAGAGAAAAATGCCAGGGGAAAACCACAGAAATTATAAACTATTATAGACTAGTGTTAAGTGTATGGATCCTAGTTTACCACCTGTAAAAGTAGGCCTCCCTATTAATTGGTGAGTTGAGTTTTAGAAATCAGTGGTACAGTATGGTCCCGTGTAAGAGATATATATGGTTTTGTTTATACTTATGGACAGGCCAAAAACACATTTGAAAAAAACCCCACAAACCTCACACACCAAAAAACCCCAATACAATTTAAATGAAAAGCATAGATAAACCTGAGATCACAACATCAGAAAAATAACTTCTTTGAAACAAATGAAATGATACTTGATTTAGAGGGAAGAAATAAGCTAAATAAATCTGTCGTTTTGGAGACCTTCTGGCAAAGTTGCACATGGTAAATCATAACTTTAAATTCTCTTAGCAATGTTTAGTAACAAATTGCAAGGAGTTGGTGACTAGACATTACCTTCAGGTAGACTGAGAAGTGTTCATTTTGATGAGTGCAGGAAGAGTGTTCCTTAGAAGAAGAAACATGTTAGAGAATGTGTTTTAGAAACGTTTGCTGCTATGAGCATCTGCATTCTGCCAAGAGAGACCTTTATTCTCAGCTCACATAAATGAAGTGGAATTTTGCCAGTAAAAGAAGGGGTTGTGTTACTCCAGTTGTAGATCCACGTCCTAATTGGTTTATGAAATGAAAGGGGCAATCTTTGAGCTATTACCAGCTTCCTCTGCTGCAAGTGAAGTGAATCGCAGCTGTTCTGATAGGGTCCATAAAAACTTGGCAAGGTAATAAAATGTTTTCAGCGAACAATTCTCCAAATGAGTGAAATCTAAATCCCTTGCTTATTTGACAGTCTTTAGAGAATGGTGTATACTTCCTGGGGAATTCTGACCTATGTTATGTTACTTTTATCTAGTTCTTTAACCATAGCATCTAGGCTGACTTGTGCTGTAAATGTAAGCACTCAAAGCAACATTCTTACTTCTTTTTAACCCTACAAATTGAAATACGGTGTGTACATATCAAACATTTGATATAAGAAAAAAGCTGTGTCTGTTGTTTGTTTTCTACCTTTTCTTGCTTGTGTCTGTACTTTTCTACCCGCCCCCCCCCCTCTTGCTCTTTTTTTGTGAGACAGAAAAACCAAAAGCACAGTTAGCGTCAAATGGTCCTAGGCAAAAATTCTTCTGGCGCTTCTAGTCTCCTGATTTTTTTACTGAAAATGGTAGGTTTTGGTCTTCCTAATTTTTCTTCAAGCAACTAAAAATGTTCTAGACCTGGTCAGAAGTCAGATATGTTAATCCTGACTTCTTAGCAGAGCAGTTTTTCTCAACTATTTGTTCAGTTCATGGTGGGTATGAGAGTGATTATGTATATTGAATAGTCCCTAAAGATCCCTGGTGTGGGTTCAAGTACAACCCGACATTTGTGGTATCATTGTGCATGTCAAGGAATTCACAGTTTTCCATAGGGACTGTTCAGTGTTTAGAATTCTGTTCTTCTCAGCATTCATGCATTAAGCATTTTTATTTAGGGCTGGATATCTTTAAACAAATATTCCCCCACCTCTCCTCCAGAAATATTTGTGATTTCCCAGGCAAAGACAAGATGACTCCACCTTGAAAGTGAGATGACCTAAAAAGAATACAAACAGAGAACATAATGAGAAGTTTCTTAGAGTAATGATTTGGGTTTCCAGATTGATTAAATCTCAGCTGGTTGGGCTTGAAACTCACGCTGATGTAAGAATCCATTTTCACACCTGTAACTGGGCGTTTATACAATATATTACTGAAGCTTCTCTCTTTATATTAGACCTTGTATGGCAGATGTTACTTGTCATATCTTAGGCTGCTGCCTCTGGTTTCTAGAGAGCAGCCATGCCACAGCACTTCAGCTGCAAGGTGCTGCCTGGGGGGTTCCTCGGATTATTTAAGCACTTTGGAAGCAAGTGCTAGCTACAGTTGAATATCTGACTTCCTTCTCTGACAGGTGACTTCTCATACCACTTGTCCCTGCCTTGTAACATGCAGTAGGATTGTCCAACGTATTGCATAGGAAGATGTTTAAGAGATGCACAGACCTGGATGGTGATGCTCTCCTGGAGCATCTGGGCAGACCTGCATGCAGAAAGCTTCCCTGGCATACTGATGGGTAAAGCTTGTGTTCTCAGCAAGCGTTTTTGTGCTGTTACTGGAAACTGCCCCTAGAGAGAGGAACTGCTGACTCAATGTGCCTGAAGGAATCTCTCTTTGGATATGCTGGACTTCATTGATTCATTATTGCTGCAAGTTGTTGTTGTCACATTTTTGGGCAGCACGTGTAAATGAGCATTATGAAAGGGAGCAGAAGGCAGCAACAGTTTTTAGATATTCAGTCACACAAGAATGTCTATTAAACTCAACAGGTTGTTATGGATGGCTGATCCTTATTGAAATACTGCTGCAACATTTGAAGACATGAACTGGAACTGGTAAACAAAGGAGACCAAATTTGAACCAATTTCCTATTCTTTTTCCCAGTTTGTGCTCGATTTGAGTGGTTTCATTTGTCTGAGATTACATGGTACAGCATGTTAAACTAAGTCCGTACTGAAGATACGTGGTCAGTAGATTACAAAATCTGAGCCAGTTAACATGTACACCAAATGCAAGAGTTGTGTGGAAAACTTTTCCTCTTTACAGTTAATTTCCTTTTTAGCCTGTTCTAATTTCTTCTTTTTCTGCAGTCCATTCCAGGCCCACAGAGGAAAGACACCTAGAATGTCTTTGAATTGTTTCTGATCTGTGGGGAAATAAAATAGGAAGCGGAATAATATTTCTACTGTGAAGTAGCAAAGAAAGCTGGAAGAAAGCAGCTAGTGAGTTCCCTTTGTGCCATACTAAATAGATGTGGAAAAAGATATGGATTCTGGGCTCCACGACAGGGAAGAAAATCCATACTTGCTTCCAAATTTTCCCCTGGCCTCTACATAGTTCTATTGTTCCAATAAGAAATTTGTGACTCAAAGGATTTATTCAAAATCTATATAAAACATAATAGGCAAAGTTCATTCCAGAAGCCATCAAGTGAAACTATATTTCTCTGTGGGGAAAGCTGGGGTCCCTTCCAGTCTGGTCTTTTTCTGTACACAGCCTAGTAGCATGGAGTTTTTTGTTGCACATTAATGCAACATCAAGGGTTGTGGGGCCCTAACTCCTATAAAGCAAATGCTAGAAACAATACTGGACCCAAGCAGAACCTATAAAAGAAGAGGGAAGCAAAAACCCGTGTATAAAAGAAAACAAGAGTTGAGAACAAAAGCAAAAAACCACATTTCAAACCTCAAAGGAAAAAAAATCAATTTTTGTTTTGGAGGAAACATCCTTGGAAATGTTCAGTTTTCCTTATGACCAAGTTGGGAAGCTGTTAAGATGTGTCCTTGAAGATGGTGTAAATGACTCCAAGCCAAAAAAACTATTCCATACTGACAATAAAAATCCACCTCTGAGGTATACACTTACTCCTTCTGCTTGCCCATTATACGAACAGGAAAATAGAGACAGCCCTGCCATGTTTACAGGCTCTCCCTTGTTATTTGTATGATGGACAGAGAACTAAAAGCTGTATTGCCAACACTGCTTATTGGAAAAGCCTGGAACTAATTAAGGGACCTCATTTGTTAGTGCTCATATGTTCACAGGTGGAAATTATTTGGGAGAACAGTTCTACCAGTACAGAACAGTGCTCTGGAATAGAACTGTAGAAAAATGACAAAGGCAACAACAGCTTTGGGGGAATAGGATGAAAAATATTAACATAAACAAATTAACTACATTGGCTTTGAAAGTCATTTTTTTTTGTCTTCCAGTAGGGAAAAGAGAATGTAATTTGCCTGAACTAGATGATGACTTGTAATGCTTTTACTTGTTAATGATTTACTTACTTGAATGAAACTTATGAATTGCAGTGGAAGTTTCAGTTGAGTAATTTTCAATATGGGGTTATGTTATGTTATTACTGGGTCTGCTGAGTGTTCCTTTCTGTGGTGTCTTCTTCCAAGAACTATGGGCACTGTGAATCTTTTTCATGCTACTTTTTCAAAATTGAGGCTGTGCATTCCAAACCCAAGAGAACAAGCTACCCAGGTGAAGGGACTTTTAGTATTTCAGCACGCTGCTCCCTTTCTCCCTACATTTCTCCTGAGCAGCCTGCTTAATTCCAGATCTGCTCCCACAAGCTGACACAGGTCTTTGTTGACAAGTTGGGTGACAGGATGTGAGGTGAATATACCTGTTGTACAGCGCCTTCCTTGTTGCTGCTTTTCTGGATGGGAAGCAGCAGTACTGTTGTTTCACGCCAGCAAGGTGTACAGCACAATGCGGTGCAACAGAGAGGAGAGTTGGCGAGTAAACGATGAGTCATTGTCATTAAGGCAACAGAGTGTATTGTCAAAAGAAAAAAAAAACCTACAGTCTGAAATCAGTTGAAGATCAATCTCTGAAGATTTCAGGCTTTGTTGTAATTTCTGTTTGCAGTTGCTTCTGTATCATGCAGCATGTGTCGGATGCATTCTCTGTTTTGACGTTTGCTGTGGCAGTGCAAGGCGTACGTACGTACACATACTCCTGCAGTTTTTTTAGAATACATGATCACTTATGATTGCACGTAGATGCTCTCTTTCCCTCTGGTTCTCTAGTTTTGCAGAGTGGCAAGGGGATATGATATTTTACTACAAGTTGTGACATTTCCACTCCGAGTTCAATGGTGGCTCTGGGGTTCAAATTTGCAGCCTAAAAATGAACTAGGCTAAAGGGCCATTACTGTCAAGAATAAAGCCATATACTGTAACTGAGCGTAATCAGTTTGGATCACATTTGCAGATTCTTTGTATTAGCTTTATCGGGTCGGGCCATCAGAGATCAGATAGACAGGTAAGACCGAAAGACCTCTGAACCCAATTAAAGTTGTACCACAAAGAAATCAAATTCATGTGGTTTACATTTCAGAAAGTTACATTTGGTGGGCTGTACTTACTTTTATTCTGTAACCTAATGCAGACCATGTGAACATTTGAAACGCTTTTAACAGTTAAACCAGCTCAAATAACACAGAACCAGAGCAGCAATAAAGAACGAATTAAGACTGATTGCAACTACAGCCAAACTTTTTTCCTCTTAAAGAAATATAAATGAGTGATATATTTAAAATCTACCATATATGTAGTAATTTTGTCTTCAGCTTTTAGCACAATAGCCATTCTATTATCTTTTAAAATAAATGTTTTGTTTAAAAAGCAATCCTAAACCCACAGTCTTTTATTTGCATTGTTTTGGGCTGAGTTTGGATGTCCTGTGGAACCACTGATATTCCCATTGATACACATAGTTTGGGGATTGGTCATGCAGCTCTGAGATAATCCTGAGGAGCTGACATTTACAATACTTGGCACAATAAGAGCACAAGTATGTGAGGATAAGAAAATAGGTGTTTTATTTGCAGTCCCCTTTCTTAAAACCACTAGATGTGTGTGCAGCTTTTCATTCACAAACACTCCTTGCTCACTGGCATTAGATAGGCCTTATGTGTGGAGCAAATAGAGGTTCAACTGGTGCAGACTGGTATGTGTTCAATTTCTCGATTTGCTGAGCAAAGGGACTGAATGAAAGTCTTAAAGCCTCCAGGAAACCTGGCTGGAGATGGACAGTGCCAAATCTGCCCGTGTCCTGCATCTAACTTCAGGCAAGTGATGCGGTTTACATCTAAAGGAAACAAAACTACTGGCTTAGTTAGCACCAGGGTCATTTAAGGGATCACTTTCCTCATTTTTGCTCTGTAACAATGATTTTATGGGACTTTGGGAGGTCTTTCAGGCCTTGGGGAAAAGAGATGAAGCCCACAGTTCTTGTCTGTGTTATATTGAAGGAAGAACTTCCTAGGGCCCCAACCCTTTCCTAGTATCTCCAAGAGACTGAAACGCAAACCTGGTGCCATTCTGCTTTTTGGCACAGAGCCACCTATCAGCAACTGAGCCCAGCTTCCTGGCTCCGGAGCGTGACTGCTATCCTGAGAGGATATAGCTCCTTTCCCCAACAGCTGTCCTGATGTGTCTGTGCATACCAGCTTTCCTCGCTGCTGCTCGTGCAGAGCTGGCCATTCTGTTGTTTTTGTCCCCCCCTTCTGCTATAAGCTTTTGGGGCTGATGTGGCAGAGAGCGTGTTCAGGCATGGGGCTCTCAATTTGGCATGATTGAAACCTAAGGTTCTGCATCACCGAGACTCTTTTGTGAGTGCTGTTCTTTCCATGGGATGCAGACAGCAATTCAGAAGCTCTCCTTCTCTCCCCAGGGTGAAGAGCTTGAAGATCTGCTCTCATGCTTATTTTCCAGAAGCAGACAATTAGAGAGGAAGGATCTGTATTGATTTTTTTCTTAAAGTCTCGGTTGAAAATGTAGCAAAACACTTGTTTTCTGTAAAGGAATATCCCTTGTATCGCCATTTCCAAGTAGTGGCTGATGTACTGCTCATGAAATGCAAGCTGTTTCAAAGTGTTAATGCAGGGAGCTGGGGCTTCTGTTGCTAATTCTCAGAAGTGGTGGGACTGGAAGAAAATCCCCATCTGCATTAATGCACAGAGACTGTTCCACTGTGTGGGGACAAGAACTGGTAGAGTGGAAGGTGACGCACTCCCATCTCCTCTCACCTTTGCTATAACTGGGCTTGGCAGGGTAGTTCAAGATGCTTGCATGGAACTAGGAAAAGAGGTGTATACCCTCTTAAGGAAAAAATGGGAAAGGGAATGGGAAAAAAAACCCTCTTAAGGTTAAAATAGGAAAATGACTGCTATGTTGAACACTGCGCTCTGTCACTCAGAAATGAAGAAAGACAGAAGACTTCATCAAGTTCTTTAGAGAAAAGACACTGAATATGGGGAAAACACTTAAGTTCTGATTATAAGAACAACAGAAAATCCATCAAAGAATAGGTCAAATCAAGTGGATGTTGGATGATAGACAGAAAGCAACATCAGAAATTATTGAAGTGCTAGCCTGGTCCTAGGAGTGCTCACTTTGGTTTCTTGTTCACCACTGATTTCTTTATGATCTTCGGTGAATTTCTCAGCCTCTCTTGGCCTCTTGGGCTCAGTCCATCAACTGTAAAATAAGGAAAGAAATACTCCGTCACCTTACAGGAACGGTAAAAGGGATGTAAGTATTATGGGAGCAGAAAGTAAACAGGTTCCTCTGATACAATGTTTTGAACATTTGATGTAATTAAACATTAGGCATTTTTCTGAATACATAGTTCTTTGCCACAGAAATAGAGAAGAACAGAAGTATTATGTAATCATGTCTAAAATAATATACTAATAATTTACGGGAAGCTAAAATGTACTGCAGACAATGCTCTAAACAGAGCAAGAAAAATCAGAATACTACACTTTCTGCAGACGTTAAGATAATTTGGTCCTCGCCATGGCAGAGGGATTAGGCTACATGGTCTCGGTCCTGTCCAACCCAAACGATTCTATGATTTGCAGAAAATAAATTGAAATGGGAGTTAATTATCAGACATATTTTGTAAAGGCAATAGAATGCTAGTACACACGAGAAACATAACTAAAATTAATTTCTTTTAGCTTTCCAAAGTCAAGATAAAACAAGAGCTAATAAACATTAAGATTTGTTTCGAAGGAGTTCAACGTATTCAAGTGTAGGAAGGTTTTAATTTTCTTTCTCATTTTATCATTTTCAATTAAAGCAAATTTGTTAATGTCCTGTTGATTCAGACATTCACAAATCTGGCAAACACTGATTTTTCTTTTGATATAGTATTATGCTTCAGTTATTTTGTATTTTCTCATTCCAGTTAATTAATTCTATTTTAGTAGCCCCCAAAAGACTCCATTATTTTCAAAATACTCAAAAAATGAGTTTTATGTCAAGAGAAGCACAACCCTACAATCCTCTCCCTTGTCTTCAATCTCTCTATTACATGCTTGCTTCAGTCTCTTTAGAAGGTGTCCATTCATTCATCATCTTGTGTGTCTGTGTTTTCCTTGTTTTCCCTAGACTGGGCTATGCAAACTGTCTTAGTAGCAGACAGACTCTGAGGAAGCTTTCTATCCTAATTCCTTTCTGTTACTGAAAGTTATGAAGCACTGCCAGCAAGCACACTGCCTGTGTAACAGAAGTAAAATGAAAGTAATGCACTTCCCTAACCCCCTTCCTGCCATGGGGAGAGTCAAACATGCAACAGATAAAAGTGACACTACGACAGCAAACGTTTGGAGGCACATCCATGCAGACTGTTTAAATCAGACAAAGCGTTTTAGAAAGGAAGAGAATTAAGTTTTTCACATACATCTTTTTGCTTCCCCGTACTGGAAAGAGCCTGCTGAATTCCAGAGCAGTTCCTCCACGGCCTTCAATGGGCAGTCTGGGCAGCTGGAAAGGTGATTAGAGATTATAGAAAAGTGCTGCGTGTGCTCGCATGCCAGCAAACTTGAGCTTCTTATGAAGGTATGAGAATACCAAGCTAAAGGTGTAGAAGAGGAAATCCGTTATGCCATATCCTGAAAACATCCAGCTTCTGTGAGCGGGGACACACTCAACACAAACACTAGATTGTCCAGCAGCCCTTCAAAGTAAAAACCTTTCTAAACTAACTGCCACCTAGTGCGCTTTCGAAGCTCATAGAACAGATTGCTCCAACAACGCTTCATGTCTTTTGTTTTTTTCTAACAAGCTGTTAATGACAGATGAAGAATAACACCCTCCAAACAATAAATGCAGCCTGAGGCCTAACCAGAAAAATCATTATTTCTAAAAAGTCCTATTGACAGAACTGCTGCAGCAACCTTTCAAAGCTGCACCCACATCCCACGACAACAACAATAAAAAGCTGTGCTATTTTTCTTACCTCATAAAGTTGTCATCTCAGCATAGCTAAACATCTTAGTTGCCACCCAGCCCGTAAACATCCTTCTGTGGGGAAGGTTATCAAATAGGTCACTGAGAAGCAGCTCTCACATTATCTAGAGTATTATCTAGAGCCCTCAGATTTCCTGGAGCCCTTTCAATCTGGTTTAAGACATGGTTATGTTACAAAGACGCAGCTATTTCTTGGCGATGGCTAGTCTCCCTGATTTATTAGCTTCTGCTAATGGATAAAGACTAAGTGCTCAATCTCATCTGACCTCTCAGACACGCTGGCTGTCAAGAGTGCCTTTGCTGGTCACCCCGTCTATTTTACTGGTGTCCCTCTAGGAAAGTGTAGCGATCTAAGAAGGAGAGTACGTTCCCTTTGGGTTACTAGCTTTGTATCTGTGTCCTTCATGACTTCTAGCATTAAATGCGGAATACCAGCCTGCTGCTTCTGGGAACAGGACCAAGCACTCTGTCGCAACGACCAGGCACTCTACTGTCCTAGTCCCCTTCTAGCAGGCACCCTTTCAAAGATGCTGGCAGTCAGATGGGTAACAGTCTGCACAGCATTTACACCAGTTTGAGAACCTTCTTTAGTACCCATTTGCCATGCCAGCCTCTAGCCTGCTGGCTGCCAGGCTCTCCCTCCCCTGCTTTCTTAAGACTCCTAAAACAAGGAGACTAGACTGTCCTCTTCTGCAGCTTCACTTTTACAGGTTCTGTAATCAAGTTTTGCTGACATTAAATTTGAGATTATGTAAAATGTGGATGCCTTGAAATATTAAAAAATTAAGTGGCGAGAGACACTATCTCTAAAGATCAACTTTCCCCGTTAAAAGCAGTGTATTCCCAGATTCTGTGTCCTGTTAAAGCCTTCTCTCTCTGCACAGCCAAGCGCCTGCACCTCATCAGCAAACAATGGAAAAGAATTCTGTAGCAGGATCCTGCCCAGTTCACATTTATTTAACCCTTTGTCACCACCATGTTCTTTTCACCAGGCATCCTCTTTCTGACTAAAACAGATGCTGGGATTGCTGGTGCCAGAGAGTTAATCTGATTAATAGTTTCTGTGTTTATTGTCAGAGGGACTTAGTTTTCACTCTGCTCTCTGGGCCAATTAGGTCAAGGGGCTCAAGTTCCCCACCAAGGCTTGGAGTGCATCTTGGTGCTGACTCTGCGCGTTGGCCTGGGAGAGGGGGAATATGCTGTGTGGGTACAGACCCTGAATTTCCAGTAAGACATTAAAGTGAGGTCTCCCCTATCTTTTTCAAATATGCTCCAGGTAGAAATTACTGAACCGCTTCCGCATTTGGGTATTTGGGGGCTTTTTTTGTACCACAGGATATAGACCTGGTTCACTGTGCAGCCCTCGGTCCATCCCCGAAGGATGCTAAATACCTGTGTCTGCCTGTCTGTGAGTGCAGCACGTATTAGGACACCGTAGATGTAGAGTGATGCAATGTTACTGTCTAGCACCTTGCTTTGTTAAGCACACTTTTTTATTTAAAGTTGGGAGAAAGGAAAATGCAAAAAAGAAACTGAAGGAGAAAAAGAGAAAGGTTCAAATGAACATGTTACCTGACAGCTTTGTTTGAATTCTGTGAACTTGTTACCTCTGTATTAAGGTGACTGTATTGGGTATAAAAGCCAAATATTGGCACCTGCACTTCACTCCTTTCAAGCAACAGAAGGATGTGAGTCACCAAGCACCAGCTCTGGAGAAGGGAGGGCAGTAAGGTTAACGCACCACATTGCCACCCAACAGGGAAGTGTCCCTTAGGAGGGATGGTGGGGAGGCAGAATTTTAAGTGTCAGAGAGCAGGGCTAGTGCACTTGAGGTACAGGGCACTGACACATTCGCTTCAGACTAGCTGTAAGTAAACAGATTTATGTTGGGAGCAGGAAAGAAAGATGAGCCCAAACTCCTTTTCATAGGATGGAGTGATGACTGAGCTCAAAAAAGCGGAAAGGAAAAGCTGTTTTCTTTGAGCTTTCCCTGGAACTGTCCCTTTGTCTTTACTAACTGGAAACTTCAGGAGTTCTTCTTAGCCTTTCACCCACCACTCCTCTGCACTGGGAGAAAGCAGCAGAGGAGGTAAGAACGGAAAAGTGCTCGTGCTCAAGTGTTTCCAAATGTTTCGCAGCCGTACGCATTTATCGGTTCTCACCCTCCACCCTATCGCCACTCCCTCCACATAAAATCAAGCACTGAGCTCAGGCAGTCAGGCAAGAAGGAAGCCTCCTTCTCCTTTTGTAGAAACGTGCGTATCCCTTTGCAATGTTTATAATGCGCTAGGACTCAGCTAGGACAACTTGCCAGAAGACAATGTCAGAGAGGTGCTGAAAGAAATGCAGTTCAAAGGTTTCCCGGAGAGTCAGGTCATTCAGTGCGGGAAGCAGGCAATAGTCCTTTCTGGGCTCATGGACGTAGGGAGCTTCAGCTAGACTGAAGTGAAGCATTAGCAAAACTATTCTCCCACCGTACCCCCTGCCTTTGCTACAAAAACAGCAGTTACTTTCCACTCAACTCTGTGTACGAAACAAGGCTGAAATATGATATTTAAATTATTCCCAAGGATGCATCTGCTGAAAAGGAAGGCACGAGCCAGATCCTCCCTTGTGCTTGTTCTTTGTCACAGTCTTGAATTTTGGATCATTATAAGGAGGGAGAGAACACACTAATTCCTAACACTGCTAGTGTTTCAATGAGCACTGCTATCAATCATTTAGGTTCTCACTCTTTCTTATTATATTTGGAGAAGTAAAATTGCCAATATGCAACAAAATCAGCCAAAGTCAGCCCACAGAAAAAAACAATAGGATTGAATGTGCTCCATTGTCTATTTCTGTACGGTACAGAAATAGTAAACCAGCATGGGTGTACGAGAAGAGCTCATGCTTGGATGGAGCCGTGGCGGAACAGATGCGGAGCTTATAAATACAGGCTGCAATACTGCCGTACAGCTTTGCTGTTGGCTACTTGAATGGCTGGTTGTGTGGCCTGGTCACTTAAACACTCTGGGCCTGAATCTGGCCTCACCGCTCTTATTTTGACTGCTTTATATGGACACTGCGAAGAGTCATTTGTTTATATATCTATGCAAGCATAAAACAGACTTTAGAAACTTTCACTCATGTAATTATTTTCAAGAAGAAAATAACTACTGCAAATGGCTTTACAAAACATTCATTTTCTATTTTCAAAGCAAGCCTGTTGCTGTTCCTTGTATTACCAATAAAGGGAGCAATATTAGAATAACTATGACATTTTCATATGCAAGAACTCAAAAAACCCCTCCATTGAGAATGTAGGGACCCTAGAAAGACACCAGAGCTGGGTGCCCAAACTAGGGTGCTACTTGTCACAGCATTGCTCACAAGTGATTTCCTTGTAAATCTCGCCATTTGGGGTTCATTTGGTGAAGGCCCAGCTTCCACATTTCTACATCTGTAGGAGATGTTTATCTCCCATTTTCAAGACATTTCAAATCCTTACAGTTGGATAAAAATCATGCAAACATGACCCAACAATTCCCTAAGAAGAGCAAAAAATGTTTGCTTGTTTTTAATCTTTCTGGCTCTAATCAGGAATAAGGCATAAACGTTAATAAAATTGATAATAAAGTAAGTGTTCCTTTTATTTGACATCTGTTTTTTCATCCTGTGGGGATATGTTGAGACATGCTTTCAAGTCATGCTTTCAAGGTTTTCTCAGTGTCCATGAGGGTTAGTAATGCAAGTTTTCCTTTTAAATGGAGCATTAAAGCTTTCCAGAGCCAGTATCTGAAGAAAAGAAAGATGCAGTGAGACTCACGGTAATAATGCTGACATTCAAACAGAAAAGATAATGATGGAAGGCCAGAAAGGGTCTCTTACCATCTTGGCAGTACTCAGTCACCTCTTTTCTCAACTTCTGTCTCACTACTGTGCTTACTTTCCATCTCTACTTGTGTAGCTTTTCACATCTTTTTCGCAAGTGGCAGACCAAATGAACTATTACAGGTGAATGATAGAGAAAAATACATTGAATGGTTTGACCTAGCTCTGAGATTTCACTATGCCACTCTACAGTTTTGGTGTGCACCTGACAGTGAAGTTTCCGAGTTCGCTTTCCCGGTAGTGGCAACCATCTCTGCTAAGTGAGCTGTGTCTGGGTGAAGGGCTGCAGACTTGATGTCTGTTTTCACCAGCAATTACTTACATGTGAAGAAAAACGCAGAGACTTTTGCTTGTGTTACAAATGTTGGTGCCTCTTAACGCCTGATATTTCTGTAAGTGCAGGTTGTGTATATATTTTCTTTGTATTTTACTTCTTTGTATTTAACAGTGGTAAATTGCAGTTGCGGGGAGGGGGAAGTGTGAATGATGTTAGCTACTGTCGAGGTTGTTGGCACCATCCTGGAATCCTGTCCGCTTGACAGGCATGAAAGGTAGATTGTGCTGAAATTGGGTGCTTGCTTTTTGTTGTTGCTATTGCCTACCCCAACTGAGAAGCTTTCCACCTAAAGGAGATGACAGAATGGAAAAGATGGCAACCCTGCTTTCATATGTGCTCTTTCAAAGAAAAAGGAAAAAATAAAAAAAGCTGGTAAATAATCCTTGTCGTGGTGCAGGGATGGCTGGGGTGCTGCAGCTGAGCACAGCCTGCCGTTTTGAGCCAGGAGGGACGCGGTCTGGCTGACACGCTTGCACTGGCAGGCTGCTGAGGGACCTGTGTCCAGCCTCCCTTGGCTGGAGGGGAATTGAGTGAGAGAGTAATCAGGTCTTTGGGGATGGCTGGGAAGGAGGCAGGAACAGCCTGCTAGCAAACACATGGGAAAAGGCTTCCACCTCTCAGCTTTGAAAAAGTCTTGAAAAGCAAGTCCTATGAGCGTGGCGTTCGCATAGTAATGCACTAAGAAAGTACAAGCTTGGCTGGTATATAAATTCATACTTTTTTTTAATGAACATATGTGTTAATAAAACTTGTGTGGAGAGTTTGGAGGATAACTGGTGCAGATCTAATAAATATCTCAGTGTTTTATTGACGAAAAGATTTGGAAGTCAACTTCTTCAGCTGTTCTTAGTCCCAGTGAAGCTATTGGCAAATCTTTCATTGGTTTCAGCATAGCTAAGACTTCTTTGTTACACACTACATCCTTTTTTGTGGAGCAAGTTGCTATAATCAAAGTTACTAAGGCTATCCATTTTTGTGAGAGCTGAGCACTCGCATGTGCATTTTGAAAGGCAGCGCACCTAGAAAGAACATTTTTGTGCTGAATAAATGAATTTTTCTTTGGCAGCTTTGTTTAGAAGAGTTACAACGATATTTTTTTCAAACTGGTCTCTTTCTGGTCTTTTATTCAGAATGTGCTCTGTGAAACACAAAATAGCATAGGGGACAGGATTTTCTGGGCTATGTCAGTGGTCGAGAGAATTGTTTATCAGTTCTGACATAGGGGCATAGATATTTTCTTATATTTCTTCATCGTGTCCGAGACAGATTTCCCTGAACTCCCTCTGCTTTTTTTCTCCATTCACGTCTGCTGTTCCTCTCTAGCTGGAATCAGGATGTGGGTTTCTTCCAAGTGCATTTAATGTGTGTTTTTTCCTTTGTTTTGTTCTTGTTTCTTCTTAAAAGGTTGATAAGTCTTAAAGTTGGAAGAGATGAAAATTGGGGAATTAAACCACGTTATTCTGAGCAGAATGAAGCTAAATTATTTGGCTTATTTTTGGAAAATGGAAGATGAATTCTGGAAAATTTATGAAATGTTGACTTTGATAAACGCTTAAGGTTTGGGAACAAAATAAAAATATATTTTAAAGAGCCAAAGTTCCTCTGAAGAGTTACTTTTGAACTGTGACCGAGTTTGCCATAGATGGCTTCTTCCTCTCAAATTATGCTTAAGTCCTACCCTTTCCCTTCCCCAAAGCCCAAGTCAAGGACTGGCATGTGTGGTGCTTATTATATCATCAAGACCTGTGTCTGAAGATTGAGACTCAGCCAGTAGAGCACTTCATTCTCCCCTGTTCGCTACCACTGCCCATTTAACACTGTTTCTCCAACCTTAACCGTGCCCACTGTTATGCCTTGAAATCTCTAACTGGACACATTGTTTTCGGTTTGTGTCTTGCTTGTCAAAAGCTTAGTGAAGATTTTGAAAAAAATTTGTCGTGGGCTGAAACTTGGTGGAAAAGGGGGAGCAAGTGTAAAATTGTGGAAGATTTAACTCAAAACTATTTTTGAGGCTGTAGCAAATTTATGTTTCACAGGGGCTTTTTCTCTCCAGGCTTTCCCAGAGCTAGGTCCGTGTCCAGGTCCAATGCAGCTGAAATTGGCTTTTTTCAGTTTCAGGACATCCTGACAGGACACTGTAAATACTTTGTGATGTGCAAACTTCACGCCTTCTGCTGACTTCACAGCACTACTTACCTGCTTGCAGTGAAGCCCGATCTGAAATAACTTACTGCCTCAGAGCTACATCCTACTCTTTTGCAAGAACTTAAGATGTACAAACTTACTTATGGGCAGTCTCACTGCCTGAGGTCTTTCAAAACATTGAATTGAAGGATATTCTTGAGACATTTGACGATGCTTTAAAGAAGTTTTTCGATTTAACTGAAAATTAATTGATTATATTCCTAAGTAACTTCTGAAAATGAATTTATTTATGTCTACTGAGCCATAACCTGAATCCTGCATTTACCTAATTTGATGTTTAGTAGTCACATCTACTTCCACATGAACAAACTTAATGCAGTTGAAATCTCCGTGGCTAGAGAACCAAATGTCAATCAGTCAGCTGCTTAACTACCATCCTTAAGCAGGGTATCTGCAGTCAAGATGAAGAAAGCAAAATCTTCTGCCTCCCATTGCAAGGGAACTCCCTTTGACACCTCAGTGGGTTTGGTACCTAAGTGTCCACAATGACAGCCAGCTGCTGCAGAGCACATTGCCTCGTGCCGGCAGTGCTTTCTTCCCTCTCTGCTGTCCTTGCTTTTGTGATAGCTCAGGCAGGCTATCGCCGTGCAGCATACCTTATCTTGCTCTATCAGTTCCAGCTCCATGGTGCTCTCTGACCTTTTCCAGTTCTGATGTTTTTGAGCTGACAGCAGCTTAGGACTAGCTTGTGCCAAGCTGGTTTTCTTTTGTTCTGTGATGATGGACGAAACATGATGTAGCTCAGCCTCGTGCTGTGTTCCTCTGATCTACACACTGAATGACACTGAACTTGTCAGAGGTCTAAGAGTGTTGAATTGGTTTGTAAATAATGGAAACAGTTATTAATAGCAATTAAATAATTAAATATTTTCTTTCCCGCAGTACTGTCTTCTTTTTTTTTTTTTTTCCCTTTTCCTTTTTCTCTGCTTTAAACCAGAAACTGGTAAATAAGTAAAACTGCAGGTTTCTGCAGCATCACTTTGGTCAAGTTGAAATCCAGTACCCGAATTAAACTATCTCTAAAGGCTTGGATGCCATATGAGATATTTCAGTTTACGGAGTCTACTGAATGTCTTCAAACAGAACCTGTCTTAAAATGAGGCTTTTCTCCACTTGCCCTTCCCTCTGTCAGGAGCCTGACTGCAGAGCATCAGCGGCGGTTTAGTCTCCTGCAGGCAGATACTTCTGTTGCACCGTACCCTGCCGTACACAGCGGCCCCAGCCCACAGCCGCTGTGTGCCCCGGCCTGCTGTTGCGGAGTTAAAACTTGTGGAATGGGACGGGGGTGCCAGGTTGGGTGCTGGTGGGTGGTGCCTGTGGGCAGAGAGGAGCAAGCTGGCGGAAGGACGCCACTGCCAGTTGCAGAAGAGCTCCGTCATACAGCAGGAATCTCTGCCCTGTGTGACGGACAACGCTGATTAGAAAAAGGCTAAATGTCAACATTGTTCTGAATTGGTAATTGGAAATTTTCCAAGAGCGTTTTAGACACGAGACTTTGGAGGTTTTCTCCTCCCAGGCTGCTTTCCCCCCTCCTCCTCCTCTTCCTTTCCCCACTAACCACTGTAACTCATTCTGTCAAGTACTGAGTGCTGTCCCTTCAGACCTTCAGATAAATCCTTTACGGCAGCAATTTTAAAAGCTGCCGTAGCGTCTCTGTCTGTCTGTCTTTCTGTCTTGCTTTCCTCCTTACTAATTTATATGGTTGCGAGGGGAAGGTGGCTGTGCATGGAAGGTGGGGGTGGTGCAGACTGGAGGGGTGAAAGCCATGTTTTGACACATGTGGCTTTCCATTTTTGCAGAGGTCGTTAGCGCTCTGCTTAGTGACCACAAGTTGATTACAAACACCGTGTAGCAGTGATGCTTTGCCAAAACGCTCGAAGAGGAGGCCTGCATTTTTGCTCCCCTTTTCTGATTCATTTTAAAATATATTATTACCAAAAAGATTTAAAGAAAGATTTATTGCTTGCAAAGAGGGACCCAAATCCCCAGGGCAGAATAAATAAAATAAAAACATGAGAAGTGCATTTATAGTCCTCCTGAAAATAAGAGTGCAGTCTTAAAAAGGTTTCCTTAAAATGAAAAATGGATGACTTAGTCGCCAACTGCTACTAATCTAAAAGTTAGTGCTTTTGATAGTGATGGCTGTGCTGCTAACTCTTCGTTAGCAAGGGTATTTAGTTGTAGGATAAGAGGGCTTTATAGAACATTTGCTCCCCTGTGGTTTAGAAATTAGCCTGTATATGGAATAAGTGAGCAAAGATGGAACATATTTTCCATTGCCCTAGTTATTCCTATGCATGTGTGTGTGTTGGTGCGCTTTTGCATGTGTGTGTGCATGCACTAGTAGCTTTGCAGTGATGATGGAGATGATCAAGATGATACAGAATGGAAATACTGTGTGATTTTCTGGAGTCAGCCTTTTAAGACTCCCTTTGAACGGGAAAGGCAATGATTTCTGGAAAGCAGGTTTGCCAGCAGGATGCAGTTAAGATCCTCAGATGGTATTTACTACAGAAATGTAAATTACTATGATGTGTTTGAATCTGGAAATAATTTTTCCCACAAAGGAGAAAACACCTTGTCATAAAATATATTGTATTTTACTTGTTTATTCCGTGTTATGTCTTTCTAATAAATTGTGGGCTTAGGCTCATTTGCATTTGTGTTAGTGGAAGATTTTCACTTGAATTCAATCTAGTAAAATAAACTGTATCTAGCTCTGATGCCCAGTGTGAGATTTGTCTTACAAACCTTGTACTAGCATTTCTAAGAGGCAGAAGCTGCAGCTGTTCCTTAGGCCATCAGCAGTGATGTGAGTCCCAGCAGCAAACATGTAAAACTCTTTTTCCTACATTAGTTGCTGCTTTTTCAGCCTGTATCATACTTTGCCTGAGGACTATAACCACTCTCCAATAGTGTCAGGGCAGCAGAAGCAGAGACACCGAGGTAGGATTACACCGGAGTTTCCCTCCAAGTCTTGCAGAGAAACAATGCACGCGGGTGGGGGTGAGAGCTGGGAGAACTACATGGGCAGGATTTTCAGTTTAGCTGCCAGATCTGTTTTTTTTTAAGAGTGGCTGGCAATGGGGAAATGAGGCGTTCAAACTGATGAGGGTCTTGCTTGCGCTCTAGAAAATGGGACTATTTCCTTCTAACTATGCTCTGCTGAAGGGAATATTGTTTTCTGCTCTTCCCTGGGAGAAGATCTAGGAAAAATCTCTTTTTTCCATATTGTTTGTTGAGCTGTCCTCTCTAAAGGTGAAGAGAAGGCCTTCCCTGTGCCACTGTGTGCTTAACTCACCTCACCATCTTTTTGTGAATTGGTTACACAGTGTTGAACCGATAGATAGGTTGTGCCCCGGGGCAATTTCTCAATACTATTAGTAATAAACCTTTATGCAAAATTTATATTTTCTAAATTGAAAGTGCTGATAGCAGTTAAACCAACTCTCATTAGGAACAGCAGTGGCATACAGACTCGGGACCAACAGCAGGAGGACTCTTGGAAAGACTGCATGTACAGTATCATGCCGGCACCACTTACTGATTTAAGTTATTTCGTCTCAGAGTAACGCTGGACATGCTTGGCAGAGTGACAGCCCAAGCCTTGTTCGTTGAAAGCCTTCCCAGCACTGTGGCCATAAGAACACCCCAAGTATTTTAAGTTAGCTACGTAGGTCCTATTCTTAACTTTTCATCTCATCAGATACTTTTCTTATTAGAACTTGAGAGCCTTCCCTCTAAGGTAATGATGTACATTAAACCTCCGTGATCAAGTCCTAGCTTGTGCTATGACTGTGATCTGTGCAATAGCTCTGCTTCAGCCTTGCTGGGCCGTGTGACATAATAGTGTTTTTAATTTCCTCCTTCCAGTCCCATCATCTGTTCACATGTAGGAAATTACTTTGTTTTTCATGTTAATTGATAGCACGACCTGTTTCAGCAATTCACCATCTCAAAGGTATGTCTGAGATCTCCAGATGACTCACTGACATAAATGCAGACGAGCTAAAGCCACTTGTGCTACAGAAGGGCCGAAAGCCAAAGCAGGGGATCTTGATATCCGAGATAGCCTTTTAGCCTGTAGGACCGTGAGCCCGTGGCCGGCTTTGTTAATGACCACATTGAAGTCTAGTGGCAAATGGTAGGTTGTAAGAGGCAGACTGCAGGGATAGTCATGTTAAATTCATGGCCTCTAGCTCACTTGATCAATTGCAAGCTGGTAGACGTTTATTTAAAATTTATACCACATGAATGTCTGAGGTAATAGGTGAATACTGTAAAGGGTTTATTTAAAAAAAATATTTGACCAGTAGGGTCTTTGGAGATCAAATATTTCATTTTCAAGAGTGTCCTGAGTATTCGAAGAGGAGGAGGGGGAAGTACAGAGGGATTTGGATAACGCAAAATACCACAGAAAGCGAGATTTTCCAAGGAAAACACCAGGAAGCTTGGTATGAGCATTTAATGTATGCTGGAGTTTTTAAAAGGAAACATTAATGGTGAAACATGCCCTCAAAGGACAAGCCAGCAATAAATTTTGTGTCACAAAATTACCTGTCAGTGAGATTATGTTTAAATAACATAGAATTGTTCCTGCTTCTTGAGGGGTTGGGAGAAACTTCACGGGAGAGTGTTCAAAGTATTCAGAATTATGTGCGCAAATCCCATTAACAATAATGGGATTTGTGTGTTCAACCCTGCTCAAATGGCATTGAAAAATGCGGCCGTTGGTTGTTCTTCCCCAAAGCATAGACATAGCAAGGGAGCAATGAAATCCAAAATATTTTCTCTCGAGATTCTATTTTTCTTATTACTTTCCAGACACAAAGTATCTCACTAGCAGCCCGTGTGTACTGCAGCACGATTAAAGCCTACAGGCAATTCTCCTTTTCCCATGGTCAGGGGTTGGGTGGGAAGTAACAGCAACAGCAAAAAATCCCACCAAACAGATTTGACATGTCAGTGTTCCCATTATCCGTGACAATGTGGAGCATTATGGCATAAAAAATCAGCAGGACAGTGAGCGTTTTGAATGAGTGCACTCCAGTAAAAGGGTTTTGGTGTGGTGTGGTTTTTTTTCCTAACGTCCTTGCTTAAAAAATCTAGATCTGTGTTTTGACGTATTGTAGATGAGACTGAGTTCTTGTACATTAGAGAACAGTATAGGACAGAGAGTGCTCTGAAGGTGGAAGGCAGAGGAAGAAAGAGGAAAAACATACAATTAAGACTTAAATATGACTGAACATGTTGCCATGGGATTTGATCTTATCCTATTTACAAGAGAAAACTTATGACTCATGGGTGCTAAATGATCAAGCCATTACTCATTTATGGAGTAAAAAAAATGGATACCTTTTATGGGATTTTTATAAATAATGATTACTTCCCCATATTTGTGAATACTGAGCAAAGAAATGCTGCGGTCATAAAGCTCTCTTGCATGCTCGGCTTCTGTGTGGACTTTTAAAGAAGTATTTAGTGTTAACTGATAGCTTCTCTCTTCAGAGTTTTATTCTCCATGGTGTTCTGCTCATTGCTTGTGCTGAGTTGTAGCCCTTATATCACAAAATCACAGAGGGAAAGCAGGATAGTTGTTGCCAAAATCCAGATTGACAACACCTCGAGACCCTGTAGTGCAGTTCAGGATGGACATGTAAAAGGTATTTTTTAAACAATTTTATTCCCATCTAAGCCTAGGAGGGCTCTGCAGGATTCCAGCACTGTCGATTGCCAGTGGTCTGTTGTGGTGTTCATGATGATGCTCTTACCATGTGCTTTTCCATAGTGAAGAATTTTCAGCTGTGCCTGAGGAGCTTAAAAGACATTATCCTGGCCCTGCACCCTTTTGGGACACCCTTGACTTTTGGGTTATCACCTTGCGGCTATCTGGTACAGCTTTAGTGCTATTTTCTCCTGCTGATCAGTGTAAGGCACAGTCAGTGCTTTCTGTTATCGCTACCACTGCCCTCACTCACAGGGCTATTAAAGGGTAAACACTATATTCTGTTTTTGAACTCTGGCTTTTTGCTCTAGGAGGGATCCATGCTTTTATCATGGTGTATGTAAAGCGTTAACTTTTTTTACTGCTAACCTTCCTACATGGGTTTGAAGAAATGCATGTAACCATCAATAGGAAAGAGATATCTGCATATCAAATTAGAATCCGATTCGGTGAGAGAGAAATCTGTTTAAGAGCTGGGATAGCGTAGACAGTCTCAGAAAAACTAATCTTTTAAAAAGTTTTGTTGTGTGACAGCTGGGTAGACATATTAGGAAGATGGATTTTTTGAGTGGAGCAATTGTATTTTTTTAATTTTATTGTTTGGTGCACAGCCTGTGCAGTAACATTTCTCCCTGGGTGGGTAGTAGTTTTATGATGGCCCACCACTGGCTTCTGACTGAGTTCAAGATCAAGAGCGTTCAGGATCCTAGAGGTCAAGCCAAGTTATAAACTTTGCATTTGAAGTTATGCATGTTTTCCTGGGAGAGCATGTGTGAAGAGGAGAGGATGTGGGAGCAGTGAATGCTACATTCAAGTCTTGGGTTACAGTCTACCTATAATATCTTTCCAGTTGTGTTTGTGTATCCATATTCTTCATATCCATGAAAGTATCTCTCTCTGAAAATCAGACAGATGCTCTACAAAGAATTCATGGATGTGAATTCTTGAAGCAGCTGGCCATAGTATGGAGATATGTTTCCAAGGCTTTACTTTATCCTCTGGAGAGAAGAAACAATTGGAGGAGATGTGTAAGATCAGTATGCTTGTACAAAAAAGACATCCCATGGATGCAGACATCAGAAAACCCTTGATCACGTGAATTCTCACCACTCGTCTAGTTCTACAGAGATGCACAGGGTGTATTTTTAGGTAAATTGACACTGGATGCCAAAAGAAAGCGGCGTCTACTTTGCTGTTAATTCTGTTTCTGTGCCAAACTGTGTTAGTGTGTATGTGAGATTATGGCTTTTAACGTACTGGGCAATAAAACCTAGTATTTGACTTGGTAAGATTCTAGCTGGCCTATGACATCCTAAGTGTTACAATAACATTCACACATTTTAGTGGTTGCTCCAACTCCTACAAGCAGTCAAGGAGAGCTACATGCTGCCCTTGACACAGTGAAACTGTCCCATCTTAAAATGAGAATTAGACATTTATATTTTGCCCCCTCCCCCTTCTGCCCTGTATGTATCCTTGAATTGCAAGCTGTAGAGAATCCTTTGAAATAAATGGAAATTGCTACTTACGGGGAACAGCTTACAAAATAAAATACATTTTTAGAGAAAAAGAGAATATTTGCAGCCTGTCTTGAATAGAAGACATACAAAATATTTGCACAGACTTTGCTGCAATTTTACTCTCGAAAGCCTGTCAACGTTGTGTTCTCTTCCATGGGACGTATCTATTACCAGCTCTGTAGTTTTTTCTGCACTAAGTCAGAAAATGGCCGCTACTCAGCTGGAGCCACACTTAACGCTTGTAGCACTTGCACCATGTACTGTCCTTACACGTCAGTGCTGCTGATAGTTCCCCCTCGGAGGTGTCATCTTATTCTGTCACCGTGGCAGGTCTGACCCATTTATCTGATGTGCACCAGCGTGGTACACGTTACCTTTCGGAACACGGGAGTCTAGGGGAGCTGCAGAGTCTGGGCTAGCGGTTAGGTGAGAGGAGCTTGTGGGATGGTTTTTAGGAAACAATACAGGAATCAGTTGCAATGTGGGAGCTGAGGGGGCCCAGACTTTGCATGGAGGAGCTTTGCATTGTGCGAGCTGTGATTTAGAGATGACATCCAAAATCCATTTAAGCTGAAGGGGTTTTGTTGGGACAGAAAATATTGAGGGAGCCCCTCGTTAGTTGTTGGCAGAACATCACTATAGCCACGTCGTCTGTGGATCTGAGGCACTGAGAAATTGTTCCTTAGCAAATGCTTTTTAGTTCTAGTAATCTTGTAATGGCACTACCCAGTGCTCAAAGAGCCCTTTTTTTAAGTAAAAGAAGCATTAAAACTTCATTCATGCTTTAACTTGAGGGTGTGGAGAAAATTCTGGACGGCTGCATTGTTCCTGTGAGCAAAGCCAATAAACTATTATCCAAACCCTTCTTCTGTTTTGGTGTCATACAAGAAAATCAGCCAAACTGCTGGACTTATCTGGCCTGTATTGGGTGTCAGATATGAACAAAATCTTAATGCCAGGTACCGCAGTCATATCTTGTATCTGCTCTCAACAAGTTAGATCAAGAAAGCTGGGTTTTTTTAATCATCCTGCTCTGTGTGAGTGAACTAATGTTAATTGCGTTCTGGATCGCTGTTGGACATCACAGCTGTAACAACAAGAAGTAAGATTTTCTTTTTAACATCATACTTCAAAAGTTAAATTAAAAATTCGCTTGCAAAAATAAGCCTGTAATAAATAGAGCGTGCATCAATAAATGTACCAAGGAAGGGTAATCTGCACCTGATATAATAAAAGTATTTCTCACGAAACCTATGTTCAAAGAAGTCCAGCATTTAATCATAATTCGTGACTTTCTACAGAATTGTAGAATTCATCTATGGGATGGAATTTCTGCTATATTAATGTCCTATTTACACCATTTTGGCTTCATAAAAGGTACTTAAATATATATGAAAAATCTGACCTATACAACATTTTGCATTCTGAGAAGGATTCTTTATTAAATTTTACAGGTTACCATAGTTTTCAGGTCCCTTTTTGTAGAACTTAGAAGTTTTAATAATTCTCAGGGTAAATATGGTGGGCATCTGTTGCTTTAATTCACAATGAAGTATTCAACATTTCCCGTTGTATAATTATCCTTAAGTTTATGCTTAGTTTATGCTTACGACAGCAGAGAAAGTTGCTGAATTGTCCTGGAAACGCTTGACAGCATTGAAACTATATTAAACCAAAATCCTGCAGGCCCATCTTACAGAGGTGATTCTTCTGGCGAGTTTGTTTTGGGTTGTAAATACTTAACATGCAGTAAAATCACTGCCTGATTGAGAATTGCGCTTGAGATAAAGGTATCTGACCTTGCACTAAGTTGGTGTTTTAAGCTAGCTTTTGTTTTCTTTCTTTCTTTTGGTCCCCCCCTTCTGGTTTTCTAAATGCTTGTATATAGCTCTTCGATCGCAGACAGTAATATTCCAGTTTATAGTCCTTGAAAAACACTCTGGATTTAAACCTACAGGTCATACATATGAACAACTGGCGATTTTGCATAAAGTTTCCAATACCGTTATTGATTGAGAAATCATACGCTTTTTCTTACAAGTGAACACATTCAGTTATGTTAATTTTAAGATAGTAATATATTAACTATTGTGCCAAAGTCTGCTGTGAACAAACTGCAGATGTTTGTGTTATGTGATCTGAAAAATATCTTTGTTTAGCTAATGGGGTGTTTTGGATTTTGAAAGAACACACGATTCTGCAAACTGAACCAGAGCGGTCTAGAAACTTTTAATCAAGTTAAAGAGTAGTCATATGCAATAATCGCTCTTTTCTAGTAATTATCAGGTGTACTATGTTGTCTCCTATAACAGTAATAAATATCATACCATGATAAACAAAGATACAGTTTTGATGTGTTGTAGAAACAAGATCTGCCTTTATAACAGAAATGACTTCTCACGTATCATGAGAATTGATTTCCACTTATTGAACTAATAAAGCTGAAGAACTATTGCCTCTTAATATGGGTATTGCCTATGAAGTGGTAAAAATGGAAATGAGTGATTCCTTCTCCATATATCACAACCATTGACACAGGAAAGGTGTAAATAAGGTGTGAGGTTCTGCAAGTGTGAACCAGATGATGCATCTTCTGCTAACCTCTTTGTGTGCTTGAAATCCTGCTTACATACATTACTGCCCATTTTGAACAGGGGAGGCAAATCTTTCACAGTCTAACAAACAGCCAAGAAATGAAGTAAAGGATGATGAGGAGACATAGGCTGGTATAAGAATTGGAGAGATTGTCTCTGCTGTGTCTCCCACTGCACATACATGCACTCATACATGCACCTCTGTGCCTGTAATGTCCCAGCTCCTACTACAGCATCGCTTCTGTTTATCCCTCTATCTTCAGCTCTAACGAAATTTAAAGAACTTTTGTTCTATTAGTTATTATTCTTATTTATCTTCATTATTTTCTTTTTCTACTATTGCTGCATTTTCACCACAGAAGCGCAAGACATTGCTCAGAGGTGCTGGTTTTGCTCCCCACACTTAAGGGTTTCTCTGTCCTTCCTCCCTGTGTCCACAAATTATTACACTGAGAAGACTTGTCTCTTCTGTCTACAGAGATAGCCTTTAATTCAGGGTAAGGTTTACTTCATAGCCTAAAAGTTGCTCTTACTCCTTGATCTAACTCACAGTGCTACAGTACAGTCACTTATAGATGAATTTATTTTTAGAATCTCAAAGAAACAGATTCTATGGGGAGCATTTGTTTCTGATCAAGAGATGGCTCCAAACTGAAACATGCTGCTGGAGGGAATATTGTTTCAACTTGACCATTAATGTAAGGACCCTCTGACAGTTGTTTCATGTCTTTTGAATGTCTGTTGCACCCTTCTGCAAACTTTTTGTGATCAGCTTAGGCAAAAAAATGGGCAAATGTAGATACTCCCATGTCCTGTGAAGCACATGAGGGTTTCTTTGCTGCTTTTCTTCCTGTGTACGAGGCAATTTCTTTGAGGGTGAAAGGTTTTGCTGCTATCTACTATCTGAATTTTCTTTTTCTAAGAGGAGAGATGGGTGTGTGGGGAAAGAATTGTATCGTCACAAGTAACAGGCATGTTAACTCTATATTCCCCTTAATATTCTAAATTTTTTTGCTTTAATTTTTATCTTTTGCATTTTAAAAACAGATAGTAATGAGATGTTAGCATGCATGGTAAAGCAACAGCATCCTGTTACTGTCAAAAAGGAGGGAGTCCCTGGACCTACGTACTGCACACTTCTCACATTGAGCCAAGCCCCATTACGGTGCTGATACGTTATCAGATGTTTGTGTCTGCTGGTTCCAAAGCAGCCAATGAAGGTACCGTGCTGTGCAGTAGATTCACAGGGGAGAAAAGACGTGTACGCATCTATTAAAAAACCACCAAACCCTAACCCTGAGTACAGCCCTGTGACACTCACTCTGCTTTAGCTGGGGGTGTTGTGCTGTTGCAGGGTGTGAGGAATGCTGTAACAGTATTTAGCATTATTGTTCTTCTGGAAGAGCATCTGTTGTGCTTGCTGTGGGTGAAGCTGTTATCCTAGGCTGTGGTAATCACAATGGAAGTTACCGCAAAAGTAAAATGTAAGGATAACTTTGTGTATCCTGGTGGTATAGCTAATTATTATTCTCAGAAGTGAATACTAGACTTATAATGTTATTCTTGATATGCTGAGAGGATAGCAGCAAGATAATCTAATTTTACGTCTTCTTGTGGAAACCATTGCTTCAGCCTTGACCTGTGAACACTTTTTTAATACCAGGGAGACACTCAAGGGTCAAAAGCCTGAGCTTGCTGTAACTGGTAAATAACTTTTTTTTTTTTTTTTAAGGAATGAAAAAAGACAACAGTTTATGTTTTCCTTGTTGATAAAAGAAAGGGAAAGAAAAGAAGGAAACAAAACCAGCCGTGCCTTTTCCTCATAAACAGAACTGCAGAGACACATTTGTCTGAGAAATAAGAATTTTGAAAGCATTTGTTTTCCTTAGAAAAGTAAGGCAATAAAACACTTACAAAAAGTTTTCTTACAGGTTTTCCTTTAAGCATGTGAGGGAGAGTACAGATGGATTTGCATGCTTGTATACTAGCCTTTTGCAATCCCTTTGGCTGTCGCAGAAACTATTCCATTCTAGTTGTCCTGGTATTAAGTACTCGAACGTGTGGATTGAGGACCATGCTGGGGGCTGCCACATGCTGACAAGCGGTCGGTGAGGTTAGAATGAAGCACTTGGGCATCACGCAACACGTACAACGCAGATAACTGAGGAGGAATTTTGGCTGAGTTAGGGTTGTCCTTAGGCTATCCCTATAGCTTACTCCCTATGCTCTTTTCAGCTAATTGTAAGAGATAATGCTCTCTCCAGGCTTTTAGTCTTTTTCTGTATCCCCACAAGAGAATCTAATTAATGCCTATTATAGCATTGCCTCTGTGAGAAGTCATTTAAATGAGGCTATCAATCTGCTGTCCAGCTGTTACTGATCCAAGCTGGATTTGAATTGACAGCAGAGCCTGAGAGGAGCTGTTTATCTCTTTAGCAGTTTCTAATGCATCACTTTAAAAGTGTGTGTGGCCATACATAGAGTTCCCAAATCTATATTTAGGGACTTGACTTCTAAAGGAGGTGAATACCTGCAGCTTTCATTGAGTTACGTTGAAATCGCAGATGATGCCTCTGCAGATCAGGCCCACTGGATTTCTTGAAATGGGATTTCAGATGTGTGCTCCATGGGCAACTACAACCAGGGATCCTTCTTGATCACCATTGCCTCTCACATACACTAGTAGGTCTACCGCAACTACCTCCTTTCCTCCACACAATTAAAAATGGGAACTGATATCCCTCAATAAGCAATTCAGCTTCCCCTTCAGATGACTAAAGCTTCCTTGATGCAATGGTTGCCACTCACAGAGTAGTGTGACCACCTTCCTTTTTGTCCATGCTACATTAAGGCCTCCTGTCACATACTACACTAATTTTGGGGTTACAAGGAAAATCGCAGATCACAGAGGTTTAGGGAGGTCAGGGGTATAAGCCAGCAACTCTAGTAAACGTAGCTCTAAACAAGAGCAATGGGAAGGAGACCCACTTGGATGTGAGAAAGAGCACAGGAAAGCTTTTTAAGTTTGAAAAAAGTTGATGTATTTGCAAGGTTGCTTGTATTTTGGGGTGAAGGCAGTGGGAGATGGGAAGGCAGGAGAGGGAAGGGTTATTTCGTAGACTGTGGTGTTCTTCAATGGTCAAAATCCATGCTAGTGCTTCAAGCGTACAGCCTTTATCCTTTTCTTTTGCAGTGATCCATTTGATAATACTTGTGATCCTTTTCTGTCTGCGAGGTACTTCTAGACTACCGCTAATAAGCTTTGGGACTTGCTTAGGAAAAAAAAATCGTCTAACATCTTCAAACTATGGACAGCTTTTGAGGTGGTAGTGGTCGTGGTTGAGCTTGTTACCCTGGCTGTGATCTAAAGCCTGTTGAAATGAATGGGAGTCTTTCCACTTACTTCAATAGGCTTCAGATCTGTATCCCTCCCTGTAAGAGGAGCTAAGTCTAAAACACTGAATATTTGGAAGACAACAGCAACGCAGCTTACGTTTCCTGGCTCCGTAGTTTCCTTCATGTTGTCCTCAGGTCAAAAGTTGTCTTCAAATTCTGTCTCTGCAATGTTTATTCCCACAAAATGAGATAAAGGCCTTTGTTCCTCTAGAAGTCCCTAGATGACTAGATCGAACAAACAGAGCAGTAATGTTCTCACTGTTTTCCATCACCTACTAAAGTGCAGAACCTTCTCCCTCCCCCAGCGTTTCCATTTCCTCTACTTCCTGTCTTTGCAGATTGGGTAACAAATGCTGAATATTTCCTGAGGTTGACTAATGACAGGACATTGAAGCCTGCAGCTGAGCAGTCTGGCTAGTGCTGGGTTGAATTCTTGACTGAAAGGAGGGGCTACGGCTGTGTTTATGCAGCCACCCCCTAGGATGCTTCTGTCTTTTTAATACCTTTAGGGTATTGTATCAGCCTAGTTTAAGCACCCTGCGGCAAGCATGCTTTAAATGACATTTAATTTACTGCAGTATTATTATTGCTTTAACAAAAAGAAGATTACCATAGGCCAAATCAAGCTACAGTACTGTGATTATAAGTCTTTTTTCACATGTTTTGCTCAACAAAGGCCATTAATGATTGGGAAGATCCATTATTTGAAAATAATGCCCTTCAAATTCACGAGGAAAAGAGAATAAGATCTTCCACAGGTGGAAATTAGTTTGGTTTGGTTTACGCAAAGTTAGGTTATGCACTCTCAAAAATAAGAACGTTTAAATTGAGTTTCTTAGGTCTCCCATCTATCTTTTATACTGAGAGTATAACTGCCAAGAGGGAAAGGAATTTAATGAATTTTATTTTATAGCTTAGGCTTTTCCTCTGAAATGGCTAGTCTGTCTCTCCTCTTGACTGGGGGGTTTCTTTCTCATTATGTCATTAAAACTTCAATTGCTCCATTTCTTTTATGTTGACTGAGATGCACCGATCTGTGTTTCTGTATGTATCAAATGATAATGCTGTTCTATGACAAAAAAATCAAGTATCCATATATCCTCCCTATACATCCCTTGGCCTGATTAGTAATGGTGTTGATGTGAGCAGACAGAGTCCAGTAGCACATTAAAGCAGACTTACGGATTGTTTCCTGAGCTGACATGCAATGGCTGTTGAATCCGGTGTCCTAAAATGCTATCATATATGCTTTCTTTGGAGCTTGAAACACCTCTTCAAAGTTGGACAAATATCAGCAACCAAAAGGGTGGGCAACAGAAAAATTTAAGCTTCTGAACAAGGAAGGTGGAAGGATGGGGTAGAAATGAGTTGTGTAGTGATTCGAGAGTTACGAGGAACAAGGAGTCACTCCTTGTGGCAGCAACGTGACATGGATCTCCGATCTAGAATCAGATTGTTCCTTTGTGTGTGAATCTAATTAATGTAATCACACCTAAATACCTACTGGGAAATATACCTGTGAAAGAAAAACATAAACCAAGTGGGTTCAACTCCTGGCATACTACAAAAAACTATTTCTTTAACACATATGCTTACTTTGGTGATGTTGGCTTATTCTTCACTTGAATAGGATTTTAGCCTTGTTTGGTAAATGGAAGTAGAAGTCATATTTGGGTTTTTATATTAAGTAGTGAAAGATTAAAGTCCTTTAAATTTGGGATACACATAGAACCCTTACGACTACTTCTGGGATGTATTTCTGCTTACTATAACCAGCTGTCCTTTTTCAAATTGAATAATATCTTTGCTTTTAAATAAATTTTTGCATGTTGAATATTGCAAAACTAGGAAAAAAGAATAGGTCAATAAAAAAACCCCACACACTACAAAATCCACAATCCTTTTCTTCCTTTTCTCCATCTCTTCCATTACTGTTATTATTTTTTTCCTTCACTATTCTGATTCTCCAGTGTGGAGACTTTCAAATGAAAGTTAACAGACGCTGTTCCACGTAATCTGACTGCTCCTGAGGGGAGCTTGTTCCCACCAGACGTTTTACAACATCTGTTTGAAGCTGACCTCGCGTTCCTTCTGTTCCATCTCAGATTGGAAGCCCCAATGAGATGAGATGAGAAGGTACATGTACCGAGGCAGGGCTTTGATCCGCGGTGCCACACACTGACTGACATTTCCACTTACATTGAAACTTGCTGATCTCAGATATATGGTAATAAACAGGACTGTTCAGCTGGCTAACAGACATGCAGTTGAGACAGCAGAAAAAAAAGTCACCTTTGTTCGTAGAAAAGTCTTTTTAAAAATCTAAACCTCAGAAATATACTGTTTAATCTTTTGTGTTTTATTCATCTACAGCATGAAACTTTGTGATTTTATTGATAAGCTAGCACTATTTTCCTATTGGACTTACAGGAGTTCCTAGGCAGAGCATTAGGAGTTTTCCCTATAGCAAATTTTATCACTTCAAATTTATGCTGTTATAATGTGCAAATACAAAATTTTCTTCATTAGAGCAACGCAAACCATTCTGTTCATATTAAACTTTGTTATACCAACAATTCTGTCTTTCTGTTCTTAATTAAAAATGTTTGCCTTTGAAATTATACCATTCAGTGCTGTCTCTTTAAAAAGAATAGGGAAATAAAGATACACAGTTTTTAGAGGGGGGAGAAAATTGCAAAATTGTTTTCACAATTGTTCAACACACCTAAAAATATAACACTGCAGAAACAAAGAAATTACTTCATTTCAGTGGCAGAATACTGGCAGTTCTGAAGTTAACCCATAATTTTTATCTGCTAATACTGATGAACAGAGTTCTCTAGACTCTTTCTTTCTTTTTTAACATGTTATCTTTTGAATGCTGATCTAGGAGAATAAAGACATTTTATGCAGGATTTTAAAAGCTTTTGATAAGATTTAACTTATTTTCATTTTTTGAAAACTCTGTGTTTTGTTATTTTAACCTATAGGCTGAATGCAGTAGAAAAATAGTGAAAACGTTAATTTATCCTGGGCATTTTAAGTAAAGGTGCTGAAGGTACATAAAAGCTTGTATACTTTGAAAATCAATAGGTATTTTACCCCTAGACTTCTCCCTGCCCAGTGATTATGTCACCTGTTATTTTGTCTGGCTCCTCAAGGTTTTGTAAGCCTTTGAATCTCTAGTCCTCTGATACAGGAATTTAGGAGTATATTGGATCATCTTTCAAAGTAGTAGCGCTGACCAAGTAATAATTTTGATAAGATTTTAGTGGTCCTTCATGAGATTCTCTATATCTATACTGAGAATATGGCTCCTATTCAGATTTGGCTCCTAGCGCTTGGGATAAGATGGCCACACTCTGCAGAACAAGGAAAAGTAATTGCGTGGAGGGAAGAGAACAAGTGTTTTGTCAGAGGCCAAAAAGAAGCTTCTGGGAGACACAATTAAATGTCGTAACCAGCTCAAACATCTTATCTTTTTAAAATCCTTTGGAAGGGAAATGACCAGAGATTTTTCCTTCCTTGCTGAACTTAAAATATCTTCCTGGGATATAATCTGGGGTTTTCAGTAAACATAAAGAAAATGTTCATGTATTACTATGGTCGATTCTAGTCCTTCTTCTTTTTAAGATCAGTCATCTTCCTCACTTCTTATCTACTTCATTGTGTTGTGTTAGTGGCTGCTGGCAACAGGGCTTAGTCAATGAAATAGCAACACTGCCATGCCGATAAGATTCACAATACTTTACAGGCTCAGTATTTGAACTGCTTCTACTTGAAACATCTCTTTTAAATTGTCTCCCAAAAGGTCTGAGCAAATCCTCAAGGCTTCCCGGTTGCTTATATACTATATTGCATACATCACATAACAGTGATTGACTGAGTATCTGATTGAAGATCATCAATTGGTATCACTATGATGGACATCGAGGGACACAGGAAATCCTGTGAACTCTCTTACTTTGTTTGTCCTCAAGCTAAATAGATTGGCACAGTGGTATCTCACAAGATCATTAGTGCCAAATTGGTGAGCCAGGCAGGGGAATGTTGGTCCCAGATGTGAGAACCTCGTACAAGAGTTTCTAATATTTTAGGCTGTTTACATTTGCTTTCTGTCTCTTGGGAAAGAGTCTATAGTTGGGTTTTGAAAGCATCAAGCACCTTAGTGGACGTATCTGACAACATGAGGCCCAAGTGAATTTCCCTATCTTCTTCCAGACCTTTTGTGAATTACTGTATCATGGCAGATAAGAAGTGTGGTATTGTCTTCTTGAGGTTCAGCCTCCAAATCCATAGCTCCTTCCCTTTCTGGGTGGTTGACTCCAAGAAAGATTGGAGTTTTAGACAGTCTGGTCACATCACTTCAGTTTCATAGTGGTAGGTCTAGAGTCAGTGACATGGATGAATGACTTCAATAAAGAAGTATGGTGGAATACCATCTTCCACAATCCTATTTGTACCATATGTTATGCCCCAAAATGCTGTTTTCGTAGAACCCCCAACCTTGGGACCTTCTGTTTGTTATTAGTAGCATTTGCTTTCAGTTCCTCACTGTTATTTTTCCGGGGGGGCAGAACATGGAGTATCTGAAAACAATAACTCTTGTTCATTGACATAAACCGTCTGTCCATTCCTTGTGGGACCCAGGCTGATAAAAACCAGGGAAAAACTATTTTATTTGCAATGTAAGGAATTTTAGCCTGTGGAGATTTTTAGTTCAACAGCAGTAAAGGTAGGGACAGCAACCAGTGAGGCTGTTAAAGGTTACATTCTCTCCCTCCCTCTCTTTTTCCCAGTCCCTTGAGTCATAATTAAAACTCCAGAAAGTGAGAAACTGTTACTAATGCTAACATACAGTTTGGCACAACAGAATCATGCATTTACTGACTTGTGGTTTTTATTTCATTTCATTTTTTATAGGTCAAGCTGAAATTTTACTTTACTATTTGGTTTACAAAGGGCTTTTTCTGAATTTGAAACTTTTAATTTGATTCGAGACTTTCCCAGGTATAACAGTTATGGAAACAAACACCTTCTTCACCAGCTTGACAATAATTATCTCCTAATGGAACAATTAGGCACTTTAATCAGATGTGAATTTAGTGCCTTCAAGTTGAAAATGCTAGAGATGATGGTCTCTTGCGCTTTGTACCACTTAGGATTTCTCCCAAGAGAATAGCTGGACAGAGAGATGAGCTAATTACCCTTCGTATCTTTCTGGGAGCTGTCCAGATTTGAAGGAGCCGTTACATAATAATGATATTTATACACCGTCTTTCTCAGGACTGAAACACTATACAGGGTTACTTAGAAGACCCCTACTCAGACAAGACTGTTTTAATATGGTGGGTGAAGACTGAGCAGAAGTTTAAGATTTCGTAATACTGCTTTCATCCATTTCCTTAATGTTCAGAAACGGTTTGTGACACATTTGTAAGGAGGACCCTCTGTCAACACGGGGCTCCTTTGAGTATCTGTTGAGGAGGTTTATTTACAAATTGTTATATCCAGTCATGTCTTAAGTAACTACTTACAGGTCTTAGAAAGACATTCTTCATCAGAAGGTGATTATTTTTTTAAGACAAGCTGAGGTGGAGGGGTATTGCTCAGCCCTGAGACTCTAGTGTACAAGCTTATTACTTCCCATGCACAAATACCAGTGAGGCAATTTAAATGGGTCAGTGAGATCCTTCGAAAATCTCTCAGTGAAGGAGAAAGAATTATTGGCACCTATTGGATCACCATTGCCATTTCTTAAAATACATAGCCCCTTTTAAGGTCATCTGTTAAACTACTGGCCACCACTGACCTTGCAGTCTAGTGTGATTTAAGCCCAAGGTAATATGAACTGGTAGATTAAAAAAAAGTCTCCCTCCTGCTGCAGATATGTGTCAGTGCTTAATAGCCATTTGTGTTGTCTTTTTTTCCCCTTTCTTGTCTATGGGGTAAGCTGCATTTGGTTTCTGTAAGCCTGGAGAGCCTTGGACCTCAGTTCACCTGAGGGTATACTGTTCACAATGGATCTCAATTTTTCTTGCACACTACAATCACAAAGTTTAGATCAGCCATTCCCTGTTTCCTGGTTTGGTGTTGCTGTGCAGGGCACGGCTTACTGTAAGGCAAGACTTTTCTTGGACTTACTGCAAGACCCCTTGCCTGTCCAAGAACATAGATGTGGAGATGAAAAAGAACAACATCTCTTGAAATGCAGCTATAATCCTTGGACAGTACTTCATCAATGTGTGCTGGTTTGAACTAGAACTGAACCAATTCTCCTTTCAGTAATTTTACCTTTCAGTTAAGTTTTTCTCAATGACTGCACTTTCTGAAGTTAATGACATATTTTTCAGACAGCGTCTTCTTCTAGAATTGATAAAGTTTGTTGTTTATAGTTATTACTAAGGTAATGGTATGAATGGTATGCAGAAAGGCTCTTGCTTATACTTACTCCTATAGAAACCAAGGTCACTGCTAAATTTCTTCTGTGCCGTAAGTGAAAGGGTGTAAAAGGGTCACACCTGCGGGGAGGAGCAGACAGGACAGGTGACCCAAAACTGATCAACAAAGTATTCCATCCCGTACAAATCATGCTCAGTTTAAAGCTGAGGGATCATGAGGATCAAGATCTCTTCTTCTATGGCTGACATCCGAGGAGGATTCTGTCCATTTCTTCTGCCTTCGATCCCAATCCGTTCATTCCTGAATCCAGTTCCTGTCTACCACTGAGTCCAGTCTGGGACTTTCCCAGGGCATGCCCTGTAGTGTCCGTGGTGGTGTGATTGTCATCGGGGGAGCTCGGTATTGGTTTTGTATGTATTTATATGTATTTCATTATTTCCCATTAACAGTATTATATTTTCTTTTCATTGTCATTGTTTCATTGAAGTTCTTAATTTTTTTTCCAAGCCATAAGTGTCTCTCCCTTTTCTCCTTTCCTTCCCCTTCTCAGAAGGGAAAGGGTTAACAGAGAGCATCTATCATCCATTTAATAGCAAGTCCTGCCTTAAACCTTTGACAAGCTGCCATGCTCACGGTGTTTCTTGATGTTGCTCTGCAGTACGACACCAGAAATATGAACTGTGGAGAAAGCTTGCCTTGTATTCAAAGGATATATTGATATATATATAAAATATATTCAAAGGATAGTACACGAGGGCTAAATCTTCTTCATAAATTGCAAGTAACCAAAGACTAGTGGATCAGCTGCTTGCAGAGAACAAGATGCTGCAAATTGTGGAATCAAAGAGTACTTCCCCTCTAGTTGTCTAGATAACATACCAAAGTGTACCTGTTGCCATATTTAATAGGGCAGAATTGAAATTTTACGTTCAATTGTAAGACAGAAGCCTAAATGTAAGTCCTTTTTATTAGCTTAGCCACTAACATTGGAAAAGAGAATAGAATTCATTGAGAAATTTACCTGTGCTATTACTTCTTGGAGCGCTATTTTCTCATGCTCATTTTCTACAAATATCCATTCATGCATTTTTAATAAAAGCAAAACTCAGACCAGGATACCAACTTCCAGATGCATTTTTGCTATCCCAGGGAATGTTTATTTTCATTTTGAAGCAAAGTGAACTTTACTATCACAGAATATTTTAAATTCAAACAAAAAATCTCTAATGGTGTATTGACACAGTGCACTTGTTTCTAAAACCTCAGAAGAAGTCAAATAAGTATCCATACTGAGTAAACAGATTATTTACTTTTTAAGTATTTTTAGCTTCTGGTACTGCTCCCAGTCTGATCTCTGGCTTCTTGATTATTGAATCCTGAGGGCAGGGTCAGAGAGCCAGATGTTCGCTCTCTTGCTTTATGTCAGGAATTGGGAGCAGTTCTTTCATGTCTTCATGGTTTGTGACCTGTAGACACCACCATGATGTAAGTAATAATAAACACACTGATGTGTGCCTGACGGAACTCCTCTGAAGCCAATGGCGTTATGTTAGTGTAACGTAAAAATCAGGCTGATTATTTGCCTTAGAGGCATCCTACACTATTATATACCTGTAAATATCATTAACAATTAATAGCTGGGTAGCTTTCGCAGCTAGGGTGCAGCTAGGGTCCTATGGTGCAGCTGCATGAGCGTTTTCTAATGGTTTTTGTATTTGTCTGTGTCAAAACGATATTTAAAAATATGCCATCATGGAGGATTAATGAATCCCTGATATTGCTGAGCACCTTCTTATTTTGTAATGCAACAGCATTATACAAAACAGTCTCTAGTGCCATTTACAGTAGTATATCCCAAGCTCCCAGGACTGTTTGTCTACATGCCATCATGGGAGATGGTGCTTGGATTGACATATTGACATTCCAAGACCTTTCTTGCCTATACAGCAAAGCTCCAGCATTGCCAGCTGACACTTTCTTTTCACACTGGGATGTAGTCATTATAACTCAGTCTGTTTGCACGTCTCAGCTTCTATTTTTAAGCACTGCTAATCCTCAGCTAAGGACCGGCCTCCATCTGGCCTTACAAGGGTGCACGGTGGCCAGGGAGGTGTAAGGAGCCTTCCCAGACCTTGTGCAGTCCTCCTGAGAGCTGGGCTCAATTGCTACCTTAAAAGAGGGGCCAGGCAAGATGCTCTTGCCTCATCTCTCCCTTGAATGCAGAGATGACAGCGGCTGGAGGAGCTGTGCCCCACCACATCCCACATGCACCAGAGGGAGAATGTTCCCTCTCTAAAGAGCACTCCTCAAATGGCAATGTGAATTTAGCACTCTCTTATACCACAAGTGTTGTTTGAAGTGTGCAGCTGGGCTTTGAGGTGGCTTGAATACGTTTTTTGAAAACTGTGAAGGCCCTCACTTTGTATGCTTTCCCTCTGGTTAACCGTTGTCAGTTCACTCAAGGAAATTAGGGCTGTAGTCCATGCAGACCTAGCCTTGCATTTGTTGCATGTTTCCCTGAACAACAGGAAAGTAGAGATAATAGAGTGGAAGTCATGGCGCAAGCTGAGCAAGCAGCCTGCGTGCTGCTGAAATGAGTAAGGAAATGGTCTTCTCCCTGTCAGAGCAGTATTGTTTCTGCTGGAAAACTCTGTTGGGAAGGAGTCAGGGCACCAAGATGGGGGCACTTAAACAAACAGAATTATTTATTTGAGAGGCCCTTACTCTTGTTTTTCTTCTGTGTGGTTTTGCAATCCATCTCCTCCACCAGCTCAGCGAGGACGTGGAAGGAGACTTTTCCCGCTGCAGGCTCCTCTGGCTGCCCAGCTCCTGTTGCATCCAAATAGACCGTGGAGACTGGAGAGCTGGTTTTACAGTCTTTTGGAATAGCTGCCTTATTGAAGCAAGGCAGGATCACGCCTGCTCTCTTGTTGCTCCTGGGAATGTTGAAGACCCTACAGATAGGGAATTATGTTACACTTTCCAGACAAAAGAGGTTTAGTACGTGCTATTGCTTCCTGGTGAAGGCTCTTGTTTTTTAAGTAGCCAGCAGAAACCTAACTGCTAAAGCTTGAAGACGACATGGTTTCAATGTTCTTTTACAAATTTACTGAGAATGATATGGTCTTTTGGAGTTTTTTATTCACCTTCCATTTGCTTGATATCCTTCAGTCAAGTGTTGAAAACTGTCTCCTGTTATGTCTTAAGCAGTCCATCTAGGTCCAGAACAGTGTTATTTTAGCAAGGCAAGGCCTTTGGCTAATAGCAGTTGGAAGAAGGATGGCGATTTGGAGGATGTGCATAAAGAATATCTAATCAGTAGTGATATCAAAGGATGTCAGCCAAGTCAGTGTTGTAGGAGGTATAGTGGATATAAGACATCACACTTACTGTGCCGAAGAGGCCCAGACAGTTGCTATGCCTCTAAATTTAAAAGCCTGTATCCATTAACATTAACCTCTTGTGCCAAATTTGGTAAAACACATTCAGTTAACTTATTCTTTCAAGTTAGGATTTGCAGGTAAATGGTTTTTCATCTCTATTTCTATTTGTATATGTTAAAGCCCACTTTCCATCTTGTGCTTGGATCCCTGATGTCTTTTACGGCCAGCTGGGGAAGTTTGCCACAATGCAAATTCATCTGCCGTGTGTTATATGCAAACCCTATGAAAGAGGGACAGCGGACAGTAAGGGACTTGCACAGCATGTCCTGTGCAAGTTAAATAAGTTTAATTTCCAATAAATATCTTTACATATGCTCCAAGCAAGTATCTTGAGAGACTCGCAAATTTCCCCATTACTCGTTTGCACTGATACTTAGTGGGATGGTAAAAGTTGTGGTGTTTGTGCACTTGTGTTGATGCTTTGCTTTATTCGCTAACTTCAGTTATGGTATTTCCTTGAGTAATGTTAGGCTTCTGTGAAATTGTCCAAGTTTGGACTTGAATGAAACATGCTCGTTAGTATCTGCATCAAATCACATTCGGTGGTGAGTAGCACACATTGTTCCGAAAGCAGCAAGCATTGTAATTTTATTTTTTTATTTTTAACAGTAGAAATGAGAAAAGGAAATAATTGGCATTCCGTGTATGAAGAAGCTATTAACAATTTTTTGTTTATTATTTTACTTTATTATTAGAGAAACAAAATATACTATACATTTTGTTTTGCATGAAATTATATGGGCAATAAAAGTCTGTGAATGAAGAAACACATTTTGCACTAATTCCACAGCACTTCTATTTCATTTTATGATTTTTTTTATTTCGCTTCTGAGAGTACTTCTACTGAATCCAGGGAACAGTAGGAAACCCACCCACCAGCTAATTTAACCTGTAAAAGTTGTCTTTCTGCAAGTGAAAAAAAAAAAAAAAGAAGTAGCCTGCTGGCTATTTTATATATCTTGTTTCTGTTTCCAAAATTATTCATTCATATCCTGTTGAACTTTGATTTTGTTGGGTTTTTTTTTCTCCATTCATTTTGTAATGTATTTCTGCTGCTACTCTGAATTAGGAAAAAAGAGCAAAATTATTTATGTGCTTAGAAAATTGATCAACAACATTGCAAAAAGATGAACTATACCTGCAGATGTGGAAACTGTTTAAAAAAAGTAAGGACAAAGTCCAGCTGTTTTACTGGTCAAATGAAACAAGATAAAACCAAACCGAAGGTGGGATTCTATAAAGCAAAGCATTCTAAAATAAAGACATATGATCATTTAACCCTATTTTTGTATGGTTGCTCTTGATGTTTATATAGAGAGCCTTTATTGACACGTCTGCTTATCTAGGTGATACATCTTTATATGGCTTAATTGCCCTTTTACCAGTTGTCCTTTAAACTCCCAGAAGTCTAATTAGAAGGTGACTGCAATCTTTTATTTTACTTCACAATGATTTTAATCAAATGTTCGGGTTACTTCTGAGCAGAGTTTTCTTATAGCTGTTTTCTTCATTTGGTCACAGTAGATTATGATAATCAGATAATCGCAACTATGGAGTTACATAGTGAAGGGATATTTTATTTGAATGCAGAAGAGAATAAGAATTTGCATTTATAAGGCTTTGATCCATCATAACCCTTCACGTTATTTATGACCTGAAGAAAACATGCTTATTATAGAAAGTTATGTGACTTAGACAGCAAAAACTGTTCAGTATCCAAAAAATAAGCTGTGGAGACAAAAGCATTTTTATTTAAGAAAGAACATATTTGATGAGATATTTTACTGAATTCCTGAAAAATTCTCATTGTTGGGTGGAGTTTGCAACTACATACAAACGAAATGTATGTGAAAATGCACAAGTAATTTGCATATGCGCTTAGCTCAACCCTGCCTACGGGGCTTCATCTGTGCTTGCACTGAAGTGGGGAATTAGCAAGCCTGTATGCATTAGTGCGTGTGCAACAGGTGGAGGTTTGACCCAATCAATTACACATGTGATATTAATACAAGTTGGGCTGTGCACTGAACTCCATACAGGAGTAGGAGATTTATACTTCTGACAAAGATGTATTTCAGGGTGAATTATGGCATGGTTCCCACCTAGGTTTTATTCTTTGCTTTTATTGTCTGTCAGACTTCTTCGTTTTGCACTCCAGGGCAGCCGTGTAGTTGGCCCCGCTACTTTGCCTGTTCCTTTTTTCAACCCCACAGGTAAAAGTTGATGTTTTGTTTATGACTGAGTGTCTGGCCTGGAGAATGAGGCAGAAGGGAATGGCATTTCTCCTTTTTCCCAGCGCTCTGCCCTGGCTTTGGGTCAAGGTAAGCTTAGGGTGATAGCAAAGGAGGCCTGCAGAAAAGCAGTCTGCTTCTTTGGTATACACACACCATTGAGCAGCAGGAGGCTTCCTGTTTAAGTTTTGGCTGTCTACTCCATCTGATGTGCAGAACTTAGTTTGTTCCCCACCCCTCGCCCTTGGTCCTTTCAATTATTTCGTGTTATACAGAGCAAGGCTTGTGTGACTACTCTGTGGAACGGCAGATAGTAGGCCACTCAACACCAACAGTTTAAATTTTGGGATTAAGGGGAATGTTGTACTTAATTATCTACAAAAGGATTGCGTGAAGAGAAAAAGTTGTCTAAACTGGTACTTAACATTGACAATGAAGTGCTAGTCGTTAGTCTTACGAGAAATTATGGAGGAAGAGCATAATTGGCACTCTGAGAGGTGTGGACTTCAAATGTAATCTTGCAGAGCCCTGCCAAAGAGCTCCTAATACCAATACAAGGATTTGACTTGTATTCAATTGTCATTCAGCCAGTTTTGACTCGAAGGGTAGAGTGCTGCTGACTGAATTGTTAACACTGAGCGGTTGGGTTTTCTTAGGAAGTCACTAAGCTAAAAATGTGATCTTGCACAGAAATGCAGTACCTAATGAACCATGATCAAATAATAATTTCATATGCTGTGATTTCCTTGAGGCTGGTAACTTTTAGGACACAGTTGGGTGTTAGATCTGGACTAATTAACTAGACTTTCTAGGCTATGAATTATGATGATTGCAAGATTTGCTTTTCCACTATTTGCAGCTGTTGTCCAACTATGACTGTTATCTGCAGGCTGGGAACACCCATTCTGCAGTTCTTGTTACTTTCAACACGCTGGCTGAGCTCCTGTTATCTCTGCAGGCGGTGCCGCATGGTTGAACGAGTAGTCCGTACTAACCTCTTCACTGTCATGACTGCGTTGCTTACAGAACCTGACCTACATAGCATCAAACCAACTCAGCATACTCTGTGAGCTACAGCCAGTGCAGTAGAGACTTAATCCAAGACTATGGTGAGAACTACTTGGATCAGCCCCAATCCCAAAAGAATCCAAGTCTGGAATCGGCGTAGCTTTTTACCTTGAAATTTTTACTTTTAAAACCAAGTTCTCGGCCATGTTTAAGCTATTTCTTTTCTGTCATTTTATGACATGGCTTTTCAACTATCAGTGCACATGAAACTGATGTTTGTGTTTTATGTACGGACATACATTCAATACCTCTTTCTTGTAAGGATTCCCTATCATTGCAGTGCAACCTGTTTGGCAGCTTAGGATTTTTTTCACACCCTGCTGAAGAAATGACTAGTATGAAGGATCAGTGGAACACCGATCTCCAAAAAACAGCTTGCCAGATTAACATGTAAATGATATAAAATAGAACTTCAGTTCATACCTCCTACTATTTTACCCATAGCACCCGTAGGTCTGGTTCAGTCTGTGCATCGGTCTCCTGTTATGGTGATGGTGGGATAGTTTATTGCCATTTGAGATTCTCACTTTTTGCTTCAGTAATTCTTTTTGCAAAATTCTAGCTGGTCAGTCTCCTGTGTAATATAGTGGAACTAATCAGCCATCTTAAACTGACTCGTTAGATATATGCTGGCATAGCTGTTAGTGCAGTCACATGCTTATTCACTGAAACATTCTGGGAGATGTTTTTATTACTTTATTATGTTTGTAAATCTCTTTGTTTGCACACACTGAACACTGATGGAGCAGAATGATCAACTGCTAGTTATAATTTCCGGGCCGTTTACTGAGCAGGTATAATAGCCTAGCTTATGACTCTCTCATGCTTTTAAATCAGCTACTGCTGACATCATTCACTCTGCACCTATCACCTCTTTAATGAATAGGCACAAAATAAGGTACGTGGACAGGACTGTGTCGTGTGCAGCTTGAGTACTGCCAGTAGTTACTGCTAATGAAATAATACAACGTGATGCCAATTTTCTGGCTTGCCACCATCTCTGTAGGCAGTTGTCCAACCGCATGCTTCCCTGTGCTGAGATATATTGATCATCTTAAGTACTAGGAGTCCAAAAGTAAGCCCAGTTTCAAAGACTGCATCAGAATATTTTGCAGCTGTGGATAAGAGTGGCTACCAATTTCTATATGGAACACTTGTGGAAATACTTCCCAAATGTGCCCCCCTTGTCAGGCCCGGCCCTCATCACTTTTCGCTCTGCTCCCAGTGCATGTGCGTGTGTGTGTATCTTCTCATGTATCTTTTCTTTTTTACCCACTCGATATCTTCTTTATAAAAGATTGTTCAGATCCCACAGCTGTGCTGGAGGGCTCTGGCACACACCAAAAAGAGCATGTCTGCACTGATTCACACAGAAATGTAGAAGACGGTATCAGATAGACAGCTAGATGAGGTCTAGCCCACTGGCCCACAAGCAGCTCATAGTGCTCCCAGGAGGACTTAGGCTGGGTTTCTCAGGCTCCAAGCTGATTAAAACAAGCGGTAATGCTAAGGCCATATCAAGTCTCGATTCTGGGGTTAGGGGAGGAAGCTGACAGCTGTCTTGCAACTGGAGGTAAAAGGGGCACAGATAGCAGCCACAAGTATGGGAAAATAAACTTTTGGAAGAGATAGTAAGGAACAAATTAAATTCTAGTGTGCCTGTGTTTTCCTTCAGGTTATGCATAGATTCACAAAATAGTAATCAAATTTCTGAGAAGACTTAGAAGGTCAAAATTAGGCACCAGAGTGCAGTGCTTACTGTCTCTTAAAACAGGGCAGTTGCAGTAAGCAAATTTTAAGTATAAATAATACTAATGTACTGAACACCATGAGTGCATATTGTTGTAGAAGACACATGATATAGACAGCCCCTGTCCTAAAGACCCTGTAACATAAGCACTGTCTGACACAAAACAGACAGAACTCACTGGGAATAACTAGGATACATACTTACATGTGGTGGTGTTTATGTACTTTGTAGTTGTGATTAGGATTGTCACAGGAGATCCTTTTGAAAAAAAAGCAGTCTGTGTGGTTTGTCCCTGGGCATCATGTAAAGGTATCGCTTCTTTCTGAGGGGTATGGGTTAAAAGAGGCAATGTGTTGGGGAGCGGAAAGCAGGTGCTGGTTTGGGGAACTACAGACACGCTCGTAGGGAAAGGAGACTTGGATATTGGTGCTTTTGGCATATCATAAAAATAGAGATAACGATCACTGTAGAAGCACAGGCATATTATCGCAATAAAATCTAGACCTCATCTCTTAAGTTTGCAAAATTCATATTTGAGATTTGTTGAAGTCTTTTTGCCTTAAAAACATAGAAGTCATAGAAAACTCAGATCTGAAAATTTACTATGACATCGAGTTTTTGTAATCACACTTCTTCCCAACAGCTTTTCTCCTAAACTGTCATTGTGACATTGCAAAGTGCCTGATACCAGTCACCAAATTTCTGTGCAGAATTTTAAAGCAGGTACTGAGGCCTGTTGTTGAAAATGTATGCATGAGATTTTATGCTCAGTTTAGCTCATGTTAAGTCCTGTAAGGTGAGAATTTTTTGAGAATTTGTAATGCTGAATCTGAGGAATGTATGAAGTTCAGAGGACTTTCAGAAAAGATTTTGATTCTATAATGCCTAGGATGTGAAGCTTCCAAATCCTATTCATCAAATTTCACAATTACGTACCTTCTAAAAGTCTCATCAGTGACTCTAGTCAATAGGACTTAGAAAGTTAAGCATCTCTGAATTTGATCCCTTGGTCTTTTGCTTCTTAAAAAGTTGGTGCCTAACTTACTTTCTTACGATGGACCATATAATATAGCTCTTCCAAAAAGTACAATAAATTAACTGTAGTGATAAATAGACAGCTTGCAAAAGACTTACTCATTTTCATAGAATCATAGATGGTAGGGGTCGGAAGGCACCTCTAGAGATCATCTAGTCCAACCCCCCTGCTAAAGCAGGTATAGCCTAGAGCAGGTTGCACAGGAATGCATCCAGGAGGGTTTTGAATATCTCCAGAGAAGGAGACTCCACAGCC
>VZSC01007409.1:130955-145557 GCA_013398225.1 Steatornis caripensis | reverse complement strand
TATTAAGTCCTAAATGATATTTTATTATTAATAAATTTACAAACAGTAAATGGCCTTGCATAGCACACCCCATTCCAGATAAGGCCCCTCCCAATGGGTGGCTTACAGCAGTATTGTGTAAGTCTTCCAACATTAGGAGGGCATTATAATCTGAAGAAAGTGGTTGCTGCTATATTGTATAAGCTATTTACTCTCTCTAATTTTTGTAGGAGATAAGATCTAGGGAAAACAGACATTGGTAGATGAGTATCCTCACTATAGGCTGGACTAGTATAGTTGGTCTGGTTTCAAGAGTATGAATAAACCCCAAACCACCACAAACTGGCATGCTTTATACCTCTGTACAAATTACTAAACCTGACCTTAATCTTTTTTTTTTTTCCTTTGAAGGTACTAGTATATGCCTGGGATCTTGTTCTCTGTGAGTGGTCTCTGATCCTGGCACTAATACCCCTTATGACTTCCCTGACTGAAGTCTTTGCCACATTGTACCCCTGCTTTGAGTGTATACAACAGGAATTGAAAACAAAATAGCATTAAAGAACTGCTGGCACCTTGTGGTAAATGTTTGAAAAACATTTTTAGCAACAGTTTAGACTGTAAAACATTTGAATTCTGAGTTTTCTCATTCATTAAGACTATTCTGAGAAACAAAAATTATTTTATTCTGTTTATATCCCTTCTATGATCATTCAGTCCATTTTCTACCTGCTGCCTACAATGTTACCTGGCACATGCTAAATACATGTTTCTTAAAGTAGTTTGTAAAGGTACAGTGGGCCTGGCTGTTTCCAAATGAGAAAATTTTGTTTGCAAGACTACTGAGTAAGAGGCAAGACTACTGAGCAAGAGCAGATTTGTGTGCAGGAAATAAAGCTTAGCTCAATGGAAGTACGTTAAGGCAGAGAAGATAACTCTGATGGTCCCTTGTGCTGGTTTTACAGCTTATTAGCTGAATGCAGATAGGCAATATGAAGGATGTGTGTTGGGTGGGGTTTGAAAGAAGAGCAGTGGTTTGGTGAACTGAGTTGGGAGTTTTTCCTCAGAAAAAAGAAGAAGGAGGCTTCAAGGGACTGGTATTTTTATCGCAGGGGAAGAGATGGGGTGGAAGGGAGCAGAATGACTAGGGAGGTCACAGATGTAGCCTGGAGTAGGCTGAGTAAGTGAGAACAGGAAGAATAAAATTGGTATCGTAGACTAGGAGAGCCAACAGATTAGATCAATATATGTGTGAAGAAGACAAAACAGAAAGCTCTTATATGAAAACATTTCTTGCGAATGAGCTGAGCTGAGTTCCAGACGGTATATCAGCCTGTCTCTCATCTGTGCTTCTTTCTAAATTCGCTAGCACTCTGCACTTTACAAACCTTTTTCTTAGTCCCTATAAATTGTTTTATGGAAGCCAGATTAGCTGAAATGAAAAATAGAGTTGTTTTTCTTAGGTGCATGATTTAAAGATTAGCAAGAAAGCTCATGGAAAACATAATTGGCCTAAACAAGATAAAACTTTGAAGGGCTTCACCAAGTAAAACTCAAGTTTTATCAACGCATGCTAAAGCATTTTTTTAGTGGACTGTTTTCATGGCAAAGTTCAACTCTCAGTTCCCAGGGTTTCTGACTGTACATCTCTTTATACTTTTCACTGTCCTTATAAGAGACAGACAAAATGGTTTAAGGAAATATTTTTTAAAATATTCATTATCTGGCAAAGACCAGGCCTGCAGTATTTCAGCCTAAAAAGGGAAAGTTTTGGAAGGTTTTAAAAGTATCTAAAAAAGGGAGAATGAAAATGAAGATGCAACTGTAAACATAAGTTTTAATGCCATTCATCCTTCAATACTCTTTTAAGTCACTTTATCTTTTCACACAGTCACATTTATAATATATGTATAATGCTTTCTATATGATAATATCTTTTGTCTAGGGGTGCGTGAGATATATGCTCCTACATATGCGTGTTATGAGCACAGTAACGAGGCAGGTGAAATCACATCAGTCACATCCCAGAATTAATTCTGGTTTTGCCTTGTGTTTACCTGATGAGCTCCCATCTAACTACATCTCTTTAAGAGTAGTTGCAAGTATTTAATACCTTTTTGTTTAAGCACTCTGAAAATACTGACCAAGTAAGGAATCAGATGCAACTGAATAGAGGTTTCATGAATTGGCCTCCAAAATATAGAAGAACAAGAATCGTCTGAGCTGTCCTGGGTAAGAGTTAGATGATGACTGTGACGGCTGAAAGCAAAACATCCTCATAGGAAAGCTCAGGAAGAGTGGCTTAGATGAGCGCACAGTGAGGTGGGTCAAGAACTGGCTGAATGGCAGAGCGCAGAGGGTTGTGATTGGTGGTGTGGAATCTAGTTGGAGGCCTGTGACCAGCGGTGTTCCCCAGGGGTCAGTGCTGGGTCCAGTCCTGTTCAACGTATTCATCAATGATTTGGATGAAGGGACAGAGTGTACCCTCAGCAAGTTTGCTGATGATACAAAGCTGGGGGGAGCGGCTGACTCACCGGAAGGCTGTGCTGCCATTCAGCGTGACCTGGACAGGCTGGAGAGTTGGGCGGAGAGGAACCTGATGAAGTTCAACAAGGGCAAGTGTAGGGTCTTGCACCTGGGGAGGAACAACCCCATGTGCCAGTACAGGCTGGGGGTTGACTTGCTGGAGAGCAGCTCTGCGGAGAAGGACCTGGGAGTGCTGGTGGACAACAGGCTCACCATGAGCCAGCAGTGTGCCCTTGCGGCCAGGAAGGCCAATGGCATCCTGGGGTGCATTAAGAAGAGTGTGGCCAGCAGGTCGAGGGAGGTGATCCTCCCCCTCTACTCTGCCCTGGTGAGGCCGCATCTGGAGTACTGTGTCCAGTTCTGGGCTCCCCAGTTCAAGAGAGACAGGGAACTACTGGAGAGAGTCCAGCGGAGGGCCACAAAGTTGATTAGGGGAGTGGAGCATCTCTCTTATGAGGAAAGGCTGAGAGAGCTGGGTCTGTTCAGCCTGGAAAAGAGAAGGCTGAGAGGAGATCTGATCAATGCTCACAAATATCTAAAGGGTGGATGTCAAGAGGACGGGGTCAGACTCTTCTCAGTGGTGCCCAGCGACAGGACAAGGGGCAATGGGCACAAACTGGAACACAGGAAGTTCCACCTGAACATGAGGAGGAACTTCTTTACTGTGAGGGTGACAGAGCACTGGAACAGGCTGCCCAGAGAGGTTGTGGAGTCTCCTTCTCTGGAGATATTCAAAACCCTCCTGGATGCATTCCTGTGCAACCTGCTCTAGGCTAACCTGCTTTAGCAGGGGGGTTGGACTAGACGATCTCTAGAGGTGCCTTCCAACCCCTACCATTCTATGATTCTATGATTCTATGGTTCTATGATTCTATGATCCTTGTGTCTCTTTAGGCTGGAGACACAGAATAGCCAACGTGGACAATCAAAGCAAAATTAAAACATAGTAAAGTGAAAACATATTAACTGACCAATGAAAATAATAACATTCATGATAAGCAACCCGACTGTAGCTTGTCCTCTGAACCTTGCCAAATTTGGGGCTGCTGGCAGGCCACCAAGAATAGCAAATACAACAGACAAGGGCCCCTCATCTGAGAAAGCCTTGCTGCTGTCCCCGGAGAGCTTTGCCCTACGAACATCCCAGCCGGTCTGAACAGACCGCGTGGAATTACACCATGAGATTGCTGTGAAGGGACATTAAGCTAAACTCGTGTTTTGTGTGAATTGAGATGATTAAATGACGGACTCAGTAGATATTTAGTAAAAACAGTTTCCTAGGTTACCTTGGAGTCATTTGTACTGTGTTGGTCTGATGTAATCGGCTGGGTTAACGTTTAGAGCTAGTAAAACATGTGCATATAAATTTTTTTTTAAAAGGATGTGCCTAATCACTTTCATTTTGCACTCACTCAGCTCAATAGTAATAGTTTGCATTGGCTGAGGTTTTACAAACAGGCTTAGGAGTGTAACAGTCTAGATTTCTACATCTGATGGACTGAAAGTTAGAGGGAGTGAAGAGTTTTGTCACACTCCTAGATCTTTCCTCCCACACATGCTGGCCACCAGATAAATCATGTGTGTGAGTTTATAGTGAAGTCGGTGCTGGATGTTAAGCAACACCCAGAAGTGAAGTTCTTGAAATAATTTCCTGTGAAAGCAACAGCAGACAGATTTGTAATCATAGATCATGGTATTAATCAAGTAAACAAACAGTCCATTTTTTGCTGTGGCATTTCTGAAAACCCTTTAAGGAACACCAAAAATTGTACATAATGATACTGCCTAATAACGAGCGTAACCAGAGCGGAACGGCATGCAGTGACACAGGAGGCTTCTCAGGTCTGTGGGGCGCAGATGCAAAATTCCTCCGATAAAAGTGCTGAGAGTCAGCAGACATCTGAAATGTTGCTTAAATATTTCAGTAGTATTAATATTACTTATCTTCATTGTAAGTAAAACAGTTCTTCTCATCAAAACTTTCCAAAAGGTTACTTATCCCACTCCGTCAGCTAAGAGAAATTTCAGGCAGGGCTGGGAGTGAATCAGTAAATAAGGGTAAACTTTGTCTTGCACAGTTATTCACGCTGACAAATTCCCACTCAGTAAAAGCCGCTGACAGCTGCGGGCTGTTCAACAGCTACAGCTAAAGTGGGGGAATCTGCTCTAGGAAACAGGGCAGGTAAGTTTCATTCAGCATGCTTAAAAATGGGGTTTGCTGGAGGGGAAAGAACTGGGTGGTGGTTGAAAAGGAAAGTGTGGGGCTGGAGGAGGCTGCTCGTGGAGCTACACAATGTTCAGTACAGTCCTGATTTTGCTTAGCTTTTTCATTAATGATGCTAATGCAAGTATAACAAGTACTGCTGGTGACGCAGGGTTTGGAGACGTTGGCAATAGAGAGAAGGACCTGGATATCATACAAAAAAAGAAAATAAAAAGAAAAAGCAACCCAAAAAACCTGGATGAGCTTTGAGTACTTAAGTAATGGCAATGGAATGAAATTCAATATTAAAAAATGCAAGGCTGTGCCTGGGGGGACTAATAAAAATTTCTAGAAGAAGAAGCTAGGAGCTCATCATCCGGAAACGGCTATGTAGGAGGAGGGCTCATGGATAGTGGGAAGTGGTCATGGAGTCACAGGAAGCTTCTGTGGTGGTCTGCTCGTTTCCTAGGTACTAAGCACTCTTAAATACCCATGCATCAGGAAGATGGCTTTCACCACAAAGGAGGTGTTAGGCTGGCACGGTGGACTGATTTGGAGCTAACTTTTAATACTGATGAAAACATGCTAGGGAAGGTGGGGGGAGGTTGTTTACCAAGGGTCTTGAAAATGAAAGTAAGTAACTTCAGGAGGAAAGACTGAGCTGATTAAAGGATACACAGAGTTGGCGTGTTCAACGCAAAAGGTTGGGAAAAAAGCCTTTGCAGCAGGAGTCTGGACAGATATGAAAGAAGTAAAATTGCATTGGTAAAAGCCAGAGAAGATGATGTTGCAACTATTGACGTGCAGGGTGGTGAGACATATGTTCCAGTTATGAAGCAATTACAAGAATATATGAGCCCTGAAGTGGTTTCAAGCTGAATTCAGATTGGCATCTCCACGCACAATAATTAATGCAAAAGCTTGAACATGAGGGACAAAGACAGTAGAAAATTTCTAAATCCTAAGAAATTAATTTCATGCTATTTGGATGGAGGAAACTAAGGGAAAATTTTGGGGACACAAGAGAGAAACAGTAAAGGCTCAGGGTCTGGAAGGTTAAAATCTGAAGGGACATGTCCCAGTTAAATGGGGAAACTGAGCTAGGTGCCTGTTCTTTTGTACCAAAACTTTTTAGCTATATTCACAGAAGTGTCCATTTACGTTAGAGGGGATCTTGGGCTGTAAGTGAACTCCGCAGGTTCTCAGATGAGTTAGTCATCATTGTTTTAATTTGTTTATCCTGTTTCCATAATAAATCTTGGTTGGTTTTTTTTTCATTTAAACAACTTAACAGCCTGGTTTGTTGGGGTTTTTTAAATTGAGCTGACCGCAGTTCATTTTTCAACAGAAAATTAATCTTCTATCCTTATGTGAAAAGTCACCAGGGATACCAGCATGCCAGTGAGATTTTTCCAATACAGAATTTACAGAAGTGCCTCACTGACATGGGCTGTGGTCACTAAGGACAAACAAAACCATTTGGTTTTGCACAGTGGCAGGAACAGGCTAGTGTTAAAGGGTGTCCAAGCAGATGTCTGTTCCATGTGTAAATCTGGTAGGCACATTTTGTGTGGAATATATACTTACCCACTGGGTATTTCAGTGTACACGCATGTTTTGTAGCTAGATTTTTTTATTCTGGGTTTATTGTTCTTTTTTTTAAATGCAAGACTAGAAAAGCTGTATGTTTTGATTCATAGAAACTGGTGTTAAAAGTAAGGCAGCATCCTGCCCCACAGAATGTGGAAGTGAAGTTAGAAATAATTTCTCTTTCATTTATCATTCAGCAAAACGGGTGGTGGGACTCTGACTCTGATGTCAGTAAAATGCAGATGCTTTCCTTTCAGAGTCCTGAAAGGATTTGTGTGAGTGTCTGTGAGAAATCTGTTTGTTTTTAATATATTTAGAGATAATAGATAGCCATACTGTTCCAGAATAAAAGCATTGGAGGACTAAACACAGTATGTAAATCCTAAAAACATAAGTGGGTACAGATGGACCTCACTTGCTTTCAGAAATGAATCTGTGGCTGGAGAAGTTACTATGAAGGAAACTGAACTAGGATTTCCTGTTTTACTCCCATTACAAAAAAAAAAAACCAAAACAAAAAAGGAAAGACACAATGGTTTTCCCTTTTAAAATAAAATGTCTAATCATGTAATAGCTTTATGCCGTCAACAATAGAGTTTTCATTCTTATGGCTGACTTGTTACGCTGAAAACTTTGCATTACATTACGTTTCAGTGGGAGTCCCCGCAAGTTAAGGAATTGCGGCCAGTGTCTTAGCTGTGGCCTCATCTCAGTCTCTGTGTTGCAGACTTCTTTGGTTTTTAAAAAACATCCTTGAAAAATTCTAATCTGTACTAAAAGAGGCTGGCGTTTAGGTGTCAAGATGCTGGATGTAAATTAAATTCAGATCTTTGGACAGAGCCAAGGTAAAAATAGTACACTTGGATAATGAATTCTCATCATCCTAATAGTGATTGGATGGTGTAAACTCTGCGCCTAAGGATGAGCCAGGACCAGCAGAATTGGCTACCCGTAATTCACAGAACTTCAAAAATTAAGTCAATTTGTCCAGCAGCAGTCCAGGAAACATTTCCTAGTGGTTGGTTATAGCTGTTTTTGTGAAAGAAATATTGTACTATCAGCTGGATTGCTAGCAAAAGAGGACATCTCTTTAAAAGCAAGTGATGTGTGTGCTTTTATCAGATAGCCCTGTAAATCTCTGCTGCTGTAATAAGGGTCCCAGCATTCTCCAATTGGAACTGAGTTCCAGAGCTTTGCCTATTTTTTTAAGCTTCATTAGAATATTAATTAATTTTATCATGCTGAGAAGTAAAGATGAAGGCTAACAAAAATGCCTGAAAATGACTGTTTAGGGGAAGACTAAACTTTGTTTCAGAGCTAATCTGTACTATTATTCAGTGCTTACCATACTGTGCTCTGGAGCATGTATTTAATTACAGCATATGCTCTTTTAATCCAGATTTTGCAATTTCATCTTACTTTTCTGTCTGTTAGAAGCACAATGGGGAAAGAACATCAAAACCAGATCCTTTTCCCTGTTTTATAAGAGTTGAGATGTCACTATATGTGACACAAGTTTTAAACTGAGTCCAAAGCCTGCAGAGGTTCACACTGAAGATTGAGGTATCTGAGGTCAAAATATTTAGGGTACACGGATCACAAAGCTTCTTCAAGCAATTCTAAAAATAGCAGTGGCTCCACTTTTCAGCCAGCCCCTGCTAATTATCCATTAGAGTAATTAGAATCACGCTGGGGGAAGGGAACCTCCTGTTCATTATGCATCGACATTAAAGATTACATGGCATTTTTAAAATAAGTGCAGCTGTTTACTTCTGTCCTTACTCAACATCTCCCCTCTGCGCTCCTGTGCCGTTTGCTGGCTGACTGCCATCTCCCACGTCAANTCAGCCAGCACCTGCTAATTATCCATTAGAGTAATTAGAATCACGCTGGGGGAAGGGAACCTCCTGTTCATTATGCATCAACATTAAAGATTACATGGCATTTTTAAAATAAGTGCAGCTGTTTACTTCTGTCCTTACTCAACATCTCCCCTCTGCGCTCCTGTGCCGTTTGCTGGCTGACTGCCATCTCCCATGTCAAGGGTGATCGCTTTGCATGGCTTATTATGGCTCGCCTGCAAGGTGCTTTGGGATCTTTCAGGGTGAAAGGTTCTGCAGAAATGTAAAGCATTATTTATTATTTTGCATAAATTGCTGCATTATTTGTCTTAGGTATTTGTGGTTTCCAGCTGTAATAAAATAGCTGGCTACTCAGACCGGATGACTTAGTGATATGTAACTGGATACAGAGCTCTTCACTTCCAGGTCAGCCGCTCATCACTGGCCCACAGCTATTTGACGAGTATATAATAAGTAGGCAATTCCATTTCCTAGTGTTTGAGTGTCCCCAGCACGAACAACATGATCCCAAGTGGAATTAACATGCTTAGGACTGTCACCAGGGAAGGGTTTCTTGAGATTGTTCTTGAAGATCTGGGTTAAGATTCACTGCTGAAATGTTGTGGGCCATCATGCCCATTGGATATCTCTGTCTCCAGAGCTGTTGGACCCAAACTTCTACTACTTCTTCTTCTTTAATTAGTTTCACCAGAGTGTTTCTAGCTTGACAGCACATTTGTGCATATGTGTGAGAGAGGGAGGTCTTTGTTCCAGGATTCATTTAGACTTGGTCCAATCCAGTTTGTTATAGCGCTTATGTTCAAGAAATCTGGGGCAGTTCTCACAAAGGATGTTTTCAGATATTCTATTTTGTAACAAATTGGAGCGCTCATAGAAAAATCAACTCTACCTCTGATACAGCTCGATGCTGAGCACTTTGATCTGAGTCTCAAAGGAGAATGCCTTTTTCCGAAGCACCCAAGTGACTTGGGAGCATGTGTCCCATTATCTTATGAGCAACTTGAAAAATCAACTCTTAGGCCTGCTTTACTTTAGTTCTGCTGAATTTGGTGCACCTCTACATTCTCACATCCTTGCTAGTGACAGCTAGCCTGCTCAGACCTCACAGTCTCCCTATGCAGGCACTTGTGCAGGCAGTCCCTCTGTCCACTGCGAAAACACAGGACACCCAAGTTGAACTGAACACTGAATAGCACCACATGGGTTTGCAGTGGTCTGTAACTGAAAAGGTTCACTGGAAGCAATTTGCAAAGAAATCCTTAGGAAACCACCTGGATGGTTATTTTAAATTAAAAAAGGAAGAGATGCCACTTTAAAAAAATAATTTTTAATACTAGGTTTAAGGTTCCATACATGTGATAGTCATTAAAGCTTATTTAACCCTGAAATTATCTGGCCTCTTTAATTCCACAGGGACTGTAAGGCTCTTGGGTTAGAAATGAAAAATAATGTCAGAATGAAAATGAGACTTTCCTGAGTGTAGGACCGTTATTCCAGAATATTTTCTTAATCAATCCTCTTTAAGAGCCTAGTAGCTGAGAAAAAAAGAATCAGGCTATACTGCTTTCATCCACAGGGTCTTTGCCAATGCTTTGGGCCACTGATCGAAACAGGCACAAGTCAGTCTCAAAGGCTGATTTGATACACTCACCTAAAATGCATGCAAGACCTGATGATTTGTCCATCCACAATCTCAACTGTAGTACACCCAGTTCCTAGTTACAATACGCTTTTGAGATAATCCTAGTGTGCTCTGACATTTGGGTTCTCAAAATTCAGAGCTTTCTGGTTGTTCAGACTGGAAACTTTCATTTTTGTCAAGTTTCTGTTACTCCAAACATCTGTGATGTGCCCCACCACCCTTTCCCCAAGGATGAAACATGCTGCAGGGAGGGTGTTGCAAGCATTCCTGAACTAGACAGCTAAGCTGGAGTCATAACTGCGCTGGCCAGGGCGCTACTTTGAAGAAGGGTCCCATTAGAATTAAAACATCCCACAACTCTCATCACAACAGCCCTATTCTTGAGTGTGGCTGAATATGGAAATGCAAGGATGGGGGTGGAGTGGGGGGAGAAAGAAAAGACAGACAAGTAAACAGATAAAGAGGGAGCTCTTGCATGCAAGTGGAATTTCCTACGAGCACAGGACATTCTTTATCGTTAACTGGTCTGTCACAGGAAGGAAAATGGGAAAACAGTGTTTCCTGTTAGGGGGAAGAAAAAATCAATAGACCTTGGAAATACCTGCCTGGAAAGAACTTTTTGTATTCCCTCCAGCAAGCACAAATAAGTTTTTAACTCCTTTGGAGCATCAGCTCTGTTTTAAAGCAGTTTGCTTCCTGAAGTGGGGCTTCAGTGAAAACACGTCATTTAAAAATGATCGGCGATTCAGGCTGCTTGGATGGTTCTTTTTCGTTCCAGAAAATACTCTAACTCCTGGAAGTATTTTCTGTAAGACAAAGGCTGTTTTCAAGGCAGTTTAATTCTTCTGAGTTTGTGTCTATGAAGGTAACAATAATTATAAGGGCCATTTGCCATACAAACGCAGTTACTCCTTTAATATTTTAAGATGCTCACAGATGGACAAAGGGTCTGCTCTTGCTTCTGGTAAACAGTTTTCTTTTAGAAAGAGCACTGTTGCCAGGCAAGTGCTTGAAGCCTCAGGATGACAATGAACTACTCTGCAGCTCCTGCATCATCTTTTTGGTTGCATTTTGCTCTGAATATAGCAGGGTGGTGGAAGTGTGGCTCTTAAGGAAGAGTGAGAAGAGGTTGGTTCACTGACAAAGGCTGCAGGAATGGATGCATATGCACAAGCAGCCCAGTGTAACCTGGGTTCGTCAGGCTAATCGTTTTTCTCTTTGGTGGCAGCTTCCTACCTTCCAAAGCGGGGGTCTGGGGATTTAAGTTTGTGCCTCAGTTGTAGCCACATTCCTCAGCAGTTTGAAGCTGTTCTGAGCCAGGGATCTGTCTTGGGCCCATGACAAAGTTTATAGCAATGCCAGTGGCATAACGAGATGAGCAGCAGCCAGCAGTGTAAATGTAAGAGGACAAAATAAAAAGGAGGAGGGAGGGAAGATGACCTCTTAGACAAGCACAGAAAAAGCTTGGAAGTCACTTTTTATAAATGGAGAGGGAGAAGTGGGCTGAGCTTAAAATGAAACTATCAGCAAGGCTGGAATTAAAAGAAAGCTTTAGGAATGATCTAACTTTTATTTTATTACATTACAGAAGACAAAAAATCAATAGCTGGTAATTCAGACATAAATGAGTTATACAGGCCATTGACACAATGGACCAAACTTTATAACAGCCACATCTGATGCTGTCAAGCCACAGGCTTCAGTGGCGCCAGTAATAATTATGGCTGATCACCTCTAATTCAGAGCTGCCTTGCTTGATAAAGGTGTCACTCTGAGTGGCCGCAGCATCAATATCAATTGAGGATGTCATCCAGCAGGTCAGCCTGCTGCAGAGAACTGTGTTTTTTTAATTGAACAGGATAAACCCTTGGTTTTCTCCCCTTCTCATTCTGTCTGTAAAAATCATATATACCTTAAACAAAAATAATTTGAATTCATGACTGAAACTACTTGAATTCAAGACTAAACCATGACTGAAGCTAACGGTTTTGAGCCATAGAAATATATTCTAAAGATAATTTATTACCATAAGAGTGTCCTCAGGAGGAGAGTTTGGTACTTTACAATAATCTCTGTTGCATTGCTGCTTTGATCAATTAATCTGTCCCCCCTAAAAACCTGTTTGGTAAAATGCTGCTAGGCAATAGAAATTGCTTTTCCATAAACTCACGTCATTGTAAGGAAGAAAAGAACACACATTGTCTCTGATGTTTTCCTATTGTTTTCTGAATTTTGGGGGATAGGTGTGTCCATTAACTCTCAGAAGACTGAATTTCACTCTGAGATATGGGGTGAAGTGACTTTATAAAATAGTTCTTGATATATAAAGAAAGGAGTCACTTTTAAATACCTCTCCAGTATTTCAGGTGTCATTAATGCTTACATCTCTGCAGTTTTCCATTGAAGCTGTTAGTCTTTGGATTGCTGAGGGTATGTGTGCTTAGACATTTTCACTTCTTCTTCTTCATTATTATTATTATTATTACTACTACTACTACTACTACTGCTGCTGCTGCTCAGGCTGTGCATTCTTTTGTGGAGCAACTATTTTCTACTCTGTTGACTACAATTAATTGTGAGTGATGAACAGTGAAAAAATCCTCTGTGGGGGAGGACATGGGAGGTATTTCAGCCACGGTCGCTGCAGCGTTTAACATCAGGAGGACTTAGAAACTGCAATACGATGCAGCAGAGTGCTTCATACCACAATAGCTTATGCATGTGCACGTGAAAGTTCCACTTAGAAACTTTCTCTATCCTTAAAAAAATCACGAGTATCAGACCTGGGAGATAAACACCAGAAGGGCATTGTTTCAAATGAGGGGTAGGCAATAGCAGCAGCACCAGTGAGTTAGTTCATAAGTTCATAAGCCTGCAGTGCTGTACGGCTTGGGGCTTTACTGGTACTTCTTAAGTAGCAGAGAAAGAAAGTGCCTTGCACCTGTACATTTGCAGGCACACCAAGAAACAGCTCCATAGTTATCCTTCAAAAACGCGGGGCTTGATTCCATCCCTGTGCAGCTAAGGCAGAGAAATCCCAGTCTAACGCATAACGTGTAAAAGCAGTGCTCCTCGTTCTCCCCAGACCCACACAAACACGCTGCGTCCGCTTCACGGCTTCTCCGCTGCCCTCCTTGTCTGCGGCTCAATCTCCTCCTTTCCCAACTGCCGGATCTTCCTGAAGCCTGGACCATGCTGGCATTCGGGAGCGAGCGCATTTGTGTGTAATATCTTCTGATCAGCCCCAGTCAATCATGTCAGCCCGGTCCCTGGGTTTTCCTGTGATCCGGCAGGCAGCTGCGCAGGCCTTTCAGAGGCGGCACTGTTTCTTTCTCTGTTTACTCGTTTCCAATGGCAATTGCACCACTGAGTCTCAGTACGTCTGGAACTTGGCCTGGGGCTGTTTTGGTTACATTGAAGTTTTTGCTTCAGCTCTGCCAGATTTAAATGGTGACTTCACCAGCACTGAGCTAAAAAGGAGAAAAGGGGAGGAGGGAGGTAGTGTAGCGAGCGGGAGCGAGCAAGGGAGAGGGCCAGAGCATTACATCATCACTTGGACGGGAATCAAATGGGAAGGATATGACTCACTCGGGCTAGTTAAGCTTTGGCTCAAGTTCTACATACACTCATTCCAGGGCTCTCATGTTCTGCACCTCAGCAGGGAATTCAGGCTCAGTGATGTCCATGAGGTTTGTTTTTAATTTTCTTTTCCTTTTCTGATTTCTATATACTTTCCCCCCCTCCTTGCCTTCCTCCTCCTCTCCTCCTCCCCTCCCGAGTCCCCCTTTCCAACTCTCTTTTCCACTTCAACAGAGTTTGTTTTCTGGTGCGTGTAACCCCGACTCTTAGCAGCAGAAGCTGGTTTTTTTGACCAAATCAAACCCAAACAAGGAGCACAGCAAACTTGAGAGAAGTTTGGTGGTTTGTTGTGGGTTTTTTTTTCCCCATCATTGTGTTGCTCCTAATCGGAGGAGACAGGGAGAGAGTTAAAATGCAGGAACCAATCGCTTGGACGGTGATGTAATGCTGGAACTGCAGGGTTGTTAAGTAATGTGAGAGGAAGGGGGTCAGGGTTGCAAAGCATTTACCTGCTGTCAAGGGGCTTTAAGTTTATTATCAATTGCAGTGACTGTAGCTGGCTTCAGACTGCACTCTCTAATTATTCACAGACTCTCCTTTTTTATCTTTTATTATTAAAACTATATTACGGTATTTTAAAAAATGTGATATTATCACAGCTGCAAATTATTTTCCACCAGGGTTTTTTGATATTTTTTAAATGGCTTGAAACTGGGTGTCTCTTTCACAAAAAGCCCGGAGAGAGCAAAAAGAAAAGAGAACGGCAAAGGCAAAAAGGGGTGGTTCTTTGAGTGTAGCTGGCGAATTTGAAACTGTGTGAAGAGAGCAGTTCAGCCTCTGCCTCGCAGAGTGAGAAAAGCTCCTACTGTTGGAGATCTGCTCTAGAAAATAAAACATTTAAGGGAGGCAGTTTGCAGATCTCATCCCAAGGAACCTCGGCGTTTCATCCCTAAAACTTGTCAGCAGCGTTCAGATCCTTAGCTTGCTGCTTGCTCTCTCACATTTGCTGGGATCGCTGAGGTCCCGACCCCACACGGCAGATCCCCTCCTGTCATGATCCTGCTCTACAGAACTGCCTGGGAGTCGGGACATCTCCCCACGTGGGTTTCCTTTGCAGGACAGAGCACTGTGCTTGTCTTATTAAATCTGTCTGTCTCCCTATATACCCTTTAGTCTTTTTCCACGTAGCTGCCAGCCTCTAGGTCTGGAGGTGGGGGGGGG